>CP139506.1:376840889-377250889 GCA_021014915.2 Artemisia tridentata subsp. tridentata
TATCTCTTCCAAAAACCGAAAGCTCCCATGGAGCTACTCTCCAAATCTCACCATTTAAGCCGCGCCTCCAAGAGTTATCAGATCACAATTTACCCAAAAATACCACAAGAATCTGAGAAGTTCTCAAGGTAGGATAAGAGTGAAGGTGTTGTGATTCGATTTGGAGGTTGGGGTAATCAGTATTGGAGCAACGGGTTCTCGGATTAGAGTTCATTCGAGTTTCATTCCTCAAAGAATCATTGTAAGATTTAGTAATCGATTCGGATTTATTTATACTTATTATTCTTTTTCTTTCTTTGAACCATTAGTGATAAAAATTGCTAGGTCGAATGGAATGAGGATAAGTTGGGAATTGGTTTGTTAGTTCTTCTGTCAAATTGATTACCAGAAACAATAATTGATTTTGAGAAAAATTTAAGTAGTATGGTATTTAGTTTGGGTCGAATAAGAATGATGATTAATTTTTTAGAACAATGTTGTTAAGTGTTGTTGTTATTTATTGTGTGGCGTAGAAAAATTAAAGACCTAGAAGTGAATTCCTAGTTAATGAAATTGTTAGTTATGGTAACTATATGAATGATTCGAATGCTTTAAGGTGGCGTAGGATTAGAATTTGGTTAATACGTTGAAAACTTTGTTGGCCGTTGTGACTGTAAGGAAATTCGAAATGACCCCCAGGAACCATAGACTCAAGTGGTGAATTCGGAATTGGAGATAGTTGATGTTAGGATTCGAGTAGAAAAAGAAAAAGTAGCTAAGCATGATGTATTTCTTGTTAGTAGAGTGCACAAAACCGAATAGGCATCATGACTAATTCTAGCCGCATAAGGACACCCAAGAACAAGTCGTTTCAGAAATAATTATTGGCTGGAAGACCACCTCACGTAGGGGAGGTCTTGGCCTAGTGAATTCGCGGAAGGTTAGACCCAAAACCATGAGGGTTATGCCCTCGGTTCAAACTAGGTAGTTGATTACTCAAACCTAAGAATTCACTCCTCAAAAGAGGTAGCACAAATGCACCCCAAAACCAACCCACCGAAAGCAGACAAATCTCGAATGGAAAACCTTTTCTTTTGGAAGTAATAGACCTCGAAAGTAGATGTGTGGTAACACTCTTGGCCTTAGAAACTAGGTGTCACTTGACGCTAGTTTTGTTGAGACGTGACACTGAGGTCGAGACTAAACCAAGACATCTACGGTTTGAATTGATTAGTACTCAACCAAGACTCCTACCAAGACACGAGTACACCAAGACCTTGCGATGTCGATATTGTGGCCAAAGGTTTCTCAGAAAAATACAAGTCTGTGAAGACTTGAAATACTAAGAATGTGTGTTGTGTATTCTTGTAACATGCCAGACCCAACAAAAGGGAGCCCATTAGGGACCCAGGACGCCAGCCCAACTGACCTCCCTTCCTGCCTTAGCAAATCAGTGTAGCCTATTAGTACACATCGACCCACCAAGACCAAGATGATCATTAGAAACTTGACCCATTTAGATGCCCTTATTTTCCCCCTCCTCGAACCCAGTGGGCCACATCCCAATTAGTAACAAGTATATAAATCCGGTTAATATTTATAGGATTAGTCGTCGCGAAATTTAAATTACATAAGCCATTCATGAGAACGCTTAGTAATGACTGCATATAAACGTGCAAACTTGAACAGACGGAAATAAAAATGAATCTTCAATTGAATTAATATACATGTGCATAAATAGCCAAATACACAAAAAGAATTTCATCTTGGACTAAGCATAAATGTACAAACCAACTTGAATAACTTTAAAGTAAAACACGACAACGAAAAATTGAACCACTTAGATTATGCTAGCACATTATATATATTATGTCGCGATTTCAAAAGTGATAGAACAAATAATTGGAGAAGGGAGACATGGGCAATTTCACAATTTCACAAATGATGGAACATACTAACGACATAGGAAATATAAGTTATATACGAGCTCATGTGAAGTTAAAGAGTGAAACACAAGTGAAATAAATGACGAACCAATCCCACGTTAAATTTAGACTATAACACACGTCGGGATATATATATATATATATATATATATATATATATATATATATATATATATATATATATATATATATATATATATATATATATATATATATATATATATATATATTGACACCTACAAACGTTACTTTAAGACTGAGTCAACGAAAATAAAACGTCACTAGTGAAAACATGGGAAGTTATATCAAACTTAACTGGAACAAATCGGACGATGTATATATTGTTCTAAATTGATAATGTATAAAAGTGAGTTGTAATGGGTTATTTATAACAACGCAAACTTCACTCAAATTTTAGTTAACCAAGTTTATTAAAAATTAACGATATATTAAATTTCTCAAACCATTCAACTAGTTAGGTGATAAACGCCACAAAGGTCATGTCATATTTTGAAATCAATATAAACGGACATAACGAACAAGTTACTCGACTATAGTATATATATATATATATTACATCCCGACTAAATCCATTTAGGCGTTAGATAGTTCAATACCCCCAAATTTCTCATTCTATACACCTAAGTTACCCATAGAGCTAATCCTTACCAGTTTCTAGGAAAAACCTTCGTAACCACCATTACTGACACACAAGCAACAACAACAGCATAAGCACTCTGAAATACTGAAATTTAGAAGAACTTAATTTAAATACTTGAAACTGAGACATGGTTATTTAATCTAGGTTGCGTGTTGGTGCCGTGCACTCCTTAATTTCACAGCTTTCACTGTTCAGGCCATTAAAGGTGAGTTTATAGCCCGTTTTTACTTATACTTGTTTTATATGAATGGGGTGAGAAACATGCAAAACCAATTTTATGGACCATTAATACTATTTTTACCAAAGTTATTGCGCAATTAGCCAAAGACTCTAGAACCCATTACTATGCCCGTCTTCATGCACTGTTAATTCCGGTTAGGAAGCGCGATTAATATAAATAGATCTATTGGGGTGACTCCCCCGTTCGGTTGGCCAGAAGGGTCAATGCGGGCGTATATTAAGTCGAATTACGAGTGAATTCGGTTAAGCACTCGCTAAGGGCCCCATTGTGATTATTAATGTGCTAGGTTATAGCACACTGAACGGTCGAGCTTCGGATGCATGAACTTAGTGCTAGCGCAAATAAAATATTAAAGTGACATTTCAATGTTTACAACTAAACTATTGGTCCAAATCTGATATAACTTAAACCTATAAACTCACCAGCTTTTTGCTGACTTTTAGCATGTTTTTTCTCAAGTATCTGGATATATGCAAGTGTTGCATCGTTTGGCAAGGCGGCGGACTTATATTATTGACCAAAGTGTTTTTAACAAATGATTTAGACTTGTTTTTGAGGGACCATTAAACTTGTAAACAAACTTGAAATATAAAGTTTGTTATAATTGGATTAATCAAATATAATATTTTTATAAAGTGTGTAATTGGTTCTTCGTTACCCTGTGTAATGATTTCCATTTCAGTAGCACCCCATGATTCTAGTGCTTCCGCAAAGTAGATTTTGGGGGTGTTACATTTAACCACTTAAGTCTTAACCTTCCTTTCCTTAATCCACTCTTATCTAACACATCAACTAGCCTTACACTTACTTGCACATAACAACCTCATACAAACCATTCATAACCTTAACATATATAGGCACATAAACACATAATGTTTGGAAATCACCATAACATCATTTTATAGCCAGTTTACTTACCTTGGTTCCAAGCTAAAGCTATCAATAACATCATCATCATCATCTTCATCTTTTAACATCATCATCATCACCATTACTTCTTTATTATTAACTCAAAACCTATTAAAACACAACATCATGAATCAAGGGTTTACATAACCCATCTAAACTTACCCATCTTTCTTTCTATATCATCATATGATCATACCATGATCATATGATGAAAACCCACTTAACCCATAAACTTTAACCTCATTAATCATTAAGATAATGATACTTACTTGGAGGGTATCATTGCTAGGGAGGACTATGAGCATTGATCTTCATCTTCTTCATCCTCTATCACTAACTAAGTTTTTCCCTCTCTATTTCTTCTCCCTAAAACCGGACCATTCACTCTTATCTCAATAATGAGGGAATTCTCTAGAATTCCCTGGATATATTTAATTAGGTAGTATCTTTGGCCCTTTGGCACATCAAGCCCCTCAAGTCTCATTCCTTCTATTTTGGCCACAACTAACTTATAACACATTTAGTCTATTACGACTTTAGCCCCTTACATCTATTCCTTTCCATTTGAGCCACATAATACTTTCCAATACTATACCATACATTCATTGCCCATTAGTTAACTTTCGGGTTTGACTACAACGTTACATTCATTGACTAGCCAATCACATAAGACCTTTGATCCACTTTCATCTAGGGTGGGGTACCAGTACCCGGGGAACGGGTCTAACAATTCTACCCCCCATATTTTGATTTCGTCCCTGAAATCTCTTATCTAAACTACCCAAAACTTAATCCCATCTTACATCCCGTTCTTAGCACTTTCCTCTCTTCATTCCTTTTAGTTGCAACGGTCTAAGTGATCTTGCAATTCAAGGTCCACTAAACGCACATCCTAACCTTAACTCATTTTATTTCTAGCTTAACTTTTCTAACATTTCTTTTATTCTCAATTATTATGTCATTCAAGACATAATCTTTGCCACTAATGCATACCATTTGACCATTTCTACGTCTATCACATAACCTACTACTCGTTCCATTCTAACTTTTCCCGTCAAGGACTAGGGGTCACTTGAACATTACACACCCTTTTTAACTTTTCATAAGTCAACATTTATTATCTTTCTACTTTTATCGCCACCTTACCACTATCCCATTAACATTTTTACTGCACATTAAGATTGCCTTTACTTCTCATCTCATTATTTTATAGAGCCTTTAGTCCATATCAGCGATTATTAACATTTATTACTTCACTTTACCTTCAATTCACATTGCAAACAAGCATATCATTTAAAACTTTAAGCGTTTCAACTTTACCCACTAAGCACATAAGTTACAAGTCCTCATGACATCTCCCACCTAAGGTCGATATCCAACTTATATCTATCCACCTATCTTAACTCATTATGACTTCTAATCATCGTAGACTCCCTTTTCTACCCTTTTACCCTACTTATACCATGTCGGAAACACATAAGCCCACTCATTCATACTTCCTCATTTACATGGAGAGGCGTCCCAAAAGATGTAAATCAAGAAATACAAACTCATGGTTCGGCGGTTCATAATTCCTTTATTCAAATGAAAAGGCGTCCCAATCCATTTAAATAAAGAAACCATAAACCCTCCTACTTACATACTTCCGACATAACACTCGCACCTATTCGTTTCACATTTAGCCTTTAAATAATTTCATTCTTTCATTTTCATTTTACATTTCATTCATCATTTAAACTTTTCTATTTTCTAGCTTGGATCCACTTTACTTTAACATTTTCCCCGAAGGGACTATTACACATGCCAAGGATGTAGGCAATCTTTGCCGGTGAATGCAATACATTTTATCCCGAAGGATCTTTAACGCATCCCAAAGGATTCTTTAGCATTCATTGACTTGGTCATCTCGAAGAATACCACCTTTAACATTCATCCCGGAGGATCATTAACATTCATCCCGAAGGATTCTTTAACATTCACACTTTATCACCTTCACATTACAGTATTGGATCCAAGCTATTAACATTTTAACATACACACCTTATCTTATCCATTTTATTTATTGAACGCAAGCTCATAGAGCATATGAACCTGCTTATTATAAGTACACATTTTAATGTGTTTATCATCTTACGTTTTAAATCCGCATTAATCATTTTCACCTTCTTACTTTACCTTTTAGTCTACCCGACTCTTTACACTTTTAAACCTTGCATAGATTAATTTGCATTCATTCATTAGCATCATTCATCCTTCTTGCACGTTTTAAGTCACTTACACATTCTTATTAAACACAAGGCCACCAATTTTTGTTAATTGGGCATCCATAAACATAAATAAATATTGAGCCTTATCGCCCAAATCACGAGCTGGTCTTTTGAGCAGAATAATCTACCAGCTAAATTCCGATTTTCTTGCACGTTATATTTTTAATATATAGAATTTTTCTTTTTCTTCTTTTCGTGGCCTTTTGAATCAACTAAAACGGACTTTGGACGAAAGAGTTATGATCAAAATAGTGCAACAACGTCCAAAGCTTCACTTTTCTTTACTTTACTTCAATTCATGCCAATTATTTCGGTGTCTTTTCACCAATTGCTCCATTTTTACCTATGATGTAAAATAATAAAAAATTAAGTACCATTTCTTATATAAAACAAAATAAAAGAACAATAATTATGAGATAAATGATGCATAAGAACACTACCTATTTGATCACATCAAATATCCCCCCACTTGACTTCTACTTGTCCTCAAGTAGACTCCCGATTTCAACTTATAAAAACATCTCCCAAACAAAAGTCAAGGAAATAAATCTTAAATAAATTACTCAATCAAAAGTACGCACAACCAAGCACCTCACGAATAGGAAATGAAAACACTCAAACCGCTCAAACTAGTCTATGTGGTAACATTTAGTGAATCGCTCAATTGCTCGGTCGTGGCGAATATGCTATCATAAGCTTGGCAAGGATACACATCTCTACCACTAGAGTCTAGACGCAACTAATCTAAAAGGCAAATGGGTCAAAACAATTAAGGCTTACGGGTTAAGGGTAGGAATTAGACATGGGATAACATATATGAATTGGTGCAAAAATAAAAGAACAAAACAAATAGATTAAAGTCCAAAAACAAACCAAATGTTGCTAGCTACATTCTTACCACAAACCCAAAGAAGACTCTTGTCATGGACTAACTCACGCTTTAACACGGATAAGCACACTTTAGTGACACACGAATTAGACTCAAAGAAATCACGATATCATCATCGACATACCTAATTGGCTCAACCAATCTACCAACTCCCATTCATCCCAAGAAATACAAGAAATAGTGGTTTATAACGACCACTAATACAAACACACACAAAAACGCATAGTTGGTTTACTGTGACGACCAACTAAAAATAATATTGAGTTGGCTTAAATGACGTACCAATTGTTACACAATCTCTCATTTGTTCTCTTTTTTTTTTTAATCTCTCATTTCTTTTGGCTCACAAATCACAAAAATTAAAAATAGTAATAATGGTACATAACTTTACCATTTCACGAATAATAATACATCTTACTTGGAACAAAAAATCAAACTCGGATGACATCATATAGGTGAAAGTAAGACAAACCGAGAACTCACACGAAACACAGGAAATACAACCAAATACATACCAGTAACTAGCAACCAACCATAGGACTTAATCTACACGGCAGGCTAAGGTGTAATGGTGTAACGGAACATAAACATATAATGTGAGTAACAGACGAAAGGAAAGGCTCAACAGGTTTTCTAATGTATCTTACTCTAATAATGAGAGTAACAAATGGGTTATACGGGGGTTAACTAACCAGTGTAGTTAGTTAATATAAACATAAACATGTAAACGACATGGGCTATTTGGGTGAATCCTAATAATTTGCCTTCTAAACTAGTCAACATCGATCACACTAAGTTTCCTTAATGCAATGCTCATTATTGTGGTCTCGACGCGATATACCAAGCCAAGTTCTAAAGTCTACTACAAGCCACCGGCACACTCATATTTATGTGGAATTTATGTATGATGGGGAAAACGGAATAGGCTCAAATCCTCACAATATGTAATAAGGGTAATGTGTGCTGGTTATGCGACTAGTGATCTACGAAAAACATGCCAAAAATTTTAAAACTTAAGAATAAATTAAGGACAAGTAGAATCCTAATTCTACTCCCCTCCCCGCACTTAATATGTACAATGCCCTCATTGTACAAATATCAAATAAAATACGGGAAAAATAGAATTAGAAACGGAATACTCCCCTGATATTTCTTGATATGGAATGTGTGCTCGGTATGTATCCGTTACATGTTGTTCCAAGAGTTTGAATGTTGACTAAATCATCCTTAAACAACCTGTATAGATTTCCAACTGCAAAACATAGCTCAAACAACAAATGCGTAAAACGGATAAAACATTATATTATAACCAATCTATCATCTAGAGCACAACATTCAAATTTTTAATTTTTTTTTATTTTATACATGTGTATATATATATATATATATATATATATTTTATAAAGCAAACAAAGACAAATTAAAATTCAAGCAAAAACTGTAATAAAAACTAAAAATAAAATAAATGCAGATAAATCAACTTAAAATTCAAAATGCAAATTGTACAAAATTGCTTTGTTTATAAATGAGTCGTTAGCTCGACTCCACCCCGCATTTAGCTGTTCTTGGGGTGTAGGTCGAGGATTTCCTCGCCATCCTTGTCCAACGGGCTCTTCAAAAAATGCTTTACTCGATGCCCGTTAACCTTGAAGCTTCCCCCACTCGGGTCCTGCAACTCCACAGCACCATGTGGAAAGACTTGTTTGATTTTAAACGGTCCACTCCAATGTGACCTAAGCTTTCCCGGGAATAACTTCAATCGTGAATTGAACAAAATAACATGATCTCCTTGCTTAAACTCCTTATTAAGCTTAATGTGTTGATCGTGCCATTGTTTTGTTCTTTCCTTGTAGATCATCGAATTTTCATAGGCCTGATTGCGAAATTCATTTAACTCATGAATTTGTTTGAATCGATGATCGCCCGCAAGAAATAGATCCATATTGCATGATTTAATTGCCCAATAAGCTTTATGTTCAAGTTCCACGGGCAAATGACATGCTTTACCGTATACTAGCCGAAAGGGAGTGGTACCTATGGGCGTCTTATAAGTGGTTTGAAATGCCCATAATGCATCATCTAATTTCTCGGACCACTCTTTCCCATTGTTTCCAATCGTTTTCTCCAAGATCCTTTTAATTCCTCAATTTGTCACTTCCACTTGCCCACTTGTTTGTGGGTGATAAGGTGTTGCAAATCTATGGGTCACCCCATAGCATTGCAATGCCTTTTCTAATTGGCTATTGCAGAAGTGTGTTCCCCTATCACTAATTAAGGCCTTTGGGGAACCAAATCGAGAGAACAACCGTTTCAAAAACTTAACAACAACCCTAGCATCATTAGTTGGTAGAGCTTGTGCCTCTACCCATTTCGAGACGTAGTCTACTGCCACTAGGATATATTTGTTACCATGGGAATTGGGAAATGGTCCCATGAAGTCAATACCCCACACGTCAAATATTTCACATATTTGAATAATGAATTGGGGCATCTCATCTCGCCTTGAGATATTTCCAGTCTTTTGACACGCATCACAAGATTTTACGAAATTGTGCGCGTCTTTGAATATGGTGGGCCAATAGACACCTGCTTCAAAAACTTTTCTCGCAGTGTTAGTTGTAGCATTGTGTCCTCCAGTTGGTCCACTATGATAATGCTTCAAAATTTGCATAGCTTCCTTTCCATGCACACACCTCCTGATAACCTGGTCTGCTCCAACTCAAAAAAGATAGGGATCTTCCCAAAGGTAATACTTAATATCAGCAAAGAATTTCTTCTTTTGTTGATAAGACGTTCCCTTTACAAGGGTCCCCCCAGCAAGATAGTTTGCGATATCGACAAACCATGGGTACTCATCATTTCCATTAACATACATTAAAGACTCATCGGGGAATCTATCATTGATGTCAGATTCGTTAAGCTTTTCTGCATGTGGGTTCTCCAACCTAGATAAATGGTCTGTTGCTACGTTCTCAGCACCACTCTTGTCCTTGATTTCAAATCAAATTCTTGTAGCAGAAGTATCCAACGGATCAATCTGGGTTTAGAATCTTGTTTGTTGAACAAGTACCTAAGGACAGCATGATCGGTGAACACGATGGCCTTAGACAAAACCAAATAGGACCGGAATTTATCAAATGAAAATACGACAGCTAGCAACTCCTTTTCGGTTGTGGTAGAATTTTGTTGAGCTTCATTTATAGTTTTGCTAGCATAGTATATTGGTTGGAACTTCTTCTCTCTTCGTTGGCCTAAGACGGCTCCAACCGCATAGTCACTTGCATCACACATCAACTCGAATGGAAGGTTCCAGTCAGGAGCCACCATGATGGGTGCATTAATAAGTTTCTCTTTCAGCAAGTTGAATGCTTGTATACATTCAGAACAGAAAACAAATGGGGCATCTTTCTCTAATAGTTTGGTCATCGGATGAGAAATTTTAGAGAAGTCTTTAATGAAACGCCTATAGAAACCGGCATGTCCTAAAAAACTTAGAACAGATTTGACCGATGTGGGTGGAGGTAATCAGGCAATGGTGTCAATCTTTGCCTTATCAACCTCTATTCCCTTCTTACAGATTTTATGGCCCAATACAATGCCCTCCTTCACCATGAAGTGGCATTTCTCCCAATTTAAGACCAAATTAGACTCCTTACATCTAGCTAACATTTTGTTCAAATTAGAAAGACAATGGTCAAAGGAGTCACCAAAAACAGAGAAGTCGTCCATAAATACTTCCATGTAGTCCCCTACCATGTCATGAAAAATAGCTAGCATGCATCGCTGAAAAGTTCTTGGAGCATTGCACAATCCAAATGGCATTCTCCTATATGCAAATGTACCATAAGAACAGGTGAATTTCGTTTTCTCTTGATCCTCAGGTGCTACAGGAATTTGAAAATAACCTGAAAAACCATCAAGAAAGCAGTAGAACATGTTCCCAGATAATCGTTCAATCATTTGATCAATGAAAGGTAGAGGGAAATGATCCTTTCTTGTGGAATCATTTAATCGCCTGTAATCGATACAGACTCTCCAACCAGTCACCGTTCTGGTTGGAATCAACTCATTCTTTTCATTGGTGACAACAGTCATACCCCCTTTCTTGGGGACCACGTGCACGGGACATACCCACGGACTATCAGAGATTGGGTAAATCATCCCCGCATCTAGAAGCTTGTTCACTTCCTTTTTCACCACATCTTGAACCTTTGGATTGATTCTTCGTTGTGGTTGCACCACTGGTTTGTACTCATCTACCAGAAGGATTTTGTGGGTGCAGTAGGAAGGATCTATACCTTTTATATCAGATATTTTCCATGCAATAGCTTCTTTGTTTGCCTTAAATACTTCAATAAGCTTTTCTTTCTCATTTCCTGTTAAATCAGATGATATAATAACAGGTAGCTTTGATTCACTTTCGAGAAAAGCATATTCCAAATGTGGCGGAAGGTCCTTGAGCTCCAGATCAGAAGGCTCTTCAAGTGACGTCTTCAGCTTTTCTCCTGTGCCAATTTTAATCTCCTCCTCTTTTGTCACACCCCCAAATACCTGATTTGCAGCGGAATGGAATACCTGGGGTGAGACTGCCATAGCATCACAGTTACAGTTATAGTAAACGACCTAAAGTGTCATTTTAAAAGCACTTCGTTTGATTACATAAAACATTCAGAGTTTACAAAAGATAGGTCCCAAAAGATTTGTCAAGTTGCGGAAATAAGTTTGTTATAAACCAAACGATAGTTTAAATGCATAAAAATACAAGTGAGACGTGTCGTCGCCGCGACTCTATGATAGGTCCTCATGCAGGCCATGATGTGAATGCCTTAATTACCTAAAAATACATTGCTAAAATGGTCAACAATAATGTTGGTGAGAATCATAGGTTTATGTAAATGATAAGTCTGTACGGTAACCACAAGTATAAAGTGAAATGGCAAGAATGTCACATAAAAATGATACATTGGCTCTTAAGCTCATGACCTCGAAGCTAGACTGAAAATGAACGCCCCAACTGAGTGTTTTGCCATACACTCAAATATGATTTAAATGAAATGCGTTCGTAGACTGGTTGGTGCTACCAACCCAAACGGAGGAGTCACCCTCAATAGATCTATTCACTCACCCTCGCTTACTCGTAATTAACGGTTCATGATAAACTGGGGACTTTAATATGGCAATGAAGTAACTTAAGCAATGTAAATGAATTTAACATACTTGGGCTCGTAATAAAATGATGTGCAATGTATTCTCCCCCATAGGTTTGAAATGAAATATTAACTTGAAAAACAGGGCTATGAAAACTCACCTTAGCAAAAGTAAATCCCGATTTGAAACTTGGCAAATGGAAATATAGATCTGATACCCTAACCGCAACCTAAATAATGCATATGTCTTAGGTTCGAAAACAAGGCCATGCACGCAAATTCATACTTTACTTTATCACTTGTACATGTTGTTGTAATATTTGTTGTCAAAATATAGATGCGTCATTTTGATCCTTTATTTAGAAAATTACCACTTTAGAAAACGTAACTTGTAAATCTTGCGACCAAATTTTAGTTATCATCTTAATGGCTAGTCTAAAAATCTATAACGCACCTAATAAGTATATATAATGTTCTACCATTTTCGTTTACGTCATTTTAGCCAAAATGTACTCCAAAAGGTCCAAAATCCACTTCAAAAATTCCTAACAGCTTTCTAATAAAAATAATAGGCTGTCAACGTATATGTTGCCGTAAACTTTCTTTTGGCCATAACTTTTGCGTCGTAGCTTCGTTTCTTAAGTTTGACCTATCCCCGCGAAGGTATTTAAGTATACTCTAGGCTTTTCAAGGTCTCGGCTAGTCTAGACATCATTTAACCTCTGATTTCATCTCTTAAAATTCCGGACAGATTCAATTATTTTCTGAAAATGTAGTTTTCGTCGTCTAAATTGAAAATAGCGTATCTTTTTCGTTATAAGCCCGTTTTAACTCATTCAAGCGGCTACGTTTTCGTTATTAAGTCTATTTTCTATATTTCTAGTCTAAAATTATCACCATGCTACTGATTTTTCTGTATTTACTAAAATGGGACAGAATCACATTTATTAGTGCCAAACTATTTTCCAAACTTTCTAGCTATTATAACCTCTTGACAACCACTTCAAATCTAGTCCTAGTTCCTCCATCAACTTCTCAACATAATAGTAATGATCTAACCATAAACTCAACAATGTTCTAAGGTCTATGTAATAATTATCAAGAATGTTTAAATATACAAGTTTACTAACATCCATGTTTATAAGGTTTATTACCACTTTCTTGTGAAGAGTTTTACTAACTAGTTTTCTTGAAATAAAAACTTGTTCAAAACATAATCTTTTGTTAAAGGATCTTTGTGAATGTAAATCTTTATCAACATGTACCAAGTGATAACTAAGTATATACTTGTCTAGCATTATGACATAGAGAAAAACATGAAATGTATTGTGCACACTACTGAGCTCTTGTGGAAGTTCAAGTCTGTAAGCTACTCGGCCAATTCTAGCTAGAATCTTAAATGGTCCAATATACCTAGGGTTCAATTTCCCGCATTTCCAAAGTTGTATCATGCCTTTCCAAGGCAAGACTTTCAACATAACTCGTTCTCCAACTCGAATCCTAATGGTCCGTGGCTTAGGGACACCTAATCCCAATGATTTGCGTCATGTACCGACCTAACTTTTCTATTATTTTCTTGTCGCTTGTAACTGATTCTTGACCTATACGATTTTCCTTTGTTGTTTCACAATTAAGTCCTAGACTAGTGAGTTGGGCTTTTTCCGATTTCGGTCTGTCAATAGGTGATTGGTACTTCGACCATAGGGTGCCTCAAAGGGTGCAGTCTTTATATTCGTGTGATGGCCATTGTTGAAGGTGAAATCTGTCAATGTCAAAAGATTATTCTGAATATTTTAAAGTTGATTATACCGCGCTAAGCACGTCCTATAGTGTTTGGATAGTTCTCTTCAATGTTCGTTGGTCTGAGGATGGTAGAGCGTGCGTATATCTGATTGGGTAAGAAAATATCTTAAAGGGATTGCCAGAAGTTTGAAGTGTATCGTCTACCCTTTATTAGGAGTATTTGAAATTTATACAACGTGTCTCGTGACTGATTCCACGATGATAGGTTCGTCGGAAAAGTGTTATCGGAAGGATAAAGCTATGGTAACAGTTTTTGATTCCTTGTGTCTTGCTCTAACTAATTTTACGATATGAGCCTCTCTTCGCCTACGGTGCTTAGTCTTTATTACTAAGATTCTACTGTTCAATAGTATCTCCCTAGATTTTCTTGATCGAATTCTTCCATGCTACTGTTTGACAATCACAAGCTCCTAAATGTATGAAATGTTTTAGTACGGTGGTTGATTTTCAAAATTTGACTCGATATGGAGTGTTTTGTTTGAAATCTTTCTCTAAATAAACAGATTTTACAAGTTTGAATAAATGAATTTACGAGTTTGAATAAATGAATTTTTCAAGTTTGAATAAATAAAATCTTTCTCCGAATAAATGAATTTACAAATTTGAGTAAATGAATTCACAAGTTTGAATTAATTTAGTAGTTATGCAAGGTTGGACTGTTTTCAAATACGATCCAAAGATTTTATAGACAGGTCTTTGACATGATGTGAATAGAACCGTTTAGTAAAGATTGATGTTATATCTTTCTTAACGTACGATAGTTTTGTTAAAAGCTGACCATAAGGGGATAACTTGTCAAAATGGATTCTTTAGAAAAATATTTTCCTACAAGGTATATGATTTGAAGAAAATTCGTTTGAATTGAAAGCATCAAAAAGGATGAAATAGTCGGGTAGGTATGTTCGCATGAATGTTCAGATGTCTAACGTCATTTTTCTGGTGTTGAATAATGCTTATTGGTTAATATTAGGTAAGTCTTACAGGTATGAGCATTCAACTTCCTTGGTTATTTCTAAAATGGATCATGACTTAGGTTTGTTGTCTTACTTGGTCTAACTACTACTTCTGGAATGATAGGATTGGGTGACTATGCCAAAGATAGTGATTTGGATTGCCTCGTGAGATCTTATGTTTTCCGTTGCGATACGAATCAACTTACTGTGTTCTTCTAGTCCTTGTTTTTGGTTTCGTAATCCTTTCATTGTTTTCTTATGTCATGGTATACTCCTCGTAGATGGAAAGTCTTTCCTAGAAAAGTTAATGGTAAAAATCCAACTTAACAGTTAAGTGAGTAACTAGTGGTGTAGGTACCTAGAGAGGGTTTGTCAAAAGGGATGTTTATGAAAAATCTACTTGTTTACAAAGCTCCGCTTTTTGGATGTTTTGAATGAAGATTGTTATTAAGAATTTTTGAAAAGATGATTGTTTCCTTCATGGCATAATCCTTCCTGAATTAGACATAGGTGATCAGGCTATGTATAATTGAGGACTGATGATGCGATGCTCGGTTTAGTCGAAATGGTATTATGTTTTTTAAAAGTTTTAGATGTTGTTCAACGTGTTGTTTGGTAAAATGGTAGTCTAAAATTTTGTTTTAACAAGAAAAATCGGTTCGTATGGGAGTAAATAGTTGATAGAATGCTAGTAAGTCAATTTATGAGGTGATGGTAATATAAAGTGTTTTAAAATCTTGTGAAATAATTCCCTAAGGTGGTAGTAAAATAGTTTTGAGTAAAATTATGTGAAACAGTTCTATAGGATGCATGGGAGAATCTCACAGAATGGTAATAGTCTATAGTCAAAGACGAAATTTGCCTAACCCCTACTAGGATAGCGGTATGTTGTTGCGAAATGATTGAAAATTGGGCAAATGGGATAGGAAATGAAATAAACGAAGGTTGTGATTATTGTGGAGATGATAAAAGACAGAGATTACATTAGATAAAAGGTTCCGGTTACAACTAGGTTATGCTTTGTAACACCCCATCCCGACAAGGGTAAAGATGTCACGCAAATGGTTTCATATCAGATCTAACAAAGCATACATTCAAAAGTAATACAAGATTCTCAAAGGTTACAAATGAAATACTGAAATTACAAGGTTACAAAAGCGAATACAATTTCTAACAATAGAATAACTTCTAATCATCTCTAGGCCAAAACTATCAAGTCTTCTACGTCCAAAAGTCTCTTCACTCATACCCATCTTCCAACTAAAACCTGCCGCACACGAAAAGAAAATGTGCGGCTGAGCTTACAAAGCTCAGTGAACAGATACATAATACAAGCAAAGATAACAAAACAGACTGTAGTGAAGTACTGGAAATATCATAAGGTATAATCAAAGCAAAGGAGTAATAAAGGAAATATAGGATAGTCATCTACCACGAGCCCAGAAACTCAAAGTCATAATCTCAACATCATAATCTCAAAGTCATAATCTCACAATCAGAGGGGATACCTCTCAGGCAACCAGATAATATGAGGGGTGTCCTCATGTATCATAAAAGTGGAGTGATCAGCTCCCAGAAATGTGAAAGGCATGTATTGCACACAGTACCAGTCACCTCAAAGTCATAACTCAAAGTCATAGTTAAATCCACTAAACATACAAATCTAGGATTGCAATCCATACGCCCCCAAACTCAAAGTCATCTCAAAATCATAATCTCAAAGTCATAATGGCCATATCATAATATAAGAGGGACGGTGTGAGAAATCACTCACCCACACATGAGTCATGCCAGTGGTGCATCACAGACATGGCCAGGTTACCTTCCTGGCTAGGTAACATAAAATGGCTCGGGTGTCAAACTAAGAGTCAGGTCTCAATGTCATATCAAAAGGGTCATATGTCAAAAGGTGCATCTCAAAGTCATAATCAGAAGGTATATCTCAAGGTCATATCAAAAGGTTCATGTCAAAAGGATCATGGTAAAGGTTTAAATCATAGCTCAACATCAATGCATAGGTGAAAATACACCCTTACTAAAAAGGGTAGAGTATCCGTACCTTAACGCAAATGAAAGAACATTCGGAAACACAATCACGCCTTCTTCAAAAGATATACCTGAGTTAAGAATCGTTTATTATTTATAAGTCCCTTTATTCATTCAGTGACGTAACTGATTATTGCTATTAGTATTTATTAGTTAAACTCTTAATATTATATTAACATGTTTAGGGTTTTGGTCATATAAGAAAAACATAGATTTCAAATGTGTCTCAATACTAATAAGAAATGTCAGTTTGTAAAATAAACTGATTTCAAAGGTAATACTTGCGTGTACTTGGAGAGAGTTTTTAATTGTTCGATACCGTTTATATTTGACTAACTTTTACCATTTACCACGTGACATGTTACAAATGATATTCTCTTTCTATTATGGCTACTGTTGTTGAATATGTTGTGTTCACACATGGGTTCTTAGTTTATTAACCAGTTTATTTTTCTTCTGCAGATCGATACAAAAGGTATACTCCACACATGTTGCCAATATCCATTTCGAATTCAAAAAGATAACCACATGAGACCCAAAATTTACCTCATTCTACCTTGTTCTATACAGCCACTCCGACACACATAACCCCCTTGTTTCTAGACCATAACACACACAACTCACATGTAAATGTAACCTTTTTCCCACGTCCCTTGACACACACAGCATACTATTTACTTCACATGAAATGACCTAAACCAACAAATCCTACATCCTTCCTTGTTCGACTCTATTAAAGACAACACACACACAAGGACAAGCTCATTCGACACACCCACGACACATAACATGCCATACTAACGCACACACAAGACACTAACACAACCCATAATGACCACATGAAATCATAGCCATCATTCACGTCATTAAATATATACACCCCATGCAGATTTAATACAACACACACTAGACCACACATGCCATAACATCACACATTCTTACTACAATAACATATCATTAGAATATACTCCTGCCCATTTTTATCGAGACCCAAACCAACCATATAACCCATTTTAACGACTCCCATAAGATCACATCCATTACCAACCTGTCTTGACGACTTAAAAACACACACGCCTCTCTTCTATTTCGTTTAAGTTATATCCAGATTTTAAGGTATATCAAAGAGATCATATAGATGTTTAAAGGTACCAAATAGGAATGTATCTTCACAGCATACTATTTCGAATGAGTCAACAAAACAAAGGTTGGCGTATAGGTTTGTAGCTTGCATGATTTTATAAGTCACCATTTGTATCATTATATACTCGATCATACACTCTTGATTTTGTTTCCCTTGTTTCATATGATATAATTTTATTTTTATATAACCCGTTTTAAACCAAAATTTATTCATCCCGTTTTAACAGTGATTCAAGATTATGGTTCTTATATAACAACTCGCTTTATTGTGTTACATGTTAGAATGACGCATGATCATGTGTATGCCGATGGTATATAAAGGTTTACCTTAAAGTTGCACCAAGAATGATCGAAGAAAAGGAAAATGATACACGAACACAATCGCGATCTAACTCCACCCCTCGTACAGTTAACCGAACCAAACTTGATATGATCATGCAACCCTAGTGACGTATAATGCCAAATCGATCGAATCACAATCCACCTGAACACAACTCTAACACCACTCTAACGCAGGGCGTATTTGATCGATAACGTCTCGAACCAAGACTTGGAGTAAGCAGAACTCCAACTTGTACATATAATAGCCGTATGGTTATATATCTTTTGGTTTTGGTTGAGAGAGATGGAGTAAGTAGGGTATAATATAATATAAGTGTACTTTTTCTTATGGGGTTGCTTATGGGGTATAACGAATAAAATAGTCCCGACAAAACGTGTATGTGAGATAAAAGAAAAGAAACGTATGAAGGCTAACTAAGGTAGGTTGTATATTAAAACTTTGATGGCAGGAATCTTGGCGTGATTTTCGCCTGATTTGGGGAAACACGTACATATTGTATGCATGTAAAATTCATGACAATTATGGAGCAATAATAACTCTGCATGTTGACACAATATTAAAGATGATATGCTCGAAATAAAAACGGAAACGTGTGTATCATACGGAAGAAATGGAAGATGTAAATGTCGCTTTAATAAAACGTAAATGGGAATTTTAAACTAGGCAAGTATCAAAATTATGGGTTGATTTATTTGGTGAATATCCCGAGATTATGAGGTGTGATTGAGCCGGTTTTATGTGAGGTGATAAGGAGATAATTATCAAATGTATTGCTTCCATAATTTGAGTTTAAAATGTGTGCACAAAATTTATGAATTGGTCCATATATCTTTTAGTCGTGTGATCTGAGGTTTAGGTTACATTACATTTTAATCCATCAATATATATTATAAAGTTTTAATCTCTTATTCGTTAAATTATTAATGGTTAAATGCTTAGGTTATACTCGGGATAAAATGTCTTAAATGTTTTAAACGTCATTTATGAATTTGAGATCAAAGGGTATTCTGGGTATTTTACGTGTTCAAAATTTCTGTGTTTTACAGCTAATATCTCAAATAGGTGGGAGTTATCATCTAACAATGGTGAGTGATATGAGAATGTCGAGGTATAAGAAGGTGAGAGTAATGATGTAGGTGTATTAGTGGATGAAAAAGCATCCTCGATATCCGAGTCTGCTGGAATGATAATAGGGTGGTTGGGTGAAGACATATCGCTGTAAACCAGGTCAATATAAATATATATAAGTATAAGTATAAGTAACTCCCATAATGTATGTATGAAACCATATGTATAGTGAATATGCACTTATGATAAAATGATGAGATGCTATGATGATGTGGTTATACTCTAGGGTCCATGATACAACCTAGTTCACTATAACCTTAGCTCTGATGCCAATCTGTCACACCCCCAAATACCTGATTTGCAGTGGAATGGAATACCTGGGGTGTGACTGCCATAGCATCACAGTTACAGTTATAATGAACGACCTAAAGTGTCGTTTTAAAAGTACATCGTATGATTACATAAAACATTCAAAGTTTAAAAAAGATAGGTCCAAAAAGATTTGTCAAGTTGCGGAAATAAGTTTGTTATAAACCAAACGATAGATTAAGTGCATAAAAACACAAGTGAGACGCGTCGTCGCGGTGACTCTATGATAGGTCCTCATGCAGGCCATGATGTGAATGCCTTAATTACCTGAAAATACATTGCTAAAACGGTTGTTGGTGAGAATCATAGGTTAATGTAAATGATAAGTCTGTGCGGTAACCACAAGTATAAAGTGAAATGGCAAGAATGCCACATAAAAATGATACATTTGCTCTTAAGCTCATGACCCCGAAGCTAGACTGAAAATGAACGCCCCAACTGAGTGTTTTTCCGGACACTCAAATATGATTTAAATGAAATGCGTTCGTAGACTGGTTGATGTTATCAACCCGAACGAATGAGTCACCCTGAATAGATCTATTCACTCACCCTCGCTTACTCGTAATTAACGGTTCATGATAAACTGAGGATTTTAATATGGAAATGAAGAAACTTAAGCAATGTAAATGAATTTAACATACTTGGGCTCGTAATAAAATGATGTGCAATGTATTCTCCCCCGTAGGTTTGAAATGAAATATTAACTTGAAAAACGGGGCTATGAAAACTCACCTTAGCAAAAGTAAATCCCGATTTGAAACTTGGCAAATGGAAATATAGATCCGATACCCTAAACGCGACCTAAATAATGCATATGTCTTAGGTTCGAAAACAAGGCCATGCACGCAAATTCATATTTTACTTTATCACTTGTACATGTTGTTGTAATATTTGTTGTCAAAATATAGTTGCGTCATTTTGATCCTTTATTTAGAAAATTACCACTTTAGAAAACGTAACTTGTAAATCTTGCGACCAAATTTTAGTTGTCATGTTAATGGCTATTCTAAAAATCTATAACGCACCTAATAAGTATATATAATGTTCTACCATTTCCGTTTACGTCATTTTAGCCAAAATGTACTCCAAAAGGTCCGAAGTCCACTTCAAAAATTCCAAACAGCTTTCTAATAGAGAAAATAATAGGTTGTCAACGTATATGTTGCTGTAAACTTTCTTTTGGCCATAACTTTTGCGTCGAAGCTTCGTTTCTTCAGTTTGACCTTTCCCCGCGAAGGTATTTAAGTATACTCTGGGCTTTTCAAGGTCTCGGCTAGTCTAGACATCATTTAACCTCTGTTTTCATCTCTTAAAATTCCGGACAGATTCAATTATTTTCTGAAAATGTAGTTTTCGTCGTCTAAATTGAAAATAGCGTATCTTTTTCGTTATAAGCCCGTTTTAACTCATTCAAGCGGCTACGTTTTCGTTATTAAGTCTATTTTCTATATTTCTAGTCTAAAATTATCACCATGCTACTGATTTTTCTGTATTTACTAAAATGGGACAGAATCACATTTATTAGTGCCAAACTATTTTCCAAACTTTCTAGCTATTATAACCTCTTGACAACCACTTCAAATCTAGTCCTAGTTCCTCCATCAACTTCTCAACATAATAGTAATGATCTAACCATAAACTCAACAATGTTCTAAGGTCTATGTAATAATTATCAAGAATGTTTAAATATACAAGTTTACTAACATCCATGTTTATAAGGTTTATTACCACTTTCTTATGAAGAGTTTTACTAACTAGTTTTCTTGAAATAAAAACTTGTTCAAAACATAATCTTTTGTTAAAGGATCTTTGTGAATGTAAATCTTTATCAACATGTACCAAGTGATAACTAAGTATATACTTGTCTAGTATTATGACATAAAGAAAAACATGAAGTTTTTGTAGTGTAAGATTACTTACAAAGGTGATTAGTGAGATATGAGTGCAAGACACTTGATTAACCCCAAAATTATTGTTCCAAACTCTTGTTAGAATGCCCTAAGAATGCTTGAACTTAGCCACAACAAGATTTCCTTCTTTTTCTCCAAGAGTGTGTGTCGAATTATAGTATACAATGGGAGGTGATTTTATTTTTTTGAACTAACTTGTGCAAGATTGAGGTTACTTGAGGTATATATATAGCAAGAGATTTGTAAAGTCCAAGTAATAGTCAAATTAAGTATGGTTTTGGGTATGGGGAGGGCATGGCCGAATAGACAAGGGGATGCGGGGACAAGACTTTCTTGATCAAGCCTTGAAAGTCTATGCTTGCCATGCTTTGAAAATTTTGAAGAATGGTGCTTAATAAATGCATTGTACTTTTGGTCTAGAGATATTTTTAAACATAAGAGGAGGGGGCGGCAATCCAAGTAAAATGGGATAAAATGTGTTGTTTTGATACAAGAGTGTACATATTGTATGTATTGGGTGTTAAAAATAGGTATTGGTTGTTGGTTTGGTGATTAACGGAAGTTATACGTAAATAAACGTAAGATATAAAGAAATTATTTTTGGTGTAAGAAAATATTTTTGGAACTTTTGTAATCTTTTTGGAAGTATAAAAATACATTAGAAATAATCGTTGGGAGAATTGGGTATACCGGGTGTTAAACTTTGAATTACGAATAGTGTTTGTTGAATTGTCAACCGTAAGTAATTTAAGAAAAGGAAATTGTTTTAGAGTTTAAAATTGTGAATTGGAGTAGGAGCAAGGTACTTGATTGTTGTGGACTAAATTTAGCCTAAGTCCTAGTGTACTAGAATTATATTCTAGGTTTTCACGTCGGTTCAAGTAAAGATTATATGCAAATTGTTTTCATGTAAATGTCAAGAAAATAAATTCGAGTTTGTTGAATAGTATAGACCTGAAATTACGATTTGTCACATCTTTGTTTGACCTTGATGATTGATCATTCTATAACAAGTATGCTAGTTCCTCAAGAACCTCTTCATTACTCATGTTCATTTCCTCTCCTCCAATAAAATTGGTGTCAAACATGTCTTCCTCAAAGATTCCTTGAAAATTTTCTTCAACAAGAGGTTCAATAGTATCTATATAATAAAGAGTGTCGTCTTGCTTTGGAGAACCTCTTCATTACTCATGTTCATATCCTCTCATCCAATAAAATTGGTGTCAAACAGGTCTTCCTCAAAGATTCCTTGAAAAAAAATTTCAACAAGAGGTTCAATAGTATCTATATAATAAAGAGTGTCATCTTGCTTTGGAGAATATTTCATGGATTTGTCAATATGAAAGATCACCTCTTGATCATCTACACGTAGAGTCATTTTCTTCTCATAGACATCTACTAAACAACGAGAGGTGGACAAGAAAGGTCGACCTAGGATGAGAGGAACTTTGCTATCCTCATCCATGTCTAATATGACGAAATCTACCGGAAACACAAATAGATCAACCTTAACCAACATGTTCTCCACGATTCCTCATGGATATTTAATCGACCTATCAGCGAGTTGAATGGTCATACGTGTCGGTTTTGGTTCACCTAGACCAAGCTTGGCATACATTGAGTAAGGCATCAAATTGATGCTAGCTCCTAAGTCTGCCAAAGCATTATTCACACTTAAATTTCCGATTAGGCATGGAATGGTGAAACTTCCAGGATCAGACATCTTCTTCGGTAATTTTCCATCCAAAATGGCAGAACATTCTTCACTCATTACGACAGTAGACAAGTCCTCTAACTTCTTTCTGTTAGTTAGGAGGTCCTTCAAGAATTTCGCATATTTTGGCATTTGCGAAAGGGCCTCAACAAATGGCAAGTTGACATGCAATTGCTTGAATAAGTCAAGATACTTACCATACTGTTATGTCTCCTTTTCTTTCTTGTACCTTCCAGGATATGGGAGTTTTGGTTCATACGGTTTAAGATGAGGTTTGACATGTGTTGTACTCGAAGAGCTTTGGGGTTGCACCTTGTCATTTACCTCTTCGGTAACCGGTTTGACAACATTTTTGTCAAATGGGAAAGAAGGATCAGTAGTTTGCTTACCCCTTCTAGTAGTAACAGCATTCACATGCGCATTCGGATTAGTTTTCGTGTTACTTGGTAAGCTTCCTGGCTGCCTTTGAGACAACATCTTTGACATTTTGACTCATTTGGGTTTTCAATTCTAGAATTGAGACTTGTTGTTCTTTCATGATAGCATTTTGTCTAGCGACGTATTGAGTCATCAATTCCCCAAAATTGGACTTCTTTTCGTTGTGTTGTTGTTGAGGTTGTTGGAATGGTGTGCGGTTGGTCTGGTAGAATCCCGGAGGACCTTGCTTGTATGACAAGGTGTTACCGTTTGACCCACCAGCTTGAAAATTTCCTTGTCTTTGGTTTACCCAACAAGCATCCTCAGACAAGCTCATTGGTTTGTCATCAAAATCCTTTTTTAAATGAGGACCACCACAACACTCACATCCGACTTGCATAGCGACGACGGTAGCATTTAGCTTATCAAACTTCTTATTAAACATAGCCATCTGATTAGTTAAAGCGGCTATCTCACTCACTCCATCAGCTTCAACAGCCTTAACTGTAGCTTTTTTGCTCACTCCATCTGGTGGTGCATACCACTCATGAGTATGTAACGCGATGTCTTCAATTAATTCATAAGCCTGATTAGGGGTCTTATGCATGATTGTCCCTCCAGCTGAGTTGTCAGTCGTGTTTCATGTAGGTCTATCGATACCTTTATAGAAAGTTTGCACGATCTTGTGTTTACTGAGACCATGCTGAGGACATTGACGAAGATACTTCTTCAGTCGTCCCAAGCCTCATAAAGAGTTTCACTCGGCATTTGAACAAAATTAGTGATTTCACTAAGAAGCTTTTCGGATAAAGCGGGTGAAAAGAATCGGGCTAATAATTTCTCTTGCATTTGGTCCCAAGTGGTGATGGAACCTGGTGCAATCGACTTGAGCCATTCTTTAGCAGTGCCCGTGAGAGTGAATGGGAATACGCGAAGCATAATTGCGTCTCCATCTACATCTTTGATTTGGAAAAGCTCGCAAATTCCTAAGAATGTGTCGATGTGATCGTTCACGTCTTCTCCTAGCGCGCCACTGAATTGGCAATGATTAAGGATCATGTGCATGAAATGACCCTCATAATCAAACACATATGGTTCTTTATTAAACTCAATAATCATCCATATAACCAATAATCAAGTCGCTAAAAAAATGTTATCCATCATCTAGGGTTCATCTACTCTAAGCAAATACTATAGATTTTGCCTGGCATAATAAAAAGAACAAACATAACAATAATTAAACACATGTTCAACATTATATTAAAAATAATAAAAGTTCAAACTGAATAAAATTGTGATCCTGTGTTTGTGTCTTTTCTTTCAATGCGTCGAACTACCACAGCCAACCAAAAAACAAATAAAAGTGTAAAACCCCTTTTTCTTTTTATTCATTCCTGTGTGTCGACAAAAGCAGCCAACCAAAAGAAAGTAAATGTGCTCTTTCTTTTATGCCTTTCTCTGTCCGTCTATCCCCACTTCTTTCTGTCGAAGAGCAGCCAAAAGTGTGAAACCTCCTTTTTTTTGTGTAATATCCGTATTGCTTTCTTTCCACCAATTTGCCCCTGTATATCGATAAGGGGTAAAACCCTTATTTTTTTTGTCTTTGGCGTCCCATCAAGGCCAAGGCCTTTTTTCTTTATTTGTCTACTTGTTGCCATCCAAATATAAAACCCACCAGGCCTGCTACGTTCAATTATTAAACACAAGGCCACCAATTTTTGTTAATTGGGCTTCCATAAACTTAAATAAATATTGAGCCTTATCACCCAAATCATGAGCTGGTCGTTTGAGCAGAATAATCCACCAGCTAAATTCTGATTCTTTTGCATGTTATATTTTAATATATAGAATTCTTTTTCTTCTTTCCGTGGCCTTTTGAATCAACAAAAACGGACTTCAGACGAAAGAGTTATGATCAAAATAGTGCAACAACGTCCAAAGCTTCACTTTTCTTTACTTTACTTCAATTCATGCCAATTTCGGTGTCTTTTCACCAATTGCTCCATTTTTACCTACGATGCAAAATAATAAACAATTAAGTACCATTTCTTATATAAAACAAAATAAAAGAACAATAATTATGAGATAAATTATGCATAAGAACACTACCTATTGGATCACATCAAATATCCCCCCACTTGACTTCTACTTGTCCTCAAGTAGACTCCCGATTTCAACTTATAAAAACGTCTCCCAAACAAAAGTATAGGAAATAAATCTTAAATAAATTACTCAATCAAAAGTACGCACAACCAAGCACCTCACGAATAGGAAATAAAAACACTCAAACCGCTCAAACTAGTCTATGTGGTAACATTTAGTGAATTGCTCAATTGCTCGGTCGTGGCGAATATTCTATCATAAGCTTGGCAAGGATACACATCTCCACTACTAGAGTCTAGACGCAACTATTCTAAAAGGCAAATGGGTCAAAATAATTAAGGCTTACGGGTTAAGGGTAGGAATTAGACATGGGATAACATATATGAATTGGTGCAAAAATAAAAGAATAAAACAAATAGATTAAAGTCCAAAAACAAACCAAATGTTGCTAGCTACATTCTTACCACAAACCCAAAGAAGACTCTTATCATAGACTAACTCACGCTTTAGGCAAGTGCACCTGTCGCATGCTAGTATAGCAATGGTAAGAACCGAGAGTCGTATCCCAAAACGGTATGATTATTCGAATTATAGATCTTGAATGCTAGTTAAACTAATTAACAATAAAAACTAAATGGGGGGAGATGCTTATAAAATAAAGTATAAGCAACTTGAAAAGAGATTTAAAAATAAATAACAAATAAAAGCGACAAAAATTGAGTTGTAAACAATTGATGGAAAATGTATTCACTTAGATTCGATTTCCCCTAGACTTTGGATAACAATTTGATTAAATAAAAGATAAGATCATATTATATGGTGATTTCTAACGTAGAAAAGACTCCTCCGTCGACTTGTCTAAACCTACAACTATTGGAAAGTTAATCTGAATGTCTTCGCGACAACCACCTCAAGTTATGCATTAAGCCTATTCAACTGATTAATGAGATTTAATGGGATATGTTTAATGGTTAAAAACATATAATAATAACAATAGTTGTCACTACTTGCAATCATGCACACATGTTCGATTTAGATTAATTAACGTCTCAAACCCTATTACTATGTCTAGTCTCAAGCCTTAATCATTTAATTGCTCAAATGATCAAGAATAAATATCATACACGTACGGATTGTCATCATAATATGCATATAATACTCACGATAAGAAACAATAAAAATCATAATCAAACACATATGGTTCTTTATTAAACTCAATAATCATCCATATAACCAATAATCAAGTCGCTAAAAAAATGTTATCAATCATCTAGGGTTCATCTACTCTAAGCAAATACTATAGATTTAGCCTAGCACAATAAAAAGAACAAACATAGCAATAATTAAACAAAGGTTCAACATGATATTAAAAATAATAAAAGTTCAAACTGAGTAAAATTGTGATCCCGTGTTTGTGTCTTTTCTTTCAATGTGTCGAACTACCACAACCAACCAAAAAATAAATAAAAGTGTAAAACCCCTTTTTCTTTTTATTCATTCATGTGTGTCGACAAAAGCAGCCAACCAAAAGAAAGTAAATGTGCTCTTTCTTTTATGCCTTTCTCTGTCCGTCTATCCCCACTTCTTTCTGTCGAACAGCAGCCAAAAGTGTGAAACCTCCTTTTTTTTGTGTAATATCCGTACTGCTTTCTTTCCACCAATTTGCCCCTTTATATCGAGAAGGGGTAAAACCCTTTCTTTTTTTTTGTCTTTGGCGTCCCATCAAGGCCAAGGCCTCTTTTCTTTATTTGTTTACTTGTTGTCATCCAAATATAAAACCCACCAGGCCTGCTGCGTTCAATTATTAAACACAAGGCCACCAATTTTTGTTAATTGGGCTTCCATAAACTTAAATAAATATTGAGCCTTATCACCCAAATCACGAGCTGGTCTTTTGAGCAGAATAATCCACCAGCTAAATTCTGATTTTCTTGCACGTTATATTTTAAATATATATAATTCTTTTTCTTCTTTCTGTGGCCTTTTGAATCAACTAAAACGGACTTCAGACAAAAGAGTTATGATCAAAATAGTGCAACAACGTCCAAAGCTTCACTTTTCTTTACTTTACTTCAATTCATGCCAATTTCGGTGTCTTTTCACCAATTGCTCCATTTTTACCTACGATACAAAATAATAAACAATTAAGTAGCATTTCTTATATAAAACAAAATAAAAGAACAATAATTATGAGATAAATTATGCATAAGAACACTACCTATTTGATCACATCAAATATCCCCCCACTTGACTTCTACTTGTCCTCAAGTAGACTCCCGATTTCAACTTATAAAAACGTTTCCAAAACAAAATTCTAGGAAATAAATCTTAAATAAATTACTCAATCAAAAGTACGCACAACCAAGCACCTCACAAATAGGAAATGAAAACACTCAAACCGCTCAAACTAGTCTATGTGGTAACATTTAGTGAATCGCTCAATTGCTCGGTCGTGGCGAATATTCTATCATAAGCTTGGCAAGGATACACATCTCCACCACTAGAGTCTAGACGCAACTAATCTAAAAGGCAAATGGGTCAAAACAATTAAGGCTTACGGGTTAAGGGTAGGAATTAGACATGGGATAACATATATGAATTGCTGTAAAATTAAAAGAAAAAAATAATAGATTAAAGTCCAAAAACAAACCAAATGTTGCTCGCTACATTCTTACCACAAACCCAAAGAAGACTCTTATCATGGACTAACTCACGCTTTAACACGGATAAGCACACTTTAGTGACAAACGAATTAGACTCAAAGAAATCACGATATCATCATCGACATACCTAATTGGCTCAACCAATCAACCAACTCCCATTCATCCAAAGAAATACAAGAAATAGTGGTTTATAATGACCACTAATACAGACACAAAAAAAAATGCATAGTTGGTTTATTGTGACGACCAACTAAAAATAATATTGAGTTGGCTTGAATGACGTACCAATTGTTACACAATCTCTCTTCTTTTTTTTTTAATCTCTCATTTCTTTTGGCTCACAAATCACAAAAATTAAAAGTAGTAATAATGGTACATAACTTTACCATTTCACGAATAATAATACATCTTGAATAAACTTGGAACAAATAATCAAACTCGGATGACATCATATAGGTGAAAGTAAGACAAACCGATATACATAATGATGCCTACTTTCACATTCCCATTGCATTGTGCAATTTCCCGACCAAAATCTCTCTCAAGAAAAATCAAACGAGAACTCACACAAAACACAGGAAATACAACCAAATACATACTAATAACTAGCAACCAACCATAGGACTTAATCTACACGGCAGGCTAAGGTGTAATGGTGTAACGAAACATAAACATATAATGTGAGTGACAAACGAAAGGAAAGGCTCAACAGGTTTTCTAATGTATCTTACTCTAATAATGAGAGTAACAAATGGGTTTATACGGGGGTTAACTAACCAGTGTAGTTAGTTAATATAAACATAAACATGTAAACGACATGGGCTCTTTGGGTGAATCCTAATAATTTGCCTTCTCAACTAGTCAACATCGATCACACTAAGTTTCCTTAATGCAATGCTCATTATTGTGGTCTCGACGCGATATACCAAGCCAAGTTCTAAAGTCTACTATAAGCCACCGGCACACTCATATTTATGTGGAATTTATGTATGATGGGGAAAACGGAATAGGCTCAAATCCTCACAATATGTAATAAGGGTAATGTGTGCTGGTTATGCGACTAGTGATCTACGAAAAACATGCCAAAAATTTTAAAAATTAAGCATTTTTCGAAAAACTAAGGACAAGTAGAATTCTAATTCTATTCCCCTCCCCACACTAAATATGTACAATGCCCTCATTGTACAAATATCAAATAAAATACGGGAAAAATAGAATTAAAAACGGAATACTCCCCTGATATTTCTTGATATGGAATGTGTGCTCGGTATGTATAGATTTCCAACTGCAAAACACGGCTCAAACAACAAATGCGTAAAACGGATAAAACATTATATTATAACCAATCTATCATCTAGAGCACAACATTCAAATATATATATATATATATATATATATATATTATATATATATATATATATATATATATATATATATATATATATATATATATATATATATATATATATAAAGCAAACAAAGACAAATTAAAATTCAAACAAAAACTGTAATAAAAACTAAAAATAAAATAAATGCAGATAAATCAACTTAAAATTCAAAATGCAAAATGTACAAAATTGCTTTGTTTATAAATGAGTCGTTAGCTCGACTCCACCCCGCATTTAGTTGTTCTTGGGGTGTAGGTCGACGATTTCCTCGCCATCCTTGTCCAACAGGCTCTCCAAATAATGCTTTACTCGATGCCCGTTAACCTTGAAGCTTCCCCCACTCGGGTCCAGCAACTCCACAGCACCATGTGGAAAGACTTGTTTGATTTTAAACGGTCCACTCCCACGTGACCTAAGCTTTCCCGGGAATAACTTCAATCGTGAATAGAACAAAAGAACACGATATCCTTGCTTAAACTCCTTATTAAGCTTAATGTGTTGATCGTGCCATTGTTTTGTTCTTTCCTTGTAGATCATCAAATTTTCATAGGCCTGATTGCGAAATTCATTTAACTCATGAATTTGTTTGAATCGATGATCGCCCGCAAGAAATAGATCCATATTGCATGATTTAATTGCCCAATAAGCTTTATGTTCAAGTTCCATGGGCAAATGACATGCTTTACCATATACTTGCCGAAAGGGAGTGGTACCTATGGGCGTCTTATAGGCGGTTCGAAATGCCCATAATGCATCATCTAATTTCACGGACCACTCTTTCCTATTGTTTCCAACGGTTTTCTCCAATATCCTTTTAATTCCTCGATTTTTCACTTCCACTTGCCCACTCGTTTGTGGGTGATAAGGTGTTGCAAATCTATGGGTCACCCCCTAGCGTTGCAATGCCTTTTCTAATTGGGTATTTCAGAATTGTGTTCCCCTATCACTAATTAAGACCTTTGGGCAACCAAATCGAGAGAACAACCATTTCAAAAACTTAACAAGAACCCTAGCATCATTAGTTGGTAGAGCTTGTGCCTCTACCCATTTCGAGACGTAGTCACTAGGATATATTTGTTACCATGGGAATTGGGAAATGGTCCCATGAAATCAATACTCCACACGTCAAATATTTCACATATTTGAATAATGGATTGGGGCATCTCATCTCGCCTTGAGATATTTCCAGTCTTTTGACACGCATCACAAGATTTAACGAAATTGTGCGCGTCTTTGAATATGGTGGGCCAATAGAAACCTGCTTCAAAAACTTTTCTCGCAGTGTTAGCTGCAGCATTGTGTCCTCCAGTTGGTTCACTATGACAATGCTTCAAAATTTGCATAGCTTCCTTTCCATGCACACACCTCCTGATAACCTGGTCTGCTCCAACTCGAAAAAGATAGGGATATTCCCAAAGGTAATACTTAATATCAGCAAAGAATTGCTTCTTTTGTTGATAAGACATTCCCTTTACAAGGGTCCCCCCAGCAAGATAGTTTGCGGTATCGGCAAACCATGGGTACTCATCATTTCCATTAACATACATTAAAGACTCATCGGGGAATCTATCATTGATGTCAGATTCGTTAAGCTTTTCTGCATGTGGGTTCTCCAACCTAGATAAATGATCCGCTGCTACGTTCTCAGCACCACTCTTGTCCTTGATTTCAATATCAAATTCTTGTAACCGAAGTATCCAATGGATCAATCTGGGTTTAGCATCTTGTTTGTTGAACAAGTACCTAAGGGCAGCATGATCGGTGAACACGATGGTCTTAGACAATACCAAATAGGACCGGAATTTATCAAATGAAAATTCGACAGCTAGCAACTCCTTTTCAGTTGTGGTATAATTTTGTTGAGCTTAATTTAGAGTTTTGCTAGCGTAGTATATTGGTTGGAACTTCTTCTCTCTTCGTTGGCCTAAGACGGATCCAACCGCATAGTCACTTGAATCACACATCAACTCGAATGGAAGGTTCCAGTCAGGAGCCACCATGATGGGTGCATTAACAAGTTTCTCTTTCAGCAAGTTGAATGCTTGTATACATTCAGAATAGAAAACAAATGGGGCATCTTTCTCTAATAGTTTGGTCGCTCCATCAGCTTCAACAGCCTTAACTGTAGCTTTTTTGCTCACTCCATCTGGTGGTTCATACCACTTATGAGTATGTAACGCGATGTCTTCAATTAATTCATAAGCCTGATTGGGGGTCTTATGCATGATTGTCCCTCCAGCTGAGTTGTCAATCGTGTTTCATGTAGGTCTATCGATACCTTTATAGAAAGTTTGCACGATCTTGTGTTTACTGAGACCATGCTGAGGACATTGACGAAGATACTTCTTCAATCATTCCCAAGCCTCATAAAGAGTTTCACTCGGCATTTGAACAAAATTAGTGATTTCACTAAGAAGCTTTTCGGATAAAGGGGGTGGAAAGAATCGGGCTAATAATTTCTCTTGCATTTGGTCCCAAGTGGTGATGGAACTTGGTGCAATCGACTTGAGCCATTCTTTAGCAGTTCCCGTGAGAGTGAATGGCAATACGCGAAGCATAATTGCGTCTCCATCTACATCTTTTATTTTGAAAAGCTCTCAAATTCCTAAGAATGTGTCAATGTGATCGTTCACGTCTTCTCCTAACGCGCCACTGAATTGGCAATGATTAAGGATCATGTGCATGAATTGACCCTTAATTTCGAAGTTGTCAACCTTGATTTCGGGACGAGCGATTGCGGAACTCGCCCCCGTTCAAATAGTTTTGGCCAGTTCGGCCATCGTGCAGGTATCGTCTCCCATCTCTTTCTCCTCTTCTTTTTGAAATTTGGTATCTAAGTCGGACTCGAATTCGGAATCCTTTTGAGAGGTTGGTATGTGCTTAAACACATACCTTTTTCTTGACCAAAACCGGACCCTAATAGACCAAAAACTAACCAATTATGCCAAATATTTTATGTTTTTGTGTTTATGATTGTGCAGGCACGGATATCAAAGAAAAGGACAAAAATCAAGCAAAGACTGGGAAACCGAGCACGAGATATGGAAGTGTTATTTATAGCCGATGCCGGAAAGAAAATATGGTCAAAAAGTCAACCGAGGTCCTCCAAGTATCAAATATTGTCAAATTCAGCCCTTAGATCATCTTTTGAAAAATGGCAGCAATGGTCCTTAAAAATCCAGAACTTACACAATTGGTCCCTAGAACTTTTAAACTTTAAACTTTATAACTAAAACCCTTAAACCCGGATCCCTTTAAAAATACCCAACCCACACCATCTATTTTATCCAACCCACCATAACATTAAACCCAGCCCACCTATCCTTTAAACTCTACCCAACCCATCACCTCTTAACTAAAACCCGATACATCCACAACCAAACCCGGTCAATCCTTTATTATAACTCTCGGTCAATCAAATAAAAAAATAAAAAAACTTTACCCGCCTATTTGTTCTTCCCCCTTTTACCCAGATAAACCCTAATTACCCCGTGCATTTTTTCACCGAAATTAAGGGTAGATTCGTACAATCAGTAGGGGTTCTAGAAGATGTCAGTGATGTCAGAAAAGAAGAAGCACACGAATGGCTACGTGGCACTCTCCCATTGGTCCGAACACCTCACCAAAGCTAATCCAAGGGCTTACAATGAAGGAGTAGTGATCAAGGCATGATCAGAGGGTTGGAAATGGATTAAAGAAGCACAAGGCACACGGATTGCCAGCTTGGCAATCACCTCCGAGATCCTTCCTCATCCGGCTATAAATAGGACCTCGATCTTCATGTAATGAGTTAGTTTTTATTAGTAGAGTTACTCTGTCAAATTTATTTTATGTTTTGTAGTTTTAAATTTCTATTGTAATCTTTAAGATTTTATTAATGAAAATTTTATTTCAGTTTTACTTTGATTCTGTCTTCATTAATTTGTTTATCTGAATTTAGTTTATTGAAATTGTTATTAGTTATTTCAAATCATTTCTAGCTTATTTCTATTTTCATCTTAATTTTTGTTGAACTCTTTTGAAAATCCAAAAAAATAATTCCAAAAATATTAAAAAAAAATACAAAAATAAGTAAACCTCCAGCTTCAATAAGCTGATTTCTAAGTTTATAAGCTCATACAAGCTTAATAGCTTGCTGTGAGTGATTGTTCATTTCAAATCAGTTCCTATCTCTATCAAGTCAAAAAGTCAAACATCAGGTCAACTGTGGTCAACATAAGCAGTTTGAAGGATAATCTAATTCAGGAAAGTGCTTATTGGGTATTTTTTGGGCTTATTGAAAAGCCCTGGTGTTCCTTGTTCTGTTCAGATCAGTTGTTTTTACATAAGGTCACTTGTAAGTTCCATTTGATTAGTATGCATAGCTTATTAGAGTGAACTGCTTATTAGTGTGCTTTTTAGAATTAGATATTGCTTATTATTGTTTGATTAAGCTAGTTATGCAATAGTATGTTAGTAGTTTAGCTTATCTCTTCCACTTGCAGTTTAAAAGTTCAAAACATAATTTATAAAGAGTGTTTGGGATAAGCAACTGTTAGTGGTGCATTAGGTTGGTACTGTTGTTGTGTCACTTTTGATACTTTAATTTTGCTTATTATAATGTAATTGAGAAGTTTGTTAGAAGTTACAAGGTGATTTGAAGCTTAGTTGAGTTTTTAGTTTGTAGATGATAGATTAGAAGGTTAGCTGCCATCATTAAGCTCAGTTAAGCTAAGCTTATTTAAGGTATCATTTTAAGTATTTCTGAGTTGGATTTTAGTGTTGAAGTAAGATTGAAAGAGTTGGTTTGAATTAGAGTAGTTCTACACTCATTTGTGCCAAAATATTCTACTCTGCTGTCACAGAACTTTAGTGCAGACATAAGCTTCTGCACTGCTGATCTAGCCTTGCTTGTGGCTTAATCACTTAAGCTTAGGACAGCATTTTTGGTTTTTTTAGTTAGTTCATACATTAGGCTTGAAGTATAAGATCTGGTATTCAGCTTCTAAGCTTATTCAATAGCTTATTCAGGACTGCAAGTTTCACAAAAATCTGTGCAGGATTGGGTTCTTAGAATTTGTGCTCACTAGCAGTTTTTCTAGGGCTAAATTGAAGTGCAATTGGGGTATTATAAATAGGGCTTTTGTGCTTTTTGAGTTCTCAGTTGGTCTGTGAAATTTTTGCCCCCATTAGTTTCATCTGTTCAGCTGATTTGAGTGCTTATTTGGCTGTGGAAAGTTGCTTGTTTTTCTGCCTTAATTTCACCATCAGTTCAGTCTTAAGTGCTTAAAACTTGTGCTTATTTGGTCACTTTCAGTTGTTCTATGCTTATTATAGTTAGCTTATCAGTTCCTGAGCTTCTTGTAATTTTTGGCTTTCATTTGCTTATCTTTAGCTTATTTCCTAGAGCTTATTTTGACTGTTCAGCTTATTTAAGCTGAACTGAGTGCTGATTTTATTTTTCCTAGATTTTCTATTAAAAATTATAATTACTCAATTTTTTCCAGAATTTTCCAAAGTGTTTTAATATTTTTAAATCATTTAAATAGTTTTAATTAGTTTTTAATTCATAAAAAATTATTAAAAAGACAAAAAAAATATTTTTCTTTTTCCAAAAATTTTCTTTTATCAGTTTTAATTTAGGAAAATTATTTTTATAAATTTAGGTTTTAAATTTTAGAAAATCATTTTTTTATTTACGTTTTTAAAATTCGTCGCGTAACGTTTTTAATTCAATTTTCGTTTTTAGGATTACATGCTTAGTTTAATTGCTCCATTAGCTTAATTAGTTGATTTCTTTTATAATTTCATTATTCTTAGTATAAAATCACCAATCAATCACTCTTTTTCACACACATTCACCACACAATTCGACAACGTTAACGACAACTCGATATTCGACCTTCGTTGGGACACGACCCGGGGAAAACGCATTCGTTGCCTTTTCCTTTGGAAATATATACTTAAAACGACGAATCAGAGGTTCCAACAGAATCAACTACTTGCTCCTTCTTACGAAGTTTGCGAAATGCTCGCTCAGGATTGGAAAGTGATTATACAATTTCAGATGAATCTTTTCTGGTTATCCACTTCACAAATGTGCAAGAATGACGAGAAACAAAGAGAAATGAAAAAGAACGTTACGCGGAAAACACTTAAAATGAACGAAGAAAATAAAAAGAACTTTCAAAGGAATAAATTCCAAAGAAAGGATCTATTAACTAACAACTTAATCTATAACTCAAAATGAATACACCGTCCTCGGCAGCGGCGCCAAAAACTTGATGTTGTATTTTTCGAGTTATATAATTTATATCTAGATTTTACCAGAATGTGAAACTAATACACACGTAGGCAAGTGCACCTGTCGTATGCTAGTATAGCAATGGTAAGAACCGAGAGTCGTATCCCAAGACGGTATGATTATTCGAATTATAGATCTTGAATGCTAGTTAAACTAATTAACAATAAAAACTAAAAGGGGGGAGATGCTTATAAGATAAAGTATAAGCTACTTGAAAAGAGATTTAAAACTAAATAACAAATAAAAGCGACAAAAATTGAGTTGTAAACAATTGATGGAAAATGTATTCACTTAGATTCGATTCCCCCTAGACTTTGGATAACAATTTGATTAAACAAAAGATAAGATCATATTATATGGTGATTTCTAACATAGAAAAGACTCCTCCGTCGACTTGTCTAAACCTACAACTATTGGAAAGTTAATCCGAATGTCTTCGCGACAACCACCTCAAGTTATGCATTAAGCCTATTCAACTGATTAATGAGATTTAATGGGATATGTTTAATGGTTAAAAACATATAATAATAACAATAGTTGTCACTACTTGCAATCATGCACACATGTTCGATTTAGATTAATTAACGTCTCGAACCCTATTACTATGTCTAGTCTCAAGCCTTAATCATTTAATTGCTCAAATGATCAAGAATAAATATCATACACATACGGATTGTCATCATAATATGCATATAATACTCACAATAAGAAACAATAAAAATCATAATCAAACACATATGGTTCTTTATTAAACTCAATAATCATCCATATAACCAATAATCAAGTCGCTAAAAAATGTTATCCATCATCTAGGGTTCATCTACTCTAAGCAAATACTATAGATTTAGCCTAGCATAATAAAAAGAACAAACATAACAATAATTAAACAAAGGTTCAACATGATATTAAAAATAATAAAAGTTCAAACCGAGTAAAATTATGATCCCGTGTTTGTGTCGTTTCTTTCAATTTGTCGAACTACCACAGCCAACCAAAAAACAAATAAAAGTGTAAAACCCCTTTTTTCTTTTTATTCCTTCCTGTGTGTCAACAAAAGCAGCCAACCAAAAGAAAGTAAATGTGCTCTTTCTTTTATGCCTTTCTCTGTCCGTCTGTCCCCGCTTCTTTCTGTTGAACAGCAGCCAAAAGTGCGAAACCTCCTTTTCTTGTGCAATATCCGTACTGCTTTCTTTCCACCAATTTGCCCCTTTATATCGATAAGGGGTAAAACCCTTATTTTTTTGTCTTTGGCGTCCCATCAAGGCCAAGGCCTTTTTTCTTTGTTTATTTACTTGTTGACTTCCAAATATAAAACCCACCTGGCCTGCTGCGTTCAATTATTAAACACTAGGCCACCAATTTTTGTTAATTGGGCTTCCATAAACTTAAATAAATATTGAGCCTTATCACCCAAATCATGAGCTGGTCTTTTGAGCAGAAGAATCCAACAGCTAAATTCTAATTTTCTAGCACGTTATATTTTTAATATATAGAATTCTTTTTCTTCTTTCCGTGGCCTTTTGAATCAACTAAAACGGACTTTGGACGAAAGAGTTATGATCAAAATAGTGCAACAACATCCAAAGCTTCACTTTTCTTTACTTTACTTCAATTCATGCCAATTTCTTTGCCTTTTCACCAATTGCTTCATTTTTACCTACGATGCAAAATAATAAACAATTAAGTACCATTTCTTATATAAAACAAAATAAAAGAACAATAATTATGAGATAAATGATTCATAAGAACACTACCTATTTGATCACATCAGTTGTTTTCATGAAAACATTCTTTTAACAATCGTTTTTATAAGAGTCATTAAACCTTCATATAAAAAGTGGTGTCGCCTCGGTTTCATTGAAATCATTTAAAAATAGTATTTCTCAAAACCATCATTAAGATATATATTCAAAAAGGTTTTTTCATACAAGTCATAATATCTAGTGGATTACAAAATATCAAAGGATTCGGATACTGAAGTCATAAAAGATAACGAACGAATCATATCACACAAAACAACCAAACGAATATCAAATGGATTATAATCGTAATATTAAACATCAAGGAATCAAGTCATGAGGTACCCTTACTGAGAAAGGGCGGAATATTTGTACCTTAACGCGAATGAAAGGAAACAAAATGAAATGAACACAGGAACGGAAATCACTCCTTCTTCATAGAATCTACATGAATTATGGATCAATTATTATTTAGGAGTCCGTTTTAAAGGTCATTAATTGTCATAACTGATTCTTAAATACTTATAGTTATTCATTATTTGTGATTAGGGTTTCATTACTGAAATTAGGTTAACATATGTTTAAGGGTATCCGTATTAACGTTACAAATGTAATTTAGGTCAAAACACATTAAATGGGGTTAGGTTACACTAAATCTTTAACTTATAACATAGTTCATATTTTATCTTATTCTGGTCCCGATATTTATGAATTTTGTACCATACTTAAGTGTTTACTGAGGAGATCAAATATTTATCATGATTACTAATACATGTTGGGAACTTACAGTAATTTTCCCAGATTTTATTTCAAAGTGATAGTACCATTTCAAAAATCATTTTCCCAAACCTGCCCAGAAAGTGCACTGCAGGTATACCTCGAAAGTTTGTATTTTTTAACCAATTTGAACCCTTCAGAAAAATCTTCAAAAATTCCAATAAGTCCTATACATCTTAAATATTCTCCCTGTCAAATGGGACCTCCTAATTCCTCACTGTTTGGAAATTAAAATTCAAAAACACCAGCCAAATTTCTAGACTCCTAAACTCAGGATTGACATCTAATGTTCCAAAAATTAAAAATTCACCTACCCTACCTCCAAAAATTATAAAATTTTATACCCAGATAGCACACAACCTGAACTTAGTTTTAGGCTCAAAAATCTTGCAAAAACACATTGGAATCATCAAATTAGACCCTTTTAAACCCGACCCAAATTCTGGACAGCATGCAGTTGAGACAGAAAACAATTCCCTGACCCTTATTCCTTTTAAATGATTTTAGCAACATGTTATCACCACGTTTAGACCCTTAATTCGACACATGAACATACACAAAAACACCACAAGATTTACGAGTCACAGGCCAAAACAACTACACATAAAATCATTACCAAATCAGGCCTCTCGTTAAACATCTATTACGCCTAGGGGTTCTAGTCTTAGAGCCTCATTAAATGGTGTCATTAAAGCCTGGTCTAGGGCTTGTATATATGATCAGGTCAAATAGAAAGAAAAACAAACACAACATCAATCTAACGTGGCCTAAATCTTTTATACTTATGTTGATATAACGAGGTATGTAAGTATAGCATGATTTAGATTAGGTTTTAGTCGTTTAACAAAACATGTTAAAGATGGTTAATGTGGAATACCTTAAGGGCTGGATCAAAGAGGAATCGGACAGAAGAATAAGAATATGATCGAGCCACAAACTGCTATGAACCAAGAATATCAAAACATGATTACCAAACCTGTTGCTAATCTTCGACCCTTCTTGATTCTTGAGAGACAACAATGAGATTTGGGAGTTGTTTAAGTTTCGGTATTGTGAGAGAGGGAGATGTGCCGTATAATTGTGTGATAAAGAGGGAATGAAGCATAAAAAATAAAAGGGAAAGCGTGTCTCTAAATTAGGTTATAAGGGAACTCAATATCTTTTTATTAAAGTAGAATTATTTGGTCTTATCATGTTTAAACGTGTGAAGAGTTTAGGAGGAGCAAAATTTCGGTTCTAATAATAAGAAGAAAACGTGTTGGATGGTTTAAGACAAATAGGTATGTCGTTTAGTGTAAGCTAGGATTAGATTAGGAATGTTTAATTTATCTAGTTAAGTTACCTAGGGTAAGAATTTAATAATGTGTACATATTTTATATCATAAGGTTTTAATATCATATACTTATTATTTAAACTTAGGTTAAATTCGAATTAGAAAAATAAAGTGTATTCCGGATTTTAGGGCATTACACAAATCATGGGACGCCCCCATGATCTCCGAATTATGTGCAAGAGCTCTCTAAGGCCTATTTCCTCCCCTATAAATAGCTTAGACGGGCTAAGAAGCATGGTATGCAAACTTGAGTCTCTCATTTCACTACCAACTTATCATAACACATACTTATTCGCACGCCGGAGGTGGTTCGCAGGGTCCAACCCCTGCGCAATCACTTAACGTAGTGTTTTAGTATTTCTTATTTTAGGTTAAAGACAAGCTTGGCGCAACCTCAACACCCCATATATCCTTTGATCATCATCGAAGGCCTGGTCGTGCAATTTATTGTACAATCAAGTACCTTTCTTGCATGAGGATTAGTAATATGCAACACACCCTCAATCGCGTTATACTCTATCTCCGAAGCCTCCTGAAACTCATAATTGCTTCCCAGCTTCGGACACGAATTAGTCAGCTCCCTGTTCCCGTCGATGTCCTTCACTGCGTTCTACTTCTTGAAAGCCGACTCGGGAACCACAGTGGCATGCACTTTTCCACACTACATCAATGGGTACAATATTAAATTCCGCGTACCAATTAACCAACAACACAAAACACTAAAGTCCATTAAACTCTAATGTAGCATAATCAAATTTTAGTTAAAAAAAATGCAAGAACCACGTGTGATCGTAGAGAATCCTGCTCAGTTTTAACTTTCTGCTGACCCATTATCCAACGCATCTGACTGGCCCAGGAAACAAACTCAACTTGCCGCTAGTTTATACCCAATTCGAAGTTGCTCATATAAGCAAAGCTGGAAGGCGTCGAAAGGCAAGTCTCGCAGTAGAGAAGAACTATACCCCTGCAATGTCAAGAAACCATTTACATGAGTCACATCATCTAATTTAGCAAAAAGGGGAACGGATGAAAAGGGGCCTAAGTCTTTTTTAATGCAGTCAACCTCTTAAATTAAAGTAGCCGTATTCTGACATTAAGCGGACTCCATTTCAATAGAAAGGATAACATGTTGCAAATCAGTAATCGCACGACCTCGAGTCATTGACTGTGCGCGGCCAGCACTCGGATGTGAGCTGGAACAGCCCGTCGTTTTCTGTCCATTTGCACCTACAATGATCGCAACCACCACTGAATTAATATTAGGTATTCCAAAGCAATTGCACTATTTAAAAGGGAAAAGAAACTTTCGTGTTAAAGATGCATTCATTTAAGAGGAACTTAAATCATGTAATCACTTACCTGTCACAGATGATTGTATGCGATTATTCTGACCATACAGAGGGTCTCATACATTCTGCGCCGGCCTATTTATGTTCAACGAAAGCCAGAAACGCTATTAAATATGTATTGAGACGCACTTCCCAGATACACAGTAGAAATAATCATTTGGACGACCTGCTGTGGCTACAGTTGCACGCAGATTACCGTCACCTAGAGCGAAACTGCTTGGTGGTACCTGCCTAATCATACATAAGATAATAACACCCGTCAGTAAAATAATATAACATGATTCACAAATCAGACAGTATTCCAAAAAGGAGAAATAATCAATACCAAAAATATACTGATCCAACAGGATTAAAAGTTGTAAGTTCACTTGCCTGAGGCTAATAATGGTGGCCAATTATTCTGATCGTAAGAACTACTGCCAGCAGTTTACTTATACCTATCAAGTTAATAAAACTTGGAAGATCAGCACTATATAAATAGGCAACTGTGTGGCCCAAATAAGAATTTTAAAACCGTAAAATAATTCAAACACACCCCCTAGGGCCCCTATTTAGCAATACCAAACACACCATTCCCTTTTAGGGTGGTTCGCGTCCTATTTAAGCCACAACGGAAAGTACACTATCCAATTTTACCAAGCACATATCTCAATAACACAACTCAATCTAGAATTCATTTAGAAACGATATGTTTTTCGATGAGAGTGAAGAAAAACAATAACCATACCGAATCCATTCTTTACATCTAATTGTTTGCGCAAATCACCAAACACACGTCTCTCGCTCCATAGTAGCTTCCTGCATATTGCAAGTATAAGTCGTTATGCCTCCAGTATTAAGAATAAATGTGAGAAAAAACCAACAAACTTAGTAATTGCAAAATTCACAAACTAAAGGGGAGCAACACATGAAAAGGACTTAAATATAATGGCTACCATTTCCTGTAACCTTTCTTCAGACAAAGCAACCATTATTTCAAATCTGCATACCCAAGCCAAAACATAAACTGAAACTAAAAATACTAATCAAGATAAAAAGTTTTTCACTAACTCAACAAATGATATATTCTCTCATTGGGAAAAATCTTTAGAAAGAGATTGGTTTGTGGTGGACGATCGTTCAACAACTTGAGAAACTTGAAGAAAATTGATGAGATAAGATCGAAAAGTTAGCTGAAAAGTACACGAAACGATGATAAAAGGACTTGAATCAAGAAAACGTGATCCAACTTTTTTTACGGCGTAAATCCTTGTTCTTGGTTACGCCGTAGAAGCTACGGCTTTTAATTAGTTTTTTACGGCGTAAATGAATGTTTCTTATTACGCTGTACATCTCTCATATAAGGATTTATTAAGGCGTCTTAATGGTTATCCTGTAAACAAAAAAACCTTGTTACGGCGTAGAGGCTTCGATAACCAGTGACGGAGCCAGGGGTTCCCGCGGGTGCCGGGGCACCCATGAATCAATGTAGTGTTAATTTTTGAAAAAACATTGATTTATTTAAAAGTCATCTTAAATGCACCCGGTCCTAGCGAAATATGTTTTTAGTATTTGTTGGGAATTAAACCTAACAGTACAAACTGCAAGGCTTAAAGTTTCAACTGTTGAAGAGTGAAGAAGATTACACTGACAGTACAAAGTCAGTTAGTACTGCCAGCACAAGAAGTTAGTACTGCTTATAAGGTGAAGACAGAAGCGTATAGATAATTATAGAATAGATATTGTGTATATCCTATTTAAATAGAATTATAGTTATCTTGTACAGGAATCCTTAATCTATAAAAGGATATCCTAGGTTAGGTTATACATATAACTGATCATCTCTTTTGTTAAGATTCAAGGTTGTAAACCCTAGTACTAGCAAGAGTACTCGTATTATTGATCATAATAATATTGAATCATTTTGGTTAATCAATTGTCTTCATTGTTCATACACCTACATACAAATACTTACTGTTCCATTCACCTCAATAACAATATCTTCTAAGTATAACTAAGTAGATTCCGCATACTTGGTTGTATCAACTCAAAGTATCACATACAAATCATATAGGATTAACACCCTAAGTGTAACACATCAAACGATCCTGACAAGTGGTATCAGAGAAAGGCTTTGATACTTTGATTTAGAAGATCCAAGAATAACAGTTTCTCAGAAGAAGATGGAATTGGAGACGTCAACAACCAATCTTGCTGCAAAATTGCCTATCCTCAAGCCCAATGAGTTTGATATGTGGAGATTGAGAATTGAACAATTCTTCCAAGTGCAGGACTATGCACTCTGGGAGATCATAGAAGAAGGGAATCCGTTCAAGCCTTCTACCACAACAACAACTGAAGAAGGAAAATCTGTGACAACAGTGCAGACAAAGCCTATTACTGCTGATGAGAAGGCACAGCACAAGAATGATCTCAAAGCAAGAAGCTTGCTGCTATTGACCATACCTAATGATCAATTGTTGAACTACAGCAAGTTCAAGTGTGCAAAGACACTTTTTGAAGCTATTGTTGCAAGATATGGTGGGAATGATGCCACCAAGAAAACACAGAAGACCCTTCTCAAGCAACAATTTGAGAACTTCTCAGCTACAAGCAATGAATCACTAGACCATATGTTCAACAGGCTACAGAAACTAGTGAGTCAGCTTGCTATTCTTGGAATTGAGATACCTCAGGAAGATCTCAACTCCAAATTTCTGAGGAGTCTACCATCAGAATGGGCTATGCATGTGGTTGTGTGGAAGAATAAGCCTGATATAGATTCCATGAGCTTAATGGATCTATATAGCAACTTCAAAATAGTGGAGCATGATGTAAAGAGGTCTGCTGGAACAAGCTCAAGCCCTGGAAATTTGGCATTTGTGTCATCCTCAAGTACTTCAAGTCTAGATGAAGAAGTGCAAGTTGCTGGAGCAGTTGGTACTGCTAGTTCTAATATTGGTACTGCTAGTACTTCAAGCAATACTAATGGACTCCTGGATGAGAATACTTATTGTGCTTTCCTGACTACTCAGCACAATGGTACTATGTTGACTCATGAAGATCTTCAGGAGATAAATGAAGATGATATTGAAGAGATGGACATCAAGTGGCAACTCTCTCTTCTTAGCATGAGGGCTAAGAGATTTTTGAAGAGAACAGGCAAGAAGATAGTCATAAATAGCAATGATGTTGCTGGTTATGATAAGTCCAAGATTGAGTGTTATAACTGCCACAAAATGGGTCATCTTTCAAGAGAATGTAGGAAGCCCAGACAGCAGGACTCAAGGAATAAGGGTTGTGAAGGCAAGTCAACAGGATCAAGAGTTGTTGAGATTACAGACTCAAGCTCAAAGGCAATGATAGCCATTGATGGCTTAGGGTTTGACTGGAGCTACATTGCAGAGGAGGAAGCAACACCTACAGAAATAGCTCTCATGGCTTTCTCAGACTCTGAGGTACAAGTTTCTAAATGTTCTAAATCTTGTGATGCATTAAAAGAATTAGAAACACTTAGGAAACATTATGATGAACAGAAAATAGAGCTAAACAAAACCAATTTTAATTTAGCAAATCATAAAAGGGGTTTAGCTGTTCTAGAAGAGCAAATTGTTCATTATAAAACTAATGAGTCTACTTTCTCTGAAACTGTGGCTGTACTTAAAAGAGATATATTTTTTAGGGATGCTGAAATTAGCAATTTAAAAGCTGAGGTTGATAGACTTAAACAGGCTAAGGAGAACATTCAATTGAGTGTAGACACATTAGAGTATACATCAAAAGGTATTCAAAAGATAATTGAATGTCAAATTATCAATAAGGCTAAATCAGGTTTAGGTTATAATTCAGTTCCACCTCCTTATAGAGGAATTCCAACACCCCCAGGCATAGACCTAGAACACACTGGTTTGGAAGAATTTCAACTACCTAAAATGGAATATGGCCCAAAACTAAAAGAAAAAGAAGTAGTTGAAAAACCTGTAGAAGTAAGTTTTGAGAGTGCAAGTGATAAATCACTCTCTGAGGACAAGGTGTCCTCTGATAGGTCATCAGGTAGAGACTCAGATGCTCCAACCATAGAGGATTGGACTTCTGATGATGATGAGAGTGATCAGGCTGTGGTTAAGCATGTTAGTGTTAAGGTTGAGGAACCAAAAGTTCCAAAAGTGGTCAGAACTGAGACTGTTAGGCCTAAAACCAATTCTAAACCTTTTAGACCAACAGTTAGGTATGCTGAAATGTATAGAACCACAAATAAGCCCAGAGGTAACCAAAGGAATTGGAACAACCTCAAGTCTCACCAACTAGGTGATGACTTTGTCAGTTATAGGAAAGCTTGTTTCACATGTGGTAGCTTTGACCATCTTGCAGCTTATTGCAACAATAGGGTAACTAGGTATTCAAGTCCTAGGGTGAACTCAGTTAGACCTCTCACTCACCCTACAAATGCTAGAATGATACCTAGAACAGTTCTTTTAAGGTCTAGACCAAGAGCAGTTCATACTGCTAGACCAGAAATTCATACTGCTAGACCATTTAGACCTGTTTACCCAAGACCAACAGTTCAAGGTGCAAAAACAACTTTTAAATCAGCACCAAAAACTGTTCAAAGACCATTTCAAAACAATGCAGTGATTAACAAACAAGTTTGGAAGCCTAAAGTTGCAATTGCAAACCCAGCAGTTCATACTGCTAGCAGTTAATACTGGAAGTTTTAAAAGCACTGCTAAGGGAAATATGGGTAATGGTATTAATGCATCTACATCATGGGTTTGGAGACCACTTCAATCCAATGGTACTCCAACTGTGCTAAAAAGATTTAATTATATTGATGCTAGAGGAAAACCAAAGTCAGTGATGGCTTGGGTTCCACAAGGAAATTAATTCCTTGTTGATTAGCAATGTTAGTCATATGCTTATTTTGTTATGAGACAAGTGCTTTGCACTTTGTTTTCTATTGTTGGACTAACAATTGCAGGTTGATTGGAGTTTGTGAGCTGAATGCTTTATATTTTTTGGACTGAATGGTGAGATGCTTTGGAGCTCAAAGTGTGTGATCTGTGCACACAACAAATGGTTATTGGTTCACCATGTCTAACCCACATAAGAACCAACTAGTCCAGAGCAAACGGTTTCTGGTAAAGACTAATCAAATCCGTTTATGGTTGACAATTTACCAAAAATTGTATGGTTATCAACTCACCATATCTAACAGTGAAGAGTTGGCTAGTCCAAAGCAAACGGCTATTGGTAAAGACATATCAAATCCATTGATAGCTGATAGTTTGCTAAAAACTATATGTGAGTTAGAATGTTTCAAATTCATATAAGTTCATACTGTTCTTTGAAAATTTTTGATAATGGTTTGTACTGCTAGTGCAAAGTTTGTACTGCTGAACTAGCCGTTGTAACTGTTGTGTCAGTAATTAATTTTTACTTAGAAACTAGCCGTTGGAAGTTTGTTGCGATTTTTACTGATTAAATTACGGTTTTTAAGGGATCCTCTTCTAGATATTTTAACTTTTATTCTATTATAATCATATCCTAAAATAAAAGTTAACTTATTCTTTAAGTCGGTCAAATAGAAACCCTAATTCTCTCAATAATATCTCATCTCACTTTCATCTTCTACTTTCTAACCTAAATTTTCACTATTCACCACAGTCAAATCAATTTTTACTGAGAATATTATGGCTAATTTGGATTTTATCAAGACGCACAACCAGGTTGCTTATTTGGAGAAAACAGAGGAAGGAGATGGACCAAAATTTTATGAGATTGTGGACTTCTTGAACGCCTCTCATATTAGGTATGCTTTAACTGTTTCCCCTACTCTTATTGTCTCTCATATCACACAATTTTGGCAAACTGCCATTGTCAAAATTAGTGAAGATGAAGACATAGAAATTCACTCTAAAGTGGATGGCATATCTTTTATTGTTACCGAATCTACACTTAGGAGACATCTTAAGTTGCAAGATTCAGATGGTATCAATAACATGCTAAACACTGAAATTTGGCAAGAACTTGCCAGAATGGGGTATGATACATCCAATCAAAAACTAACTTTTCAAAAGGGATGTTTCTCCCCACAATGGAGATTTCTAATACATACTCTCTTACATTGTTTAAGTCCCAAAAGAACATCATGGGAGCAATTCAGTAGCAATATTGCTATTGCCCTCATATGTTTGTCAACAAACAAGGTTTTTAATTTTTCAAAATTCATATTTGAGAGTATGGTTGCTAATGTAAAAAGTAAAATAAAATTTCTTATGTATCCAAGATTTATTCAATCCTTTCTGAATAAGAAAAAGAATTTACTTAAGCAACATAAAGAAACTTTTCCTACTCCTATCCTGCAACAAAAAGTTTTTCAAAATATGGCTATGGCTAGTAGACTTTTTAATGGGGTAGAAATACATCTCTTTCCTGAGATGCTACAAATTGATGAGGATGAAGGGTTAGTAAACCCAACTGAGCCCCAACACACATCCATTGTCATTCCTGAAATAACCCATACACCCCCAGTCACCACAACTTATAAAAGAAGAACCAGAAAGGAGACTATGATTGCTCAGTCTAGTCCTCCTACTCCAACTTTTGAAGCAGATGAGCCTATCTTTCAAGATAGTATGGATAGGGCTTACACTACTGCTAAGCAGGACAGTGTAAACATAGATAAGACCCCTACCATGGCAACACTTAATGTGCCAAGTCCTCAAAGACTTGACACAGGTAGTGAAATCCCAAGCCAAATTGAACAAATGGGTGGTTTAGGAGTACATCCTAGTCTAACTATGGTAGAAACTTGATCTATGCCCCTTGATTCACCTCTCCTAGCAGGTAACACAGCTAGAAGTGATGAGGGCAGCTATTCACTAAAGGAATTGATGGTCATCTGTACAAAATTGTCAAATAAGGTGGAATCTCTAAAGGAAGATCTCAAAAGCCACAAGACCAACTTTGCCAAAGTTTACACCCAGTTGACTCTCAGGGTGAAGAAGTTGGAAGCTCAACTTAAGAGGAAAAGATCTAAGGTGGTGATAGATGATGATTCTCCAGATGATGGTTCGGATAGTTCTGATGATGATGGTGATGATTCTCCCAAACAGGGGAGGATAATGAAAAAATATGGGAAATCAAGTTCTCAAACTCAGGGGAGGAATGAAGAAGGTACTATTGGAAAAGGTACTGATGGTGATGAACATGATACTGATATGGGTGAGCAAGAACAAGATGAGCAAGAACAAGGTATTGCTGAGATAGTTGAAGAAGCAGTACAAACTGCTGAAGTGCCAAAGGAAGCAGTACAAACTGCTAAGGACAAAGGGAAAGGTATTTTGGTTATACAAGAAGAACCTCAGAAAAGAAAGATTAAGCCTAAGACACAAGCTCAAATAGATTATGATGCAGAAGTGACAAAGAAACTTCAAGAAAGTGAACAAGCAAATGAACAAGCTCAAATTGCTACTGATGCAGAACTGGCAAAGAAAATGTCTGAAGATGATATTATTGACTTTATGAAAGCAAAAAGATTAGAAAAAGAAAAGATGGCTTCAGATGCTCATATGGATCCAGAACAATTTGAAGAACAATTACAATATTTGATAGACAGTGATCCAATTGTGAAAGCTCAAGCAGTTCAACTTATTAAAGATCAGAGTTTAAGTGAAGAAGAAAAGTCAGCAAAGCTTACAAGTTTTATTTTATTGAAGAATAAGGAAGTTGCTTGGAGTGATCTTATGCAGAAGATCAGAGATAGACAGAAGAGAGGTTATAAGAAGAAGATGCCATCTAGAAAAGAACAGATAAGCTTTATGAAGAGTTACTTGAAGAATCAGGCATATTGGAAACAAAGTTATTTTAAAGGAAAATCAGATGCAGAAATTGAAAGAGCTTATTATGAAGCCTGTGCAAGAATCAATAAACCAGTTCCAAAGGAGTTTGTCCATAATCCTGAAGAGAGTAAATGAGAGAAAAGAAGACCAGAAGTCTTAGAGTCTGATACATCAAAGAGGCAAAGGACTGAAACTGAGAGGTTAACAGATGAGCAAATCAAGAACATGATAGTGATAATTCCTGAATCCACAAATGTGAAACCACTACAAGCAAAACACCCTATTATAGATTGGGAAGTGTTTACAGAAGGAAGAATGAAAGGGTGGAAAATCATAAGGGTTGGAGGAATAACAGAGAAGTATAAACTGTTTGAAGATTTACTCAAGAGTTTTGATAGGAAAGATCTCAATCAGTTATGGAATTTGGTACAAGAAAGATTCAGAGTTGCAGATCTTCTTGATGACAAAGACAAAGAATTATGGGTACAGTTGAAGAGGATTTATTAACCAGATGGTGGTGAAGCAATATGGAGATGTCAAGCTCAGATCAAAGATGTTTCATGGAAGCTTTTTGACACATGTGGTGTTCATAGGGTTTCTACCAAAGATGGTTTGGAGATCTACATGTTGGTTGAAAAAGACTACCCTCTTAGAACAGCTGTATTGGTTACTTTAGTATGTTCAAAATTAGAAGTTGAAACTGATTCAGACATGGCAGATGTGTTGATCAAAAGAATGTTTGAACTTGCAGAACAAAGAAAAGCCTATACTAAAAGATTAACTTCGTAATGTTTGGAAGAATCCCCCCATCATCAAAGGTAAAGTTTAATTTGAAGAAACTTAGTGATTTGGAGAGAAAATCATAAGTTTAGGGGAGGATTGTTGGGAATTAAACCTAACAGTACAAACTGCAAGGCTTAAAGTTTCAACTGCTGAAGACTGAAGAAGATTACACTGACAGTACAAAGTCAGTTAGTACTGCCAGCACAAGAAGTTAGTACTGCTTATAAGGTGAAGACAGACGCGTATAGATAATTATATAATAGATATTGTGTATATCCTATTTAAATAGAATTATATTTATCTTGTACAGGAATCCTATTTAAATAGTATAATTTATGTCCATTGAGACGCTCAGTATCCATATCATTCTTCTGTTTTCATTAAGTTTGGTAGTAAATTCATCATGTTGAACCTAAAACAAACTAATACCATGTTGTGGTAATCGAATTTTCGGGTGTTCAGCAATCAGCATAGCAAGTCAAGGTATGATTGATAAAAATCCGAATAAGAGAGATTAGACGAAAAGCTTCATTTTGTTCTCAGAAGAATAGTACTGAAATCCATCTGTGGAATACTAAAGAAACATAAGACATGAAGAATGCAAATAGAGTTAAGTAAACGTATTTCCCGTTCCAAGTATTCAATGTATCACAGCTTTTGATGAATAAATTACAAGCCACTGTATGGCAATCGGGAATCATCTAGTTAGACGAAAAGCTTCAAGGCTTTTGTATGCAACATCGGCCAAGTGGAGTATCATCATGACATTGTATCAAAAATAAGTAGTTTGCCATTCAATCACCGTGTAAAGCTCCAGACTGTTTGTTAGCTTCATGGATAATGTTAACCGACCCAATTGATACTCTCTCGTTTATGCATGTCATCGCCTGTTAACGCTCAAATGAATATAGAGAAATACAGGCAAGGAGTTATGGCAAAAACATGAATTCTGGAGGTATCAGTAGATTTACCTGATCAGGTTTTGATCAAGACTAGATTACATCGTTGTATGCCTCATTATTCGAATATACCGTTGTCTGCCTCATTATTTCAACTTCTAAATATCCTTTTTTAATGTCTAAAGACTGTAAAGTAAGACTATGTTCTTCACCTCAGCTTTACGGGTGCCTGACACTTTCCTTTAGCTTCGACCAGTTTATCTTCTTGGCACACTTTGAGCATACGTGCACACGTCCACGTCTACATTAAACATTCACAAAAATTTAATAAAAAGTTACAGGCTTTATCAGATCTGTTTTAAGGTACAAATCGCTATCCATATATACCTGTCAGGAGAAAAGTCAGAACTACTGTTGCCACAACATAGGAAGCAAGTTTCCAGACTATCCTCACCTGAATTAGTTCAAATATAAGATAAGAAAATGAAAAGAAAACAATTAAATGACCAAAAGTTTCATGAAATAATACGAACCTGAAGTAGATAATCGACTTAGAGCTGACGAAACTTCTTGTTGCACTGAGCGTCGTAACTCATGTTGCATCTTCATGCAAGTCTCCAATGTGCTCTGCATGCTAATCATCTGTTCTTGACGCCTAACCATGTCAATATGCAGGCCATTTATGATCTCCCATTCCTACAGATCAACAGTCAGAGTTGGTTCGAACCAATAAACAAAAAATTCCAACGGTTCAATATATTTGGAAAAAAAAAAAAAAAAAAAAAAAAACTCACAGTTCCCAAATGTTGTGGGATAGCTGGTGGCGAAGAGTGAGCACCTTCTGCACTCTGAACAGCCTGACTGACATCATCATTCTCAAATACACTCTGCTGGTCAAGATCTTGTTGCTCATGTTCAAGCATCCACTCGTCATCAGATTGGGATGCTTGTTCCTGGCGTTCAACATAGGATTGTAGTAGCTGATCGAGTCTCAAGCTGAAACCACTTTGAAGAAGATTGGAAACTCTTCTTCTTCTCATAAGCTCTCGAAGTTCAAGCCTGTTACTGCTATCACCATCATAGGTATAAATTGCATCTGTTTTAGTACCCGCACCAAACCAATTATCAGCAGTATCATCATCATCACTCGGTAGTGTTCCTTGGTACCATTCATCTTCATTCTCGATTGAGTTTGCATCTAAGCCCTCGTTTGACTCGGGACTGGTCAAAGGATGCCATTCAATATCAGTGTTTCCTATAACTGGTTCCTCCCATTCTTCTGCTTCCACATAACCTTCTTGCCAAGACAAGTTGTCTTCATTGTTTTCTGAAGGATTTACAGGGTCAAATGCATCATGAACTTCCAGTTCCTCCCTGTCTGACTGATATTGGTCATGAAGTAATATACTGGGACTTGTTGAAGGACTTTGTGGCGCACTTTCAAGTTCTAAAGTTTGTTGGGACAGATTGATATGATGAGTGTCCTGACTCCTATCATCTGAACCATCGTGGTACTGGTCACTGCTATCAACTATCTCAGTTGGTGGTAGTTGTTGCCTTCTTTCGTTTACTGAAGTTTGTTCATGCCTTTCTCCTACCAGAACATCATATTCTCGAGGACTTCCACGTGTTTCAGTTAAAGAGTCTATTTTGTGACTTCCCTCAATGTTATTTCTTGTAATAATTGCCTCAGGTTCATCAGCAATATCATCCGTTAGCTCTTGAGAATTTTCTTGATGATATTTCATGCCGTTATTAGATGAGGTATCAGACTGGGGTTCATCCTGAATCTGTTCATTAACAGTATCATTAGGTAGCTCCTGAAAGTTTTCTTGATGATCATCCATGCCATTATTAGACGAGGAATCTGACTGTGGCTCATCATGAATCTGTTCATCGTTATCAGCTCTGGACAAGAACCCTTTCCTGCATCACAAAAATGTTGCAAACGCCACAATTCAACATTCCAGGAAAAATATTGAACGGATCTAAAAAGGTATATGCAAAAGCAATCTCCGGCCTGACTCATTGCAAGATAGTCTAGTGCTTATTTGTAAAAGAAGCTATAATTTAACAACAAACTTAACATAATTATGAAAACTAAGGCCAATAAAAATTTGAACAAGTGATTTCTAGTATGAAATACGAGTAATACATTCTTCTAAGGGCAAATTAGTGAGCACCAACACAATTATCATAGCTCATTTGTTGTAAAAAAACACGTGAGCTAATATGCGCTGTTATTACCGAATGATCACGCTTCATAAAATTTTGATAATGTTTGGCAGTAACTTTAAGAGCATATATTCATGCTTCTCCAGAAAAAGTTTGTAACAAATTAAAAATAACACATAAGCGCAACATTGTAATTCTAAAGTTCCTATGTACAATAGATTCAAAAATCATGATCCTCAATGTTAATGTTAGGCATATGTTACTTGACATGAATGGTCCCATGGTAAAGTAATGTAGCTTAGGTAATCAGTACCATATGATCCATTGGTTTTAACATCCAACCCCACAAAATATAACTCGGTATTAGCACATGTCTCTCCCCATTTGCAATTAAGCCCACATGCAGGACTTGTCCACACCAGTGATCCCACTTTGACTTCCCCCAGGTTTACTAAAAGAGAACCAGCGTTGAGTAGGAAACCCAAATATACAAAGTACAGACCAATGGTCCACACTGATAAATGTCTATTAATAAAGAGTATGGGTAAATCTTAAAGATAAAGTAAAGCCCATAAAAGAGTTAATTCGGTAATTCTTCACAGGCACATGCACTATAAAAGTATACAAAATGAACACAAGGTTCATAACATGCCAACTAAAAGAATAGGCCATTTTAAAGCAAAAGCATAACAACCAAAAAAGTTTAATTCCTCATACACCATTAAAGACACGCTTCACTGGCAAGCCAGTGAAGACATGCATTTCAGCCAGATGTGTAATAGATACTGACAAGAGAACACACCTCAAATCAGAAACCGTGTGTGTTTGCCTCAAAAGACCCAACTCACTTGCTGCAACAGATGTAGACTTTTTATCTTGTACAAATCTTTCGTTCCACAAAAATCTACCTCTCAGCAATGACTGCAGCAGAATCATAGTGTTAACAACACACCGACACATATTTGACAAAACAAATAAATTATATACCTTGAAAATTTAAAACTATGAAAATAAATAATAGATCTGGGCCATGAAAACTTCTAACACAAGTACTACCATTCAATCTAAAAAATCATCACAAACTAAAAGACATTTTCGCATCCTCAAAAAAAACGTCAAAGCCTTAATTTTCAAACAATAATACTCTCGAGTCAATGTATATAAAGTATCACAAGAAGTCATATGAGTAATTTGTTAAACGTATAGAAATGTTCAAACCTGAAGACGGTTACGATGAGCAAAATTTGATACCGGTCTATTCTCCAACAAACTCTGAATTTCTTTTTGCCTTCCAATTTCAAAGCTTTTAAGCAAATCGAGAAGATCATGTCTGCCAAATAACATACGAACAGACTTGCGTGAACCGATTTCTAAAGCTTGTTCTTCTATAACAGACTGACCAGTTTCCGCTTGCTGAGCATTCGACTCTATCCATTGCCTCACTGTCCTCACCCTCTTGCATTCATTTTCACAAGGCGTTTGAGCCCTTGAACCCTTATTCTTATGCGAAAAACTCAACACGCGCCCACTACCGTTTTTACTTCCCCATTCACGAAAAACTTGCCTAACACGCTCTTTATCAGCGGTACCAATAGCAGGAGACTGCTGTAAGCACGAAATCCCATTATCCCCATCACCATTCTGAACCCGCATCTCCATCTGGTTGTGATTCGGGGGACACTCATTTTCAAGTTCACTAGTAGTTATCGACACATGGTCACTTCCAGCCCCTTGTGATGAACACGAGCATTGACTTCCCATATGACTTCTAATCTCCCTGTTTTTGGTCTCTTCTTCGAGATCATGCCACATTTTCCGGATATAAGATGTCCGTGTAATTGGCATCTCTTGATTACCCCATCTAGTTTCAAGCACTGAAACGTTGTTTATTCCAGCAACTGCCATTTTTTAGAACTTGAACACTAGTCGTCTACTTTAACTGCGACCGTCCCATATCCTGAGATTTGGAGTATAAATAAAACCAAATAACTGGCATTAAAAAGTTTGTTCAAATCTAGAGGTTACTTCCAATGGTCAAAGTTCAAATAATCAAGTTTAAAGGCGGCATTAAAAGCATTAAACGAGTAATGATTTGAATTAAATCAGTAGTCAATGGCTTGACCAAATTTATAATAAAATCTACAATTTTTTTTTTTTATATTTCTTGAAATTTACACAAACTACAAACTCTTAACAATGTTTCCAGAAATCAAAAAAAGTTGCATAAAAATTAAAATATACCAGTACAATTTTTTTCATAAGAATTAATTTCAAGAATTTAACAGTCAGTAACTAACACATTTAGAATCAACACAAAATATATAACCCACAAGAATTCCAAAAAAAAAAAAAAAAATTATATAAGTTACCAGAAACAAGAATTAAATCATAAAATCATGAAAAAATTATAACATAACAAATCACAAATCTATTCAGCAAATTATATCTCATAAAATAAAAAATTCTAATAAATTACACTACACATTTATCATATAATAACAAGATTATATAATAGAAAAATGACTATAAAAATTCATCAAGATGAAAGGATAATTATCCCACAATAAATCAGTTAAAACTTATTAAAAATAACTATAGGAAATATTTTATAATAAGAATATTTTATAAAGAGTAACACAGTAGTAACAAAAAAACTGAGTATGAATTGAAATTAAAAGAGTAAAAATGAAGGAAACGAACCTGTTTTGTTTTGTTAGATATGAAAGAGAAGAAAATGAAAGAGTTGAGGAGTCTTGGAAGAGTGAGAGTAGGTAAAACACAGAGACTAAATACTACTAGTAGTTTTCTTCAACACACAGTGAGAATGTGTTTGTGTGTGTGTGTGTGTGAGAGAAAGAGAGAATTAAATCAAGGAAGAAGAGAAAGAGAGGGTGTCACGTTTTTCTGTTGGTAAGGTAATTAAGGCGCTTAAATTTTCTATACTTAATTTTTTCTTTACAACGTCTATTATTTTCTTTTCTTTTCTAATACAGTAAATCTTTATTATTAGACGGGAAATTAATTTTACTCCGTATTATTTTTAATGTGATTTGACTATTGGTGTCCTTTTTGTTGGAAACTGTTTATTTATTGAGTTTGGAATGTTGACTGACTGACTCTTGACGCTATTACGTGATTTGTGGATGGAGTGAGTCTTTCTTGGATTCAACGGTAAGATGGTTAGATGACTCATATGGAGAGTAAAGGGGTAGGTGTGTACGACTTTGGGTGGTCTTTACTCTTTACGTGTTGTTATGTCCACGGTTTTTATCTCTCTCTCTTTGGATTTTTCTTTACAAAATTTTATCGCGATTTCTTCGGCAGAATGTATTATTACAAAACCTTATCTCTCTCTTTTTGGGTTTCTTTCCAAAATTTTATGGTGATTTTTTTGGTAAATGGTATTATAAGCGGGTCTAATTTTGAGAGCAAGTCGGGCACCATTAGTTGTTGTTCCTTTGCTACCTGCCAAACCCTAGAGGCCATTTATCTCTTCTTAAAAGAAAAACCACTATGTAATTTTCCGCCAAAATCTTACACGCATATTGTTTTGGCCATGACTCCCTAACCGTAATGATTTTTTTTTTTTTTTTCTTTTTTTTTTTTTAGTTTAATACTCCATTCCAATCTTTTACGATTTTGTCGCTTGGACTGCAAGGAAGTATTAGGCGATATATTAGGCCTAGCCCAGTTGTACGGGCTAGGGTTGATTATGATTCTAGGGTTTCTATATAATATGCTAATAAGTATAATATGTATTACTAGAGCCGGCAATTTCTGACACGGACCTGTTAACACGACACGACACGACCTATTCTTAACATGTTTCGTGTCAGGTCTTAACAGGTTTCATGTCTTAACAGGTCCGGACCTGTTAAGACACGAATGAAATTAACAGGTTTCGTGTCTTAACAGGTCCGAACCTGTTAAGACACGAATGGACATGTTAACAGACATGTTATATGAGAACAGGTTCTTTAACAGGTCTCGTTTTGATATATGAGAACAGGTTCCTTAACAGGTCCGGACCTGTTAAGACACGAATGAAATTAACAGGTTTCATGTCTTAACAGGTCCGAACCTGTTAAGACACGAATGGACATGTTAACAGACATGTTATATGAGAACAGGTTCTTTAACAGGTCCCTTAACAGGTCTCGTTTTGATATATGAGAACAGGTTCTTTAACAGGTCCTTAACAGGTTTGCTTATGTTTTTTTTGTTTAAATTTAGTATTTTTATTAACAGGTTCCTTATCGTGTAACCTTTTAATTTTCGTTTCGTGTTCGTGTTCGAAAAAGTAACATGATTTGTTATCGTGTCGTGTTCGTGTTCAGTTCATTCGTGTTCGTGTCTTATCGTGTCGTGTCGAACACGATATGTCAGCTTTATGTATTACTCCCTTCGTCTCATATTAAATGTCCAGTATTAACTTTTCAAGTATTTCTTTTTCAACTTTGACCTTAAATATTTTTGTTTGTATTATATAGTATTTGATAAAAATTATACGTAGTGAAAATGCATTTTGTTGATATAAATAATGCCTAAACACGTTATTAATATTTTTCGATATCTCTACGTTTTGACAATCACAAAATGTAAAATCATTAATCGGAAAATTATGACGTAAACAAGTATTTAGTTGTAAATATCTATTTCTACAACTCAAATCACTTAAGAAAAACCTTCCCCACAAAAGGACAAAATTGGCCAACGTCCAGTAGGGGCGGCCCCCTTAATTTTGCTAGGCGGCCCCCTTAATAATTAAGGGGACCGCCCCCTATTTAAGGGGACCGCCCCCGCTCCAGTAGACCTCCAGCTGTCCAATTTTTCTCCTATAAATACCAGCCTTCTCCTGGACTTTTACTCACCTTTTGCACACTAAAACTTTCTGTTCTAAATCCTTTCTAAACATTGTAAATCCTTTGATCATATTTTCTTAAGCATTGGTTTCTAAGTGATCCAAGCTTCCACCACCAAAAGTGCAAAAGAAGAACTCTACTTCAACTAGTGAAGAAGTGTTATTACTTACCTCATTCAATTGTGTTGTTGTGTAAAGTGTTGTGTAGTTGTGATAAGTAGATCTAAGTGTAATTACGTAGTGGTGTTGTAAATTAGTTGTGAAGTAGTTGTGAATAAGTAGTTGTGAAGAAGTAGTCGTGAAGAAGTCGTGATTAAGTCGTGTAGAAGTTGTGTATAAGTTGTGAGATTGGTTCTAGCTACGATTAGGACTCGACATCTAGCTTTGTGTCGTTAAGCCGGTGTAAGCTAAAGTTGTGTAAGGTTTCTCCGCCATAAGGGAGTTTGTTGACATAGTGAAGAAAACTCTCGAGTAGGTGACTCGAGGAGTGGAGTAGGGCAAGGAAGGTGTCCTTGTAGCCGAACCACTATAAATCTCCGTGTTGTGGTTTGATCTTTCCATCTCTCTCTCTTATTTCATTATATTTACCTTACTTGCATTACTTATCTATATTTGCTTATATATGTTCATATTGATCAAGAGTTGAATTCACATAAGATAGAATCGAAGTTTTAAAAAGTAAACAAAAGTTTTCATAAATTAAAAAGACGTAAAACTATTCAACCCCCCTTCTAGTTTTCCACAATTGGTATCAAGAGCCACGTCAAACAAGATTTTTAAAATTAACTGTATTTTAAAACTTGAAACGATCTATGGAATCTGAAAAATATTTAGAAGGGCAATCTATGCAAAGACCACCACTATTTGAAAGTGATGGATTTTTATATTGGAAAAATCGATTCGAAACTTATGTGAAGTCAAAAGATCTAGATCTTTGGCATGATATTACTAATGGTGATTTTTTACCTATTCAACATAATCTTGAAACTAAAAATGATGAAATTGTACCTTTTGAAAAACAAAGTGATGATTTAAAAAGAAAACTTTCTAAAAATAATGAAGCTAAAATGGTTATTTATAATGCGCTGCCACGTAAAGAATACGAAAGAATCTTTATGTGCGAAACCGCAAAAGAAATTTGGAACTCTTTACTAATAACTCACCAAGGTAATAGTCAAGTCAAAGATAATAAAATAGATCTTCTTGTTCAACAATATGAACAATTCACGATTCCGGAAGAGGAATCAATTGATAATGCATTTGCTAGGTTTAACACAATCATCACAAGTTTAAAGGCACTTGATGAGAGTTTTTCTAGTAAGAATTTTGTCAGAAAATTTCTTAGGGCTCTTCATCCAAAATGGCGGGCTAAAGTCACGGCGATTGAAGAATCAAAGAACTTGTCAACTCTTCAACTTGACGAGTTGATTGGCAACTTGAAAGTCTACGAAGCAATAATCAAGAAAGACTTCGAGATGGTCAAAGGAAAGAAAGAGCAAAGCAAGTCAATCGCGTTGAAAGCTAGGAAAGCATCAAGTGACGAGGATAGCTCAACCTCCGAAAGTGATGATGAAGAATATGCCATGGCCGTAAGAGACTTCAAGAAGTTTTTCAAAAGACGAGGAAGATTCGTTAGACAACCACATGACGAAAGGAAAACACTCCAAAGAAACAAAGACGACAAAGGTAGCAAGAGCGAGAGGAAGTGCTTCAAATGCGGTGATCCAAATCATCTCATTGGAAGATGCCCTATGATGTCAAAGGAGCAAAACCAAAAGGCGTTCATTGGAGGAGCATGGAGTGACAGTGAAGAAGACGAGAAAGAAACCACAAAAGAGGAGAAGTGTCTTATGGCTAAGACATCAAGTGAGGTACGTTCCAAAACCGAATACTTTAGTGATGAAAATTTATCATTAGATGAAAAAGACCTAGATAACGAATATAATAGGTTATGTATATTAGGCCAAAAAGTAATGACTAAAAATAAATCACTAAAACACATAAATAATCAATTAGAAAAAGAAATACTAGAATTAAAAATTAAACTACATAACTTAGAAAAGGGAAAAGAAATTCTTGAATGTAAAACATGTCAAGAAACTAAAAATGAAAATGGAATACTTAAGGAGGAAATTTGTAGGCTTAACAAATTCGAAAATAGTAGTAATTCTCTTAGGGAAATAATAAGTATTCAAAGAGTATCAAGTGATAAAACCGGATTAGGATTTAATTCAACTAAGGATTCAAATAGTCAAACTAAAAATGTAAAGTTTGAATGTGAAACTAGTGAGCAAAAACCTTTAGAGTCAAAACCTAAGTATATACTTATGAAAGATAGAAAAATACCCATAGCTAGTGATGAGGAAGTAAAAACCTTTTAAAACCATCTTTAAAAAATGAAGTAAAATACTCTAAACCAAAGTTAAGGTCAAAAACACCTCCACCTAGAAGACCACCTAGTCCTCACCCTCGGCCTAAAACTCCTCAACCTAAAAGAAACCAAAATATACCAAACCGTCATAACAATAGTTACCCAATGTGGAATTACCCAAATCCACCAAGCTTCAATCCTTGGGGAATACTTCCACCATATATGCATCCGAGTCAATTGCAAACCATGTTTGGGCCAAACAACTATGGACCAATGAGATCATGGGGACCAAGTGGCCAGATTGCAAACTCATCGGGAAAGGCGATATCTCTTTCGTAATTGACTTTTATAAGTTAATATGCTTTGAAGATCTTGAAGACCACATGTTGAAGACCAAAAGGTACGCCGCTCTTTCATACTCACCATTATATGCGTAGATAAATGAACTAGCCAATTGCATGCCCCCATTAGTCTTTTATGCCTAGTATGTTAGTTAGTAGATTATTCCTTATACATGTATACATATATATACCTATACTACTATTTATACATACTATATATATATATATATATATATATATATATATATATATATATATATATATATATATATATATATATATATATATATATAATATATATATATATATATATATACGCACATAACCTAGATACGTCATTTGTTGACTATCTAGAACTAAAGGAAATTGTTCGTCCTCGAACCTTTTCTTCCCCCTTTGCCTCTTTTGATTCAAGTGCGCACACATCGACTTTAACACACACACCCTGTCACCACCACCGACGCCGCCGTCATTGTCACCACCACCACCGTCACCACCACCACCGTCACCAGCACCTCCGACGCCACCGTCACCACCACTTCGATCAAACAGACACACACTCACATCAAACACGCAATCCGATCAAACACACACCATGGATTAGGGCATCAGTGGAATCACGCAAATTATGTCGTTATTCAAATCACGCAAACGAATCTTCTTATTCAGGTTATATATAAATTTCATTAAGCTCATTTTAAGCTTATTTCTTTCTTATTTTATCTGTTTTTTTATCTCTACGAGTATAATATTTAGTTTTTTTGTAAATATGTGTAAAATTAGAGCATTTGTGTTGATTCAAAATCAATTATGTAATGATTTTTGAAGTTTTGGCAAAAAAATGCATCAAAGATCCGTTTATTTAAATTTCTCACCATGTGTTTGATAAAATGTATGAACAAGATTTTATGAAATGCGATGCACTAATTTAAAGCATGTGTGTCTAATATTGAATGTTATGAAATCTTAGGGTATCTGTGTGTATATTTGCAGCATGAGATTACACATTAGGGCATCGGATTGTGTTAGTGCATCTATGTTTATGGTTGCTGCATCAGGTTAAATGTTTGTATGTTTGGTGCATCGTTGAACATATTAGAGCATCAGTGAGTATTGCTTAGGGCATCACTAAGTATGATTAGTGTATCGTCAGCCATATTAAGGAATCAGTGAGTATGACTAATGTAGTGCATCGTCAGACATTATGTAAACAAGTGTAGATGATTATATTATAAGGAATTTAATGTAGTGCATATTTTTGTTAGATTAGAGCATCGCGAGATAGATTAATGCATCCATTGTGTATTATTAGAGCACCACGAGATAGATTAATGCATCCATTGTGTATTATTAGAGCATCACATGACATGTTTCGTCATTTTTGTTTGATTAATGCATCAGATGACTTGTTACAGCATCTGTTTGTGTGATTAGTGCATCAAAATATGTTTAGTGCATCGTTGAACACATTAGAGCATCAGTGAGTATGATTAGGGCATCAGTGTTAGTGGTTGCCGCATCAGGTTAAATGTTTTATGTTTGGTGCATCGCTGAACATATTAGAGCATCAGTGAGTATGATTAATGCATCAGTGAGTATGATTAGTGCATCAGTGAGTAATGATTAGGGCATCTATGAGTATGATTAGTGCATCGAAAATGTATATATTAGTGCATCGAAAAGGTTGATGTTTGAATGGTTGTACCTTATCTGAGCTTTGGTCTGGGTATATATCATATAATGTGACTGATTCTATGCTTTATGTTTTCATTCAAACTTAATAAAAAAATAAAATAACAATATATAGAGCCTTGAGCAGGGACCAGCATAAGAGTCTTTGAATAATGTAACTCAATACTTCGTCACATGAAGTATGCTCATGGTGACGGAAGCTATTATAGAAATGTGAGAAGCAGGATTGAACACAATAATTCGTCACATGATTATCACACAGCTAGACATCCCATGGACGTTTCTTCACATGGGTCAATGACTGAGTGGAACCCAAATCACATGTCTAATAATATGCAACTCTTAATTGCAGGTCAGGAGTTAAATCCGTTCCTTGTTGGAAGCAGTACTTCTAGCAATAATGTCCCACAAGATTTTCATGGTAACCAAGTGCAATCAGTTAGAGGAACTTGACATCACTATGTTCAAAGGTCTGCCCCACCTTTCAGGGCTTCCTCGAGCAGCCTGCAATTAGAGCATGCAGATGAAGGTCTGCAGTTGGCCAACGAGAGTTATTCATCTCCGCCCCCAAGGCCTGCTATAGCCTGGCGGTCAGGTGATCGAAATGCATGAGGGAGAATGTCAATAGAGAGATTTCGATCTGAGATGGCAAATTTCCATGATCGGCACGCTCCTGAGGTATGTCCTTTCACCGTCTGTTAATTTAACAATTCTTCTATGCATCATCCCTAGTTTCCATTAGTTTTCCTCCGAAAAACTGAATTGAATAATAAGTATGGACCATGCATACTAAAAAAGCACAAGGTCATTGTGGGTAATAAATATGTTAGTTAATGTAGTGTTTAACATTTTCTAAGTCCTAATACCTTTGGAGCCTCGTGTTTATATATCAGAACTCACTTCAGCATCTTGGTTTATGCATATGAAACTTATTCATCTATGAGCATAGGATGGTCGTGTGTATGTGATTCAGCCAATTGAGTCTGCAGTGAGTATGATTAGTGCATCAGTGAGTAATGATTAGTGCATCAGTAAGTAATGATTAGTGCATCAATGAGTATGATTAGTGCATCGTCAGACATATGATTAGTGCATCGTCAGACAAAGTAAACGCTCCTTGTCAAATGACCATCAAATTCACAATCTTTTCTCGATTTAATGTTAGCTGTGCTGACTGTTTTACTACGTTTTCTAATTATTTTTCGTGGCAACCCTTATGCCTTCTATGCAATTAATAATTTCCGTGTGTACATTTTGTTTTACAGGTACGTCATTGGTGCTCTGCAATCAGTTTGCGTTAGGGAAGCTGGAAGAAGTGCCATGAATTCCTTAGAAGAAGAAACAACTCTTATTGGACTCACCTTTGGGGGTTATTTGCAGTCAAAGGTAACATCATGGTTTTTGAAAATCAAGTTTCAATAGTAATTAGAATACGCGTATTTCATATGCTTGTGGTTGGAGTCAAGGGGGTATACACTGGGTCTGTTGTATAACCTTTGTCATTTGGTTTATAGGTAATCTGCATGAAGTGTGGAGTCAAATCAGAGTGACATGAGAGGATTATGGATCTTACTGTTGAGATAGAAGGCGATATACGAACTTTAGAAGAGGCTTTGGATAAATTTACATGTACTGAGGTTCTGGATGGTGAAAACAAGTACAAATGCAGCAGGTTAGTTCTGACATTTGGATTTGGATTATATCTTTATTTCTATTCTTGTTATATCTTCTCAGAGCCTTAGACTTTGTATGGCGATTGTTTTTCATACATTCACATATCAGAGGGTTGATTCTAAATATTTATGTTAAAAATGGTTTTTTCTTTCACATGCTCCCCCCTTTCCTTGGATTTCTTCTGCTTTCTGAACTTGACTTTTGTTAATATACCTTTATGTGGCTTAGCGGTGATCATCTGGATTTGATTAGCCCAGTTGTGATTTGAATTTATGTGCAACAATGTTTTTTCTTCTATGCTGGTTGTTGCAATTCTAGTAATCAAAGTAATTGTCTTAGTTGTTGCTATCGATGAAGATTCATCTGTTTTTTATACGTCAAGAGATTTGAAATTGCTATTTAGTTACTGATCTTATATGGTTCCAAAGTAGGAGATGCTTTCTGTTTGAGGTACTTTAGTTACTGATCTTATATGGTTCCAAAGTACGTTAGTGCATCCGTTTGAGGTACTTTAGTGCATCCGTTTGAGTACCTTTAGTGCATCCATTTAAGATACTTTAGTGCATCCATTTAAAATATAAATGCAACGATGTTCATTTTGGTTTTTCTGTATAGCTCATTTTGGTTCTACGTTGTCATACATATAATAGGCTCTTCTTGATGTGTATACTTTCGAAATAGAGATTGGAAAGCTGGATGGAATAAAAGTTGGACTGGTTGGGGATCTTGCTAATGGTCGAACTGTTCACTCACTTGCATATCTTCTAGCCAAATACAATGATGTGAAGATCTACTTTGTTTTTCCAGAGGTTGTAAAAATGAAGGTATGGCCAGGATTTTGACCTGAAAGAAAAGGTTTGAGATTCTGACTCAAATGTCAATCTTTACTTTAATATGTTAGGACTGGTAATCACATACAAAATATGGTCTTAAGCAGCGTAATAGAGGTGGAAGTTTCGACCCATAAACTTACGACTGATTCGATTTGAGTTGTGTTCTTTGTTTTATCAGGTCAAATGGGTAAAACACAAAAAATATCAATCTTTTACTGGCCTATGAGTGATAAAACGGGCAGCAGGTGGGGCCTTATTTAGTCCTGTTTCGAGGCAAGCAAAGGTTCAAGTTTCAAATAACTACCTTGAGATACATCTATTCTGGTCTGGAAAAGGGACTTGCTGCGTACCCAATCAAGGAACATTTGGACCGCTCATCTCAACAATCAGTGCCACTCCAAGTAAGAAATATAATCTTGTGATTTGCTGGTTAAATTTGGGCTTCTTGAAACTCGACAGCTAATACTCATTACTTACTAATTGTCAGACTTTACCCCAGTTATCCTACCATCTGCACGAAGCCAAGCTGTCATCAGCAACGGCTTCTGAATTCTGTTCATTCGTTGTCCACAGTTTTGGCATTTGCATATTGCTTATCCAGGTAATAGTCTATCTTATGTTACATCTTATGTGTTAAAGCTTGAGCACTTGGAACCCAGAATCCTATCTATTAGTTCATTACATGAGTAGACGTTGGCTAGTTGGTGGGAGTCATCACTATTGAATAACTTGTTCATGCTTGGGAAGTTTTTTCTTTCCTCTTTCTTTTTTCTTTTTTTCTTTTTTTTTTTTGGCAGCAGTAGATGTTTAGACGATTTTGTATTTTGTTTTGGCAGCTTGATACAACAACAAAAAAAAAACTCATTTTCAACCAATTGTTTATTGTTGCTTTTATTATAATGATTTGATAAGTACTACTAAATGACTTTTAAGCTCTTATATTCTGTATATTTTGATTACAGATGGGTTTTGAATTTGCTGGAAAAGTTGTTGCTTACGCCTTTCAGATGGCAATGTTCATGTTTTCGAGCAACTTGAATCAGAAGGCAAATGAGGCGTCCCACCACCACAAGCGGGTCAACAAGCATTGTAGCAGCCACTTCACCTGCACAAGGGTCTGGATCAAAACAAGGGCCAAGATGATCATGTCGCCCATTGGTAAAGGCGAGACACGTGTCAGATGCATCTACAGCTACATTTGAATTCACGGTTGGGTTTAGAAAATTAGTGCTCGTTATAATGTGATAGTTAATACCTGGTTGTTTGGACATTTTACGTCCAGAAATTCAAGCTTAATGCAATACTTGATTTCATGGCAATATTTGACTATTTCATTATTACAGCTTTAAACCATATAAGCTCATTCAATATTGTCTCTTCCCGCTAATCGATTTATAGATCAATATCACACTCACTTTTTAAATGTGTATTATAATTCATAACACCTCTCAAGTTGGACTAGTTACAAATAATTTATATCTTTCAATGCAAAATGTACAAGTCATAAAAAGACTTGCGATGGTAGGAGAGTAAAAGATGGAAAGTTACAAAACAACCCTTGAGAAATAAAAGAAGTGACAAACAAACCCTTATACTTGGGAAGGAAAAAGGAGGGGAAGGGGGAGGGGGTGATTTGTACACTTTTCTCACTTTTCTAGCAAAGTGAACTTTTTTCAAGAACCAATATATATATATATATATATATATATATATATATATATATATATATATATATATATATATATATATATATACGCACATAACCTAGATACGTCATTTGTTGACTATCTAGAACTAAAGGAAATTGTTCGTCCTCGAACCTTTTCTTCCCCCTTTGCCTCTTTTGAACTTTAACGTTCAACACGAAAATCTTCCGAGTCCACTGTCACATAACTCATAGTGATGAAGAGAAGTGAGTTAAGTGGATTAACGAAGAAGTAGCACTTTGACCGTCGAGTCAAGAAAACTATTGATGAAACAAACTCCCGTCACCGCCTGCACCTATCTCCGTCATTACCTCATTATTTCTTAACTCCATTCAACATCCCACGTTTTCACACAAAATAAATATATATATATATATATATATATATATATATATATATATATATATATATATATATATATATATATATATATATATATATATATATATATATATATAAACATGCACTTTTACTCTCACCCCCTACCACATTTGTCGACTTGACATCTTGATCATTTTATCCAAAATTTTCAAGAAATGTTTTCGTGACGAAATGTTAATAAAATGTCAAGTATTCCTTCCTCGTGCCATTAAAACCCAACGTATTTTTGATATATATTAAATCTATATATATATACATAAAATTATTTTGCTATCAGAAACTAAATCCGACAAAAATACATTTTTGGTAGGCGGCCCCCTTAATGTTTAAGGGGACCGGCTAGTAAACGGGGGCGGTCCCCTTAATAATTAAGGGGACCGGCCTACTGTAGCTCCCAAAAACGTTTTTCTTCCAAAAATCTTTACCAAACACCCCACTTTTAAAACTCACCCATACTTGCTGCTGCTGTGAACGAACCTTAACTCAAAAACCATTCTCCAAATCATCATCTCCGACTAATTTCGCAAGGGGCAAACACTTGTATCTTGATTAGCAACACATTGTGTAAGTTTTCTAATTCACATTTCATCTAATTCCATTCAATTTTGAATCTAATCATAATTAGGTCTTTTACTAAACTTTCTTTTAATCCAAAATTTGTTAAAATTAAGTCTAGAAATCTTATAACCAAATGCTCCCCATAGGATTAGAATACTTAATCAACCTAGAAACTAAGTAATTAAAAAACCATTATGTCAAACTAATCACTCCTTTTCAAAACTAATCATATTGTTGAATTATGTCATAAACACATGTTAAAACTAATCACATTGATTTATTACAACTCACAAATCCTAAAAATATATTTTTCGAATCATAAAAAATGTTTTTGTTAAATATAAAAGAGTGTTTGGTTTAGGAACTAGAATCATCAAAATTTAATCAAAATTAAGTTCATAACTACTTGTCAAGTTTATAAACACGCAATTAGTTGTTTTAAGTCATCAAGATACATAATTCATATGTATATTGAAATTTTACTAGTTATTTTCTTATTTAAAGGAGCGTTTGGCACAACATTTTGTAAGAAATTTTTGAGTCAAAATCTAAGTTACTTAACATAAACACTCGTAAGAAATAGCTAGATATACAATCCAATGTTTGTCTAGCCACATTTCAAAGTAGCTTATGACGTATAAAAGAACGTTCGGATATTTTTGATTTCTTATCATAATGTCCATATAACTATTCTTTAACATCATAAAATACATTTTAAAGCGAGTTAAAAATTAAAACTAAGGAACATTGTAAACTACTTCTTAGGATTTAAGTTTTAGAGTCGAAGTATGTTTATGTTCCACATAAGTAGCATATATAATATATGCATGTCATTTTCTTATTTTTCTTTGTTGCTTCCTTGTATAGGTGAAAATGCCCAAAACTACAGTCGGTGATGTCTCAAAAACAAAAGAATACATTCCTAAAGTCTCTGTCACTCCAGGCATTTCTCCTGCTGTTGCTTGTTTCTATCGTCCCATTGAAGATAGAAACATTCATGAAGGGAGAGTTGTCTATCCATCGTTCTATGAATCCGACTATATCGAACGAATGTTCTCTAACGTTCGTCTTGATTGTCTCTACAAAATCAATGAGCTTATCATTCCCCGCTTTGTTCTTGACTTCTATAGCCAAGTGACGGTGCAAACCGATCCCAATGGCTGTATCCTCATATCCTTTATGATTCAACACGAATTCATTACTCTTACTCTCGCTCAATTCGGTCAAATTCTAGGAATTCCCTACTCCGGTCAAGCTGTCTTCTCTAATGAGTGGGATCTCTCATCTCTTGAGCAACATCGACCTCAATATGGTCCTTACTACTCTGAGATTCCATCATCTGAAGAAATTCGTCAATATCTTGGGCTAGATCGTGGTACGACTAGCCGGAGGATAAAGTCAAAAGATGTTGACATCCATGCTAACCAAATCCTCCTCAAGGAGTTACGCCCCGACATAAAGCGTTGGGAGGAACTCATTCGTGAGAATGCGTTCGGTACCGGTGGTCACCGTGATCATGTCACGGCAAGCATAGCTCATATGTTGTACTGTATTGTCGCTGAACCGCCGTACAATTTGGCATATCTCTTTGTCTTCCGTATCATGTCCGCCAAAAACACTCATAATGCAAATCTTCCGTATGGCATGTTTCTCACTCGCCTCTACAATCATGTCATGATGCATTATCCACATCTTCAGAGTCCAATTTATGAGTCTGTTCAACCGGTCCTTAATCCCCTTGTTCGTGTCCGTGAACGTCGCCCCCGAAGCGACAAGGGAAAATCTCGTAAATCTGTCTCACTTCCACCTCGTGGTTCCACGTCACATCGCGGAGACGATGATGATGATGATGATGAGGAGGAAAGCACAACACGTGCTAGTACCCGTCACCTAGGACCTTCGTTCAAAATCTTCCGGATCTTGATTACACCGAGTATCAAGTTCCTTCTCCTTCCGAACGAACAGACGAACTGCTGTTTGAAAGACAAACCGAACTACTCAACACCACACAGCAGATGCATCAAGAAGTACGAGGCGGTTTCAAGTCTATTGGAAAGACACTTGGAAGGATGTTTGGAAAGAAGAAGAAATAGACTTGTTTGATGAGTGTTTCGTTAATTATCATCGGTGTTATAATTAGACATTTATATGTAGTATTATTATCTTAACTCTTGTTTTCTATGACTTTTATTATGTTAGATGATAAACTTATTAGAACTAAGCTACTAGTTTATTTGATATAATATGCATATGCTTCTAATATGATTTTTTTTTATATGTATATTGTTTTAATATGCAATTGATAATATTTAATCATTTTTGATGTACATGATCCAAATGGAACTTGCTGCAAAAACACCCTAAAAATGACCTTTTTCTGGAAATTTTTTAAATTTGGTCGCCTGGGAAATCACCAGATGGGCGGCCCCCTTAATTCCTAGGCGGTCCCCTTAATTTTTAAGGGGGCCGCCCAACAATTAAGGGGACCGGCCATCTGGACAGTAAAATTTACTGTTTCCTTTTGCATCTTGTGACCACTTTTACCTAGCCCCAGCTACCATTACCCTTAATGCACGAACTGGACTTGGAATATTACCACAAAACCTCCACAATTTGCCTAAATCATCCACATTTTCACAATATAAATACCCTCCTTACAATTACCTTTCACTTCATCAACCATCACCTTCATCAAACACCCATTTTCATCCACAATGCTATCACCAAAATCCTCCATCTCTAAGACTTCAAGGAAACAAAGACTTGTTATCATACCACCAAAACAACCTTTCATAGACCTAACCCAAGATGACATCAAAACTCCATCACCACCACCTCAAAATTCATCCCCAAGTGCACCAAATGCACCATCAAAAACACCCTCCACCCATGGAGCTTCATCTTCCTCCATTCCATCCACTTCATCCATCAATGACTACATCCACACTCACCTAACATCATCACCAAGAGCATCATCACCACCATCCACTCAAGAACCTTCATACACCCAACTTGCCATTTCCCTATCACCCATCACACCTCTTGATGCTCACTTTTCACCATCACCAACCCCACAACCATTCTTTCCTATACCTTGGGCAATGCTTGAAGCCCATGGTGATAATTGTCTTTGTTGCATCCATAACCGGACCTTAATCTTTGGTCTTAGAGATGAGATACACTACATGTTTTCATCTCTTGAAAACATGATTGCCAACCCACAACCACTACCTCCTCCACCTCCTTCACCCACTACACCACCACCACCTCCATTTTCACCTAATTAAGCATATGCAATGCTTAAAAATAATTTTTCACAATCTTCTTGTAAGCAAGCTCCATGGAAGACCATGTACCTCTAAGATGATTATGTAGTTTCATTAGTAGTTTTTGTTTGTATGCTTGCATGCTTCATTTTGTAATCTTTTGGTTGTGTATTTATACACAACACTTTTATTAAATGAATGATCTTATTCTATATGCTTGCTTATTGTTGTTACATATACTTGTGCTTCTAACATTTTTTTTGCAAGCATTCCATAGCTCGTTTCCTTGGTGCCCCCAAACAAGGGGGAGTACACATCAAGGGGGAGTTCTCGTCCCGACAAATTTAGATTCTAAAACTTGTCGGCTTAACCTTTTTGATTCTACAAAAAGGGGGAGAAATAGATGTAAACTCACTAAATACTTGTCTAAAAACTAATTTTTAGATTTAATGAGTTTAGATTTTGTAATCATCAAAAAGGGGGAGATTGTTGATATAAATAATGCCTAAACACGTTATTAATATTTTTCGATATCTCTACGTTTTGATAATCACAAAATGTAAAATCATTAATCGGAAAATTATGACGTAAACAAGTATTTAGTTGTAAATATCTATTTCTATAACTCAAATCACTTAAGAAAAACCTTCCCCACAAAAGGACAAAATTGGCCAACGGACAGTAGGGGCGGCCCCCTTAATTTTACTAGGCGGCCCCCTTAATTATTAAGGGGACCGCCCCCGCTCCAGTAGACCTCCAGCTGTCCAATTTTTCTCCTATAAATACCAGCCTTCTCCTGGACTTTTACTCACCTTTTGCACACTAAAACTTTCTGTTCTAAATCCATTCTAAACATTGTAAATCCTTTGATCATATTTTCTTAAGCATTGGTTTCTAAGTGATCCAAGCTTCCACCACCAAAAGTGCAAAAGAAGAACTCTACTTCAACTAGTGAAGAAGTGTTATTACTTACCTCATTCAATTGTGTTGTTGTGTAAAGTGTTGTGTAGTTGTGATAAGTAGATCTAAGTGTAATTACGTAGTGGTGTTGTAAATTAGTTGTGAAGTAGTTGTGAATAAGTAGTTGTGAAGAAGTAGTCGTGAAGAAGTCGTGAAGCCGTTGTGAAGAAGTCGTGAAGAAGTCGTGATTAAGTCGTGTAGAAGTTGTGTATAAGTTGTGAGATTGGTTCTAGCTACGATTAGGACTCGACATCTAGCTTTGTGTCGTTAAGCCGGTGTAAGCTAAAGTTGTGTAAGGTTTCTCCGCCATAAGGGAGTTTGTTGACATAGTGAAGAAAACTCTCGAGTAGGTGACTCGAGGAGTGGAGTAGGGCAAGGTAGGTGTCCTTGTAGCCGAACCACTATAAATCTCCGTGTTGTGGTTTGATCTTTCCACCTCTCTCTCTTATTTCATTATATTTACCTTACTTGCATTACTTATCTATATTTGCTTATATATGTTCATATTGATCAAGAGTTGAATTCACATAAGATAGAATCGAAGTTTTAAAAAGTAAACAAAAGTTTTCATAAATTAAAAAGACGTAAAACTATTCAACCCCCTTCTAGTTTTCCACACATTTAAAACTCAATTCATTCATATATTTTGCATCAAATATTATATAACACAAACAAAAATATTTAAGATCAAAGTTGAGAAATAAAGACTTCAAAAAGTTAAACTGGACATTTAATATGCGACGGAGTGAGTATGTATTAGTGCAAATATGAAGATATTTAAGCTAAACGGTTTCTTATGCTTTAATAATGACAAACATGTAATTTTTAATATATGACGAAAAACGTGAAAGTTACTCGTAACCGTAAAACGTCAAAGCATATATTCCTCAACACTTCTCGTTTTCGACATTTCGAGTCTTATCGTGTTTCAACACAAGTTCGAATATATTTGTTATGCTGCATTTTGATCAAACCATTGAGAATGTTTAAAATATATTTTGGAGTCATTAAGCATTTACATTATAAAACATTCTCTTTCGAACCTCATTTTACATTTCATACAAGGTATAGACATGATTTTACAAACTAGTCTAATGATCAAAGATGCATTTTTTTCATATACATTGCATCAAAACACTTTCATCATTTTACAAAATGCATCCTCTAACACTTGCACCACTTTTATAAAAACTCTTTAAATGATTTATAAAAATGTATTTTCAACTAGCAAGAATCTTTCACTTGAGTAAATTATTCAAAATTGAGTTCACCTATTTTATATAAACTTCTCGTTGGGAAAACATATTTTGTATTGGTAATGACTAATGAGATCAAGTCACTTTCTTTTTTGATTAAGCAAACTTGCATAAAAACACTTGCATCATTTTATAAAACATTACATAATAAACTTTCACAATAGTTTTTATTTACTTTTATTTAAACAAAATATTTTATTAAATTTATATTGACCAACTAGTTAGAATCTTCCCCCGTGGGGATTAATTCAAGCTCGATCTTGCATGAAAAATTGGATTAGCTATTTGGGCAATAACCTAAGATCAAAAAGGAAAGCATCAAATGTGTTTTTGCATAAAAACCACCACTAATCATTTCAAGACTTGTGTTTGACAATTTAGGCAAGCATCAAACTCTTTTATCTGAGCATTTTCCCATGCATTACTAGATAGAAAATATTACAAACATAATATGAATGACCATTCAAAACAGATTAAGAATTGGCATATGAACTGTGAAGGACCTACGGATATTCAAAGGATCCATGGATCAAAAAGGATTTGGCGTGGTCTGTGACTGCCTCCCATTTGCTTATTTAAGCCACCATTTAGTCCACACTTAAACTAAGCTTTCGCAATGTAACTTAACACATTCTCAAGTCTTCAAAACACTCTTTAACCTATGATCACAATGATTCTAACTCTTATTTGTTGAAAGCATACAATCACATAAAAATCCATCAAAACAAGTTTGGAGTTCTTGTCATCCTCCTCCACCAATAACACACTTGCATATTAAGTTCCACCACAATAAGATTAAAGCTCTTGTCATCTTCATCAATTGAAGTCTTTTTATCAAGAGAAGATCAACCATGTCAAGCTTAGAGTTCTTGAATTTTAGATTAGTCATTCATATCCATTAAACAAACATGTCTTGGACCATCATACAATATCATGTATCACCACGATACAACACCTTGTATCACCCGTTATATTCCAAAATACATGAATAGGTTATGTGTTTAGGCCTTAAAACACAAGAGAAATAGGTTTAGTGTGTTAGACCTTAAAACATAAGGGTTATAAGTTTGTTATGTTTGTGTCAAAAAACATAACGGGTTTGGTTGTACCCGAAAAAGAACTCGATATCTAGATTAGTATCGGTAAACTTGTAAGCAACGTTGTAAGGTTTTATCCACTAAGAAGGAAGCTTGTTGACTTAGTGAAGTAACTCTCGAGTCGGAAACTCGGGAAGTGGAGTAGAGCGAATAGGAGTTTCGTGACCGAATCACCATAAATTATCGTGTAGTGTTAAGATCCCGATCCTAATCTTAAACATTCCATACTCACAATTTAAGAGCCTCATAGTTGTTTAGATTCCGATTCAGGTCTTAAACATCCCTCTTCGCCCTACTCCGCTCCCCGAGTTTTACAAAAGAAGACATGTTGATCTTTTTAAACATTTAATAATTATAATTTAGGACAATATTTTCACTAAACATTCCAATAACTTTGTGTTCATGATATATATTAATTTGTAAATTTGCATAATACTAAAAAGCCTGTTAGGAAAATGACATTAGAGTATGATTTTAAAATCCAGATTCGTTCTTACGATCATGATTTTGCAAAGACGAAAACGATCATGAGTAGGATCCCGATATTGAAAACTTTAGAATAATGTATTATATTTAGTTTAAATTTGTAAAAAAAATTGTTTTAGTTTATTTGTCAACACTTAAAATGAGACAGTAAAATTATTATATTTAGTTTATGCATAATTGCTTGATATTCCCATCACTAGTTCAACATGATGGATGATCTTACTTATTTTGCAAATTGTAGTAATTTAGTTGAACAATAAGAAATATAGTGAATCATATATCTTTGGTAGCTTTTTATTGATTCAAACCTCGTAACCATAATTTGGACATAAGGCTTTAGATGCAAAACGAATAAAGATTATACCTCTACCGAAACTATCCACACCCGGCACTCCTAAACAAGTAGTAATTAAATATTAAGTAAAAATGTATCAAGATAGATGTACCACCAAATGAAAACTGTTACAACAATAAAATTGATTACAATGAACCTTCATGAAAGAGACATTGTGACAAATCATGCATACTTAAATAGCAATAAATATGAAAATACATCTGTACTGTACTCCAAGCAATCGACGACTAGTCGACTACAAAAGCAACAAAGACATATGACATATCTATAATAGATCTATCATATAGAAACAAGTATATATAGTACAAACCAAAATATAATAACGTGTAAACATATTGTACACTTATGTGTGATTTTTCTCCACCACGTATCACGTATGGATATTAGTCGATCATGATAACGCCAGGTTGTGATACTATCTCTAATTCATAAGTATACGTACATTGCGTGTTTTATCTCCATATTTAGTATGGTTATAAATATCCACTAGCACACACATGTTTGCATTTGTATTTTATCCTAAACATCTTTCTGCAAATTTACTCACAAGAAAAATATGAAATGTACGTTATACATGTTAATGAGAAATAAACTCTGTAGGTATTAATTTTGCGTTATCAACTATTTATAATGCGAGTACATAGATAACCTAAAATTCTAATGGAACTCGATCAAATACTGCTAGGCCGAGCTTTACAATCTAGTGTCTAAGACTAATCCCAGTGGGAGTTGTAACAGGGAGTGAGGAACCAAAGTCACGCGCCACTACTGCTAGGCTGGCCAAAAGTCACGCTTGAGGACCCAAAAAAATGAGAGGAATATTAATGACAAGTGAGAGACTGGTAAACATCATGGTAAAAAATGAGGAGTGAAGGGAGAGAGAAGGAGTAATCTAATAATAATTGTGATATTTCGTTCATCCATGTTGGTGCGTAATATTTTGTCCTTTTTTTTAGTGAGTTATATTTTTGTTAACGGCAACTATTTATCTTACATAATATACATCACAATTTATCTTACACGTCCTAAGTAGGACTTGATCCCATAACTATTTGATTAGAAATTTCTCACATGACATGAGATATCATTGAAACACAAATTTATTTGGTATTAGCGAGTCATATTGTTATGTAAAAGAAATAACTTTTAGCTTCGTGAGTGATTCATCATTAAATAATGCTTGTGATTCAAGTCTCGATTAAACATGATGCAGTAAAATCCTGACGACTAATATAGACTTTTAATAGAACACTTCTCTATAGAAAATGCTTTTATATACTTTAATAAACGGGTAAATGGAGAAGTATCATTGCTCATGTTATTTGATGAAGTTCAAATCTCTTTGACATTTTTGTACACAGTATGACTGGTATTTTCGTGATTATTTTTTAACACTACGATATTTAAACCTTGATGTCAGACTTAATTTTTTTTTACCATTAAACCGTCTTAAAGATAGTTCTTAAATAAACTTTAATGGTAAATAAAACCTATAACATCTATATCTATGCTAACTAATAAACGTGAATAATTTACAAGCCTTCTAAGCATCCAATGCAATTAATTCTATGACGTGTCTCTCTTCCCATTGGTTGTACATTTATTGCGTATAAGACCAAAGCTGCAGCAATTTTCATCAAAATTGTATCAACAGAACGTTTCATATTTTTGGTAACTAATTAAGTCATTCAAAACCGCTTCTTCACTCAAATCGCCAGTTTCAATTCAGCAATTAATGTTGACATATTAAAACAATCATCTCCAAAAATAAGTTATGATTTTTGAATTGAAATCATCTTGCATTCAGTCACCTACAATAAAAATCCTTTCTATGCTGTCAACATGGAAGAACCTAGAAAAAGAACCCTAGGAAAAGAATTGGGGATTTTACTAATTGGTAAGATTTTATTTTTTATTTTTTTTTTATTTTTTATTATTAATTTTTTATTTACACAATTAATCTAATTGTGTTGCGGTTCAATTTATGATTTTGGTTTGATTAAGTTCAATTCAATTGTGTGTTGTTAAACCCTAGGAAAAAATTTGGGGGAAATGAACTTCATGAATTAATTTGGGTATGTCGTTTAAGAACATTAATCGAAAAGTCAGGAGAATGACGTAATTAATTGTTTTAATCACTTTTGAGGCTGATTTGTACTTATGCAATAATATTTTTCATGTTTTCTATGAATTGACTGTAGTTATGCAATGTACCAAAGCAATGATTACTGAATCTTAAATATAATATTCAGTCGAACAGTTCAATACCCATTCTTTGGACTATGCAAGATGCTTAAGCTTTATTGTGATTTGTTAAAAGTTGTTTCCTTTCTTTTAGTCAGTCTGTGGTGAAAAAGAAAAGTAGATGTTCACTTGAATTACAGAACTCGGATATATGGTTTTGGATTATGCTTTCCTCTAAGTAGTGAATTTAATCATATCACGATGTAAAAAAATATATATGTTAAAACTTAAAAGATGCGTAAGCTGTGAAAATACTATAATTTATGTAATCTGTAATTGATGGTTTGCAGGTTTAGAGTGGCCCATTATTTTTGTCATCGAAAGGTATGTTATCTTCGTCTTTCTTGGCTTGTGCACATGGACAGTAACGCAAGTGTTAAAAACCATCTTATTTCTCCGGTGTCTATTTAGTTTTTTTATGTTTATATGATGATGAATCGAAGAGCTATAGTATAATTCCTAAACATTTAATTGGAACGTATTGTTTTACTCAAAAGCAAACCTGAAAGCTGTGTGAGCGTGACAAAGATACTTGCTTGACGGTTTTCTTCGATATATACTTAAGACAGAAGTCGGATACTTTAGGAAATGTAAATCCACAGTTCTATATACAGACTGTGACGAGGTAAATTACATATTCTTTTGTATAAATTGACAAGTGTGTTCTTTCTGTAGTTGCTTTAGTCTTGTGATTTTGGGGGTTTTACTAATTGGTAAGGTTTTTTTTTTTTTTTTTTTTTTTTTTTTTTTTTTTTTTTTTTTTTTTATACTTTATTCACACACTTAATCTAATTGTGTTGCGGTTCAATTTATAATTTTGGTTTGATTAAGTTCAATTCAATTGTGTGTTGCTACACCCTAGGAAAAAATTTGGGGGAAATGAACTTCATGAATTAATTTGGGTATGTGGTTTAAGAACATTAATCGAAAAGTCAGGAGAATGACATAATTAATTGTTTTAATCACTTTTGAGGCTGATCTATACGTATGCAATAATATTTTTCATGTTTTCTATGAATTGACTGTAGTTATGCAATGTACCAAAGCAATGATTACTGAATCTTAAATATAATATTTAGCCGAACAGTTCAATACCCATTCTTTGGACTATGCAAGATGCTTAAGCTTTATTGTGATTTGTTAAAAGTTGTTTCCTTTTCTTTTAGTCAGTCTGTGGTGAAAAAGAAAAGTAGATGTTCACTTGAATTACAGAACTCGGATATATGGTTTTGGATTATGCTTTCCTCTAAGTAGTGAATTTAATCATATCACGATGTAAAAAAATATATATGTTAAAACTTAAAAGATGCGTAAGCTGTGAAAATACTATAATTTATGTAATCTGTAATTGATGGTTTGCAGGTTTAGAGTGGCCCATTATTTTTGTCATCGAAAGGTATGTTATCTTTGTCTTTCTTGGCTTGTGCACATGGACAGTAACGCAAGTGTTAAAAACCATCTTATTTCTCTGGTGTCTGTTTAGTTTTTTTATGTTTATATGATGATGAATCGAAGAGCTATAGTATAATTCCTAAACATTTAACTGGAACGTATTGTTTTACTCAAAAGCAAACCTGGAACCTGTGTGAGCTGGGCAAAGATACTTGCTTGACGGTTTTCTTCGATATATACTTAAGACAGAAGTCAGATACTTCAGGAAATGTAAATCCACAGTTCTATATACAGACTGTGATAAGGTAAATTACAGATTCTTTTATATAAATTGTCAAGTGTGTTCTTTCTGTAGTTGCTTTAGTCTTGTGAGTGAAGTTAATTTATCTAAATTTTGATACAGGTATCAGACCATTAATGGAGAATCGAAGATGCAAGTAACCACCATTACTAAAAGATGGTTACAGAGTTCCGCTATCATAGAGGTTAAAATAGCAAATTTTATAGGTACTCTTTCTGTAGCCCTAATAATATTTATCCTTTTACTTTGGTGTGAGGGGATGGGACCATATATAACATGTGTTGGAAGCGCAGCAGTGTCTCTCCTCATTCATCAGCTAACTGATTAGCTTTGGTGCCAAGAAATTAAAGTAATTATTGATCATTCATGCTCTGTAAGGAAAATTAGATTGTTGCCCTTTACATTGCCTGCGAGTAGGATTTATATTAGAATACTTTTGGATGTAGTTCAGTTTCATACGACAGTATTAGTGGTGCTACGATTTTTGTTAGGCTTTAGCTTTTGTGAAAAGCAAAAATAATTGCATTTTTTATTATATAATTCACAGTGTTACCAATTTGCTTTCTTTAGTCCATGTTTGCAGTCGGAGCTTTGTGGTCGTAATTGTTAGATACATTTTAATATTGTCATTCATAAAGGATATATGATAAAAAAAATATATGGAACTTATTATTATTGTTTGAAATTTTTTGACATTGTCTTATTCGTTGCAGATTAGGTTAATTAGAATTGAAATCAGAGTGCCCGAATATGGTTGGACAACACAAAAGGTTTTCGACCTCATGAACTTCATTGTAAATGGAGGTAAAATCAGTTCTTTCAACCAATTCTTGATTGCCTATTAGTGATTAATTAACCGATTTCCTTTTTGCAGTGTGTGCCATTGTTTTTGGATTTCATACGCATGTCTTCACTTTGCATCCCAAGGTGAGCAGGCTGTTTTACATTATCTTTTCATAGGAAGTTGAATATTTTTAGCTCTCAGGTTCATTGTTGCCCCTATCTATTAGGCTCAAACATATCTCCATCAAAGGGTCACTTTTAATTACGTGGAAGTAACAATGTTCATAAGTGATATAAAACATTTTTATTATATGGGTAAATTTTTTATCATGTGAGGAGAATGAATGTTTGACCAAGAATCCTATGTACTTGTGTGCGGAAATACGAAGATGGAACCTACAAATAAAAAATAAGATAAAAAGTAATTGGTAATTCCTTTTTTATGTATCATTGGATCCTGGTCATTGGGCTTGACATGTGTGCTAAAGTGTCACATGTGATTTCTCTGATTATTAATCAGCTATCAGCATGATTACTACTACATTGCCACTTTGAGTTGCATGATTTGGACCCATTTACTTGTGAATGGGTCTTTTTGGGTTATTTCTTTTATAATGGGTCATCAAAATAAATAGCTGAAAGTCACACAAAGTGTATCTGTAGCGCGTATAATAATATAATATCTTAAATCATTATTTCAGATAACATTCTTAGTATGATACATGAATGTCGCCCATTGACTTTTAAGGGGTGTTTCGGGCTGATTCCAAACAGCAGTTTTAAGGAGGAGATGGGGTCGTTTGAAGGGGTGTTTGGATTTTCTTAAAAACTGCAGTTTAACGGTTGCTTGCGTAAGGCTGCAAAATTGCAGTTTTATAGGGATTTTTGGGTATGCCTTTCAAGGTGTGTTTGAGGCTTTTCAGGGGTGTTTGTGACTGCTACAGAACTGCAGTTTCAAATGCAGACCAAGTAACACATTCATTCTTTGACTAATTACCTAAAAAATATCACATAAAATTTAATGAATAATTACGTAAAAAAGTTAATACTTTATTTTTCATTGTTATGCAACAGCTAGAGTGATCGTGGATGAAGAAAGTGGCAGGTCCAGAGGCTTTGGATTTTTTTGCCTTTGTCGTCACTGAAGCTGCTTCAGCTGCAATCCAGGGCATGGATCAACGGGTATTTATTCTTTTTTTTTTCTTGGTTATTGTTGGGTCATGTAAAACCCAAGAATGCTTCGAACATGATTTGGACACAAATTAACTAAGTGTTAACTTAAACCGAGAACAATTCAAGTCACTGAGAGAACAGCCTCTCAGTGAGTCATCTTCAGGATGCTTAAGGCGAATTCAAGAAGAAGGATTCACTACTCAGGAAGGCGGTACTCCCTGAGTAGGACTTAAGCCAAAGAAGAAGATGATGGATTCAGTGAGTATTGGATAAGAGCTCACTGAACCCCAGTCTCCTCAACCAACAAAGTGATTGAATGACTGAGGAACCAACGCCTGAAGAAAAGGCGGGAACAATAGGGAAAAGATCTGAGAAGATAAGAGTGTAAACCCAACACTCTTCTCTTGTCAGACTCAACCTTCCCTATTGCGGCTAAAAGTCATGGAGTGTCAGCCAACAACTCCCAAAGACTTATTTAGCCCTTTCCTATTGGTTCTTGGAAATGACAATTACTATTTGTAATTGTCAGACACGCAACCTCAACAACTTGTATTATATTTAATCACTTATACTTAGAATACTTGTGTATAAATAGAGCAACTGTGAGAGAAGTTAAAGTGTGCTTTGTATAATTAAAGTCTTGAACTTTTACAAAGGAACTTCTCTCCTACAAAGAGTATACAACTCACTGAGATAGCTCAGTAGGGTATATTGTTACCACTCAAGCAAAACTTGAGTTTCGATAGGAGACACCCCATACCCTTGTCTATTCAATCCCAAGTGTTTGTTCCGCAAAACACTTGGGTATAGATTCTTGGAATTATTTCTAATAAGAATTTAAACATTGAAAAATATTGTTGTTTTTACATTCACGTTTTATAACTGTTAGAATAATCCTTAAACATTGTATTCGTCATTAACACCAATAGATTAACTTTCTAGTTAATTCTAATCGTGTAAAGGGACCAACAAGTGGTATCAGAGCCTCTGGTTTATAAAATCTTTTAAACTAACCAAGAGTGCTCTAGGTTTTTAAAACCAAGATCCTACTATGGCTGATATCAATGTACCCCAGCTAGTCGACAAAAAGGGTGGCAGCTACTCAGCTGTTGCACCCAGACTTGAAACTGGGAAATTTAGCAAATGGAAGAAGCGTATGATTTGCTATCTTACTGGTATGGAACCCTACTACATCACCTGTATCAGGGATGGCCCATTTGTCCCTAAGACTGGCACAGGGCTAAACAAGCCTGAAGCCCAATGGACCATAGATGAGAGGAGGGTGGTCAATCAAGACCAACGCCTGAAAAGCATCCTTATATCATGTCTTCCTGACGATATAATGGAATCAGTCATCAACTGTCTAACAGCCAAACAAACTTGGGATGACTTGGTAAACAGCTTTGAGGGTCCCTCAGATACCAAGGAAAATAGGGTCATGGACCTTAAACTTGAGTATAATACTTTCAGGGCAAAGGACTCTGAAAGTCTCTCACAGACCTACACCAGATACAAAACTTTGATAAATGAATTATCAAATGATGGTGTTGTACTGACCAAACATGAGACAAATGTTGGCTTTGTCAACAGTCTCCCTGAGAAGTGGCTCAACTTCTCACAAGGCCTGAGGAATGCTAACCACATTCAGACCCTTGAGCTCCCTGAAATTTATGGGAAGTTTGTCTATGAAGACAACTTGATCTCAAGGAGATACCCTGACTCAAAAACACATGAGTCCAAAAAGGCCTTAACCTCAACACCCATATCAACTGCTTTCTATTCTAATGGTGTCGTGCAGGATACTCAAGAGGTTTCTGAAGAAGAAATTGATGAAAGGACTGATGAGGAATACCTGAATGACCTGAACTTGGAATTCCAAGAGAGGGCACTCCTTGCTAGTTCAAAACGTTTCATCAAAAGAAATCAGTCCAACTTTACAAAATCAAAAGCAAATGAAATCACAGAATGCTTTAAATGTGGTAAAAAGGGTCATTTTGCTAAGGACTGTTATTCTAAAACTATCTCAGAACCCTCTTACAAATTTTCAGGAACTAGCAAGTTTCAACCTAAAATATTTCAGTCCACCCAACAATACCAAAACAAGGGTCTAAAGGATTTTGAAACAAAATATAGGAATATCAAAGCTAAACTTGCACTTCTTGAAGCCAACCCCATATTGTCTCAGGCTGTTCAAACACCTAAACCTATTCAGACAAAGAACAAGGTTTTAATAGCTGAAGCATATGATTGGGATGATGAAGAAGTTTCCTCAGATGAGGAAATAAGAGTTAGTGCACTGATGGCACTTTCAGAAGAGGATCAGATGGCTGTGGGAAAAGGCCATGCTAGAAATGGAGAATGGGTCAACATCACCATGAAAAAGGTAAATACCTTACTTTCTATGGATGATGATTTTGATTGGCAGTCTTACATGAATTATATTTGTGTTGATTTAAAGTTTGTTGAAGAACAAAGACTTAACTTGCTTTCAAAATATAACAATATTGTGTCAGAATTGAACAAATGTAGAGATGAACTGCTTGTACTTAAGCAAGCCAAACTAGAAACAATAACTCTACAAATTCAGAACACTGAGATTTTGAAACAAAACCAAGTCCTTCAAACTGAACTTAACAAAGAAAAGGCTATCATTCAAAGCTGGACCAAGAAGAACCCTAAGGTTTTTGACACTATGGGATTAATCTCTCAGAAAACCATTGGCATTGACCCTCTTATGGTTGATCCAATTATGTGTCAAAATGAATTAAACTTTGTTCCAGCTGGCATATCTTTTGAGCAAGAAATGCTTCCCAAGTCAAATGACTGGATTGTCAGGGACAACCCAGTCAGTAAGTTACCAAACTTTGAGACTGGAAAGATCTTGCTTCCTGAAAGTCAGGCCTTGAAAAATATGCTAGGACTCACTGAAAAACTCAGTAAGCTTGAACTCACTGAACCAATCACTGAGTCCTTGGATGAGTCTGAATCAGAATCATACCCTCCACTTCCTCCACTGAATACCCTTCAGGGTGCTACACCTAACCTAGGCCTCCCACCTATGGTCTTCTCACCACACTCTCCTAAGGAGAGATCAGGAAGGGGAACAACCATCCTGAAGAGAGCAAACCTTGATGTCTCAGTAAATACTGATGACTCATCAACTTCAGTCCCTTCTGAAGAAACAACCCAAAGCCCTGACTCAAAAATTGATCAGTTGGCTGAAATGGTCAGGAAGGTAGGAGAGAAGATTGAATCTTCTGAGAAATCTTCTCAATCCAAGAAGGAACAAAAACCAACTTCCTCAAAAACCAAACCCAAACCCACCAAACCCCAGAAAAGATGTGAGTTATGCAACTATACAAATCATCTCACTGATGATTGCTATAGAGTCCTTTATTGCATGATTTGCAAAAAGGAAGATCACAGGACCTCTGATCATAAACAATGCTCAGTCATGTCAAACCTTTCAGGACTCAAGGCTCAGTGCCTGAACTACCCTTCTGATTCTAAGCAGAAACAGAAGCAAAAGGCCAAGCCTTTTCCTCCCTGCCCTTTGTGTGGGTTTAATGACCACCATCCTGACGATTGTCAATATGACAAACATGGTGAATCTAGTGGAAGCTCCACTCAGAAATCCTCAGGAAAAGACAAGGTCATTCAGTCAAGAAGAGGAATGAAGCAATCCTCTCAGACTACTGAGGCTACCCCTACTACCAAATGCAAAACATGTGGTAGCTCAATCCACTCAACCACTGACCATGAATCAATTAATACTTTCATAAGGACCTACAATACAAAACCCTCCATGAAATGGAGTCCTAGAAAGAACTGACCTAGTTTACTATTTGTGCAGAAACATGCTAGGGACCCTATTTGGCATCTAGATAGTGGATGTTCAAGGAGCATGACTGGTGTTAAGGAGTGTCTGCACAAATATGTGGAAGAACCAGGACCCAAAGTGATATTTGCTGATAACTCATCATGTCTCACTGAAGGTTATGGTTCAGTTAACTGCAATGGTATTGTCTTTACTAGGATAGCATATGTAAATGGTCTTAAGTACAATCTGATCAGTGTCAGTCAACTATGTGATGCAAAGTACATAGTTCAGTTCGATGATAAGCAAGGAACCATCTTCAATGCAAATAAGGAAATTGTCCTCATTGCACCAAGGAGACAAGATGTTTATGTATTAGACATGTCAAGTCTAACTCAGGATGGAACATGTCTCTTTGCTAAGGCCACTGATGCACTCAACTGGCTTTGGCATAAGAGACTAACCCACCTGAACTTTAAGAACATTAACAATCTTGTAAAACAAAACAAGGTCCTTGGCTTACCATCACTTGTGTTTTCTAAGGATAAACCATGCTCAGCTTGTGAAAAAGGTAAACATCACAGAGCATCCTTTAAAACCAAAACCAACTTTTCCATCAGAAACTGCCTACATCTTCTTCATATGGATCTATTTGGACCTGTCAGTCCAAGGTCTATTAACCAAGAGAAGTATACTCTGGTCATAGTGGATGAATACTCAAGATACACCTGGGTATTTTTCCTGATCAAAAAGAGTCAGGCAGCTGAAACAATCATGTCCTTTGTCAGGAACATTGAAAATCAAAATGACATTAAGGTCAAACAAATTAGAACTGACAATGGGACCGAGTTCAAAAATAATGAACTTGAATGTTTCTGTGATGAGAAAGGTATTTCCCAAAACTTTTCCTCTCCATACACACCTGAACAAAATGGTGTTGCTGAAAGGAAAAACAGAACACTCATTGAAGCTGCCAGGACAATGCTATGTGGATCAGTCCTTTCCAACCATTTTTGGACTGAAGCAGTCAAAACTGCCTGTTATACACAAAACAGATCCATAATTGTCAAGAGACATGGGAAAACCCCATATGAGTTATTCAAAGGAAGAATCCCTGACATCAGCTACTTTCATGTCTTTGGGTGTCCTGTGTTTATTCATAATCACAAGGATCACCTAGGAAAATTTGATGCAAAAGCTGATGATGGATACTTCCTGGGATACTCACTTGTCTCAAAAGCCTTCAAAGTGTTCAACACAAGGAGACAGCAGACTGAGGAAACATTTCATGTTATCTTTGATGAGAGCACTGATACAATCAGATTCTCAACTGCCTCAGTAGAAGAGATAGGAATTGATAATTCTTCTAGATATCCTCCTGATGAATATCTATCTGAAAACAACTCTTCTACTCAGTATCAAGAAGATGCTAACCTCTCCTACTACATTATCCCTCACAACCTACCAAACCCAACCATCACTGAGTTTGTTGAAGCACATACAAGAACTGATGATATCCTTCAGTCTGAACAAAATACTCAGGACCCAAACAATCTCAGTGATGACTCAACCCACTTAGACACACAAGGAAATGGAAATCTTGTGTCTAATCCTGATCATACCCATCAGGCTTCTACAAGTTCTAACCCACTCCCAAGACCTCAGGATAGTTGGACCAGATCTCAGGATATAGAACTTGTCAATATCATTGGTGAGCCTTCTGAAGGCATGCTTACAAGAAGCATGGCTGCTGAACTGAGAGCAGCCTCATCCAATGAATGCCTATTTGTGGACTTCATTTCCACAATTGAACCCAAAATTGTTAAAGAAGCACTTAAACATCCAAGTTGGGTTCAGGCCATGCATGATGAACTAGAACAATTTGACAGAAACAAGGTAATGACCTTGGTCAAATGTCCTGAGAATGTCTCAGTCATTGGCATGAAATGGGTATTCAAAAACAAAACTGATGAAAATGGCATAGTCATTAAAAACAAAGCCAGACTTGTAGCCAAAGGCTATAATCAACTAGAAGGCATTGACTATGAAGAAACATTTGCACCAGTAGCAAGGATGGAAGCCATCAGGATCTTCCTTGCTTTTGCTACATACATGAACTTCAAGGTATACCAAATGGATGTTAAAAGTGCATTCTTAAATGGTTCACTGAAAGAAGAAGTTTATGTTGAGCAACCTCCTGGATTTGAAAGCCATGAGTCTCCTGATCATGTCTATAAGCTTAACAAAGCCCTTTATGGACTGAAGCAAGCTCCCAGGGCATGGTATGAGACTCTCTCAGCCTTCTTAATCCAAAACAAATTTGTCAGAGGCAAGATAGACAACACATTGTTTATCTATAAGACAAATAATGATGTCATACTAGTACAAGTGTATGTTGATGACATCATCTTTGGCTCAACAAGTTTCAAACTTTGCAAACAATTTGAAAAACTAATGGCAAAGAAGTTTGAAATGAGCATGATGGGAGAACTGACATACTTTCTTGGTCTTCAGATCAAGCAGACTGATAGAGGAACCACTATCAGTCAAGAGAAGTATGTAAAGAATCTACTGAAGAAGTATGATCTCAGTGACTGTGCCTCAGTCAAAACTCCCATGGCTCCCCCAAACAACCTTGGTCCTGATCTAACTGGTAAACCAGTCAATGAAACTCTCTTTAGAGGAATGATAGGATCACTGATGTATCTACTTGCATCAAGGCCTGATATCCAATTCTCAGTATGTCTATGTGCCAGATATCAATCTGACCCAAGAGAATCTCATGTCACTGCTGTGAAAAGGATATTCAGGTACCTGAAGGGCACTCCTAACCTTGGATTATACTATCCAAAGTGCTCAGGACTTGATCTCAAAGGATACTCAGACTCTGACTATGCTGGATGCAACATGGATAGAAAAAGCACATCAGGCTCTTGCCAAATTCTTGGTGGGAAATTAGTCTGTTGGAGTGCTAAGAAGCAACAGTCAGTTGCCCTATCCTCAGCTGAGGCTGAATATGTTGCTGCAGCTAGTTGTTGTGCAAATGTACTCTGGATGAAAAGTCAACTCAGTGACTATGGAATTCAGTACAAGATGGTACCCATCTTTTGTGATAACACAAGTGCAATTGCAATCTCTAATAACCCTGTTCTTCATCAGAGAACAAAACATATTGATATCAGATATCACTTTATCAGGGACCATGTCATAAATGGTGACATTGAATTACACTTCATTCCTACTGAATATCAGTTAGCTGATATCTTCACCAAACCTTTGGATGAACCAACTTTCACAAGACTGAAAGCTGAATTAGGAATGTTGGATATAGAGAATCAGTCCACTGACTAATTTTTCTCTCTTCCAAATAAAAGTGTAAATTCTTAACATCTCAGGTCCCTGACTGAATATGTATATCAGTGAAAACATCTCACTGAAGCCTCTTCCTCAGGAACTAAACCCAAGTTCCTGAATCCTTGTCTCAGGAATCATTCCTCATTCCTGAGTCATCAGTGACTAATCCCAAGTCCCTGAAAACCAATCACTGAATGAAAAGTCATTCAGGACCCTGAAAAGGACATTAAATACTAACTTAAATGCTCTAAGTATCTAGTTAGTAAATGTCCGAGGTTGGTAACTGAACACATATTTAATTCAAGAATATTTGTTCTTTTTTAGCCTTTCTGGCTTCCACCTATGGGCCACCACATTCCCACTTGGCATTAAATGCCTCTCCAATCACATTTCAAATATGTGATGACTCATCTCTGCAAGTTGCACTTTTGCAGAACTGCTCAACTGTTCACCTCGACTGTTGCGCCAAACCAGGAAAGTGGAGTGTTGGCATTAAATGCGGATCCCAAAACTTATTATTCAAACCAATTTCCAAATAATTTTTTTGAATAAATAAAGATTTGCTCAAATGACCAAAACACCCCCATCTCCTCTTTCCTATAAATACCCCAACCAGAAGAATACATACACACGTTTTTATAGAATTTTAAGCAAAACTCTGCCATTTTTTATTCTCAAAAACAAATTGTGTGTGCATTCTTAAGCTTTAGAACCCCTTTAACCTTAGTCAAACCCAGACTTACCCATAAATGGCTTCTTCTAAAGCTGTGAAATATGCCCCCAACGTGGATTTCACAATGGAGGGTGTAGACCTAACCAAAAATAATGTGGTGGGAAATTTCTCATATCCACAAATCTACCCAGCCTACAAGAACGTTATGAAATATCTTCGTAATTGTTTTCTTGCAAAGGCTTTCACACATACCCCCTCAGTCATCTACCATGACTATTTGAGGGAATTCTGGTGTACGGCTGTGGCAACCAGCCCCAAAGACACCAAAGAGTCAATCATCACCTTCACGGTGATGAATGGGAGTAGAACCCTCTCCTTTGACTACTCAGCATTCATCAAAGCCACAGGCCTTGACTTTGCTGAAGCCTTTTCTCCCAACCCTACTGATCAGGACATAAAGAATGAACTGATCTTTCTTGCACCCCATGACCCCAGACGTCCAGGAATGTCTGTGGGAGGCTTACTGGAAAAGGCTCCAGTAGTCAAAACATGGTTCCACCCTATTTGGAGGATACTGATGACATTTGTCATTCAGGTCCTGGGTGGAAATAAATCCTCTACGGAACAGTTGAACTCATCACAACAATTGATGTTGTTCAGTCTCCTTGAGGGTACAAAAATAGACATCGGGGGAATAATCTTCCGAGACCTCCTTGCTAAGCTCTCAGGAAAACATAGGCAAAGGCACATGTCCTATCCTAGATTTGTTTCCTGTGTGCTTCAGGACCTACTCGGTTCTGACTATGTGAGGACTGATGCAGAAGGTACGAAGCCTGAGGTACTGCACAAGTCAAACTTCACTAGTGGCATCAGTGAGGTTACACTTATTGCCCTGACTGAATACATGCAATCAGTCATTCAGGGTAATGACGCTATCTCTCCAGTTCCTTCACCGACCAAAAAGGTGAAGAAGACAAAGAAGGGTCAGTCCAGCCAGGTGGTTAGACCCAAGCCACTCGCCACTGAGACTGATCCTCAAAACCAACTCAACCTTAAAAAGAGGTTGAAAAAGGCCGAGACCTCTGAGACACCCATTTCTGAGACCCTCTTGACCTCAAAACAAAGGCCAACGGAAGTCACTGAGCAATCATCCTCAGTGACCTCGGGCACACCCATTCCACATGGTCCAACTGACATAAACAAGTCAGAAGGATCAGGAAGCATTCCCCCCTCACATCCCGATGAAGGTACTGATAAATCACAATCAGTGCCCAAGGGAGGAAAGGGTCCTGAACCCTCGGTAGGGCAGCACCACCCTACTGGGAAGAGGACCCACACCCCCTCACATCCCGATGAAGGAGCTGTCAAAAAACAATCAGTTCCCAAGGGAGGAAAGGGTTCTAAATCCTCGGTAAGGCAGCACTACCTTACTGAGAAGGGGACCCACAAACACTCACATCCCGCTAACGTTCCTGAGCAATCACCCTCAGGATCTCAGGGAGAAAAGGATCCTAAATCCCCTGAAGGACAGTACAATCCTGATGGGAAGGGGGTCCACAAACTCTCACAATCAGTACCTAGTGATACTACTGAGAAGCACCCATCAGTAGTTGAAGGTGCTAAGGGGGACAAAGACTCAGAGGGAAAGAAATAACCCGCTGATATGGAACCCATCAACCCCTCAGGCGGATCCAGTCTTTCAGGAACTGCCCCCAAAAGCTAGGCTGGTGTTACCCCAGTTATTATGGCTAGTCAGGCTGAGACAACCCACTCAGTTATTATGACAAAGGGGTCAGGACCTGACCAAACCGAAGGCAAATCTTTTTATAAAGAGGAGCCGGTTGATTTTTTGGGTATTGAGTCCATGGGGGACTATCAGGCTTTTATGGAGTCTGATGAAGAGCTCAGGGAAGAGAGTGAAGAAGAAATTTTTGAGGCAGGAGAGGATATGGAAACTGATGTACAACCTGATCCATCACATCAGTCCTCTCCAAGCCAAAGTGAAGAGTCAGGCTCTCAATCTTCTGATTCATCTACTGACATTCTCCAGAAGTATGATAACTCTCTTCCCCTCACTGAAAGAAAGTTGGTCAAATTCCTACTGAAGACCAACAATGCTCTTTTCACTGGTCTCACTGATGAGATGTTTGATCAACACACTGAAGCAGCTGTTCACTATGCCAACCTGAAGGCAGATGTTGAAAGTTTTCATGAAGATGTGATCGAAATCCAATCAGACACCAAACATTCCCTGACAGCTATTGATCTTCATTTCCAGAAGTTCAATCTTTCTCTTGAAGGCATCACCAAAAGCCTTGGTACTATTCAGTCAGCTGTTAAGGATGACCCCATACTCACTGAAAAGATCCTTCAAGCTGCTGAGACTTATCAGAAGCAGTCAGCTGAAATCCATGATCTCTTCAGCTTACTGAAGGATTCTAAACTTCAGGGTCTTACTACCTCCTTGGACTCAATCAGGACTTCCATGGGTCTTCAGGAAAAACATCTTGGTACTTGGGCACAATCTTCAACATCCTTGGCATGGTCTCTTGGGTCAAGGATGTCAGGCATCGAGGCTTCTCAGGCTTCTCTGGCAGATCAGATCTCAAGTCTTCAAAAAGACACCTCGGACATCAAATCAATGATGACTGAGATCTATCAGGCCTTCAAAGGTCCTACTGCTCCAGTGACTCCAACTCTTGCTATCACCATGGCTCAAGCAACAGTTGAGGGGGAGAAAGACACTGGAGTCTCAAGCCAACAACCTCCTTCTCACACTGAGGGGGAGATTCCTTCTCACACTGAGGAAGACATTCCTGAAGCCTCTTCCTCCCATCAAGATAAAGGCAAAGGCATTCTCACTGAGCCTGAGCCTCAACCAGCACCTATCACGGTTGCAAAGGATCCTGAATCACCACTCAGGATCCCATATGAAATTGATGGAGTTCTTTACCACTTCTCAGCTGATGAACTCAGTACTTACCTTCAGGAAGAGGAGGCAAAGAAGAAGTTGAAGGAAGAGGAGAAGGCAAGCAAGTCTGCCTTAATCAAGGTTGTTCATGAAGAGGCTGAGAAAATTGGTCTTGAGGCTAAGGATCTCTCAGGAAGAGAAGGTGGTATGACCTTTGTGAAAGCTCAGTCTGAGGAGATGACCACTCTCAGGCAGAAAAGGGAAGAAAGAGCCAAAAGGGCTGAAGAGATCAGGCAGAATAGGATTAAGAAATATCAGTGGTATATGACTGAAAGGATGAAGCCAGAACCAATCACTGATGTTCATATTCAAAGAAACACCAATCCTGCCGTTGTCACTGTCTACAGAGGTGCTGACAAGAGAAACTTTGACGTTCATTCACCTTTCAGATTCGCTGACTTTGGGATCACTGAATTGGACGAATTGGGTCCATTAATAGCAAAGAAATCAAATGTTGTGGTCCCTAATCTGATGAAGTCATTGAGTCTGAGGTATGAAAGATTGGCAGCAGCACCTCAGGAACTTGGCATTCAATCTCTTCTCCCTGAATCTGCACAACCTGCTTCCTCTCAGTCTTCTTCAAGGAAAAGAAAGAAGATAGAAGCTGAGCCTGAGATCAAGATTCCTGGTCTTGACTGCAATAGGGCTCTCCCTGAAGGTGTTCCTTTCAGAAACAATATGGTCATTGAACAGCCTGAAAGAGGGTTGTTCTTCATTGATGAGTTTGGTGACAAAGCCTTCCAGAGGTGGAGTGATATAGATCTATCAGGGATCAAAGCTATGCTAGGCTTTCTAATGATGGCCTCTCCACTCAAGAGTCCTGAGAATGTGAGGTTTTGTCATGACCTGAAAAGAAAAATCAATGAACATCCTGACCAACATGAGCTGCAGTCGAAGAAGCCCAAGCTTGAAGCCCTTGGAATCAAGTTGAACTGATGACCTGCCTGAATACCCAACACTATCCCTTTTTGTACTTAGTTTTGTTAGGACTTGTAAATGATATTAATAAGATGATGTTTTTATTATTTCAGTGTCCTTATTTATATTCTAGTACATTCAGTATGAGCAGAAGTCGTTAGCTCACTCATATCTGATCAAAACACTTAGGAATAATTTATATCCAAATAGGGGGAGATTGTTGGGTCATGTAAAACCCAAGAATGCTTCGAACATGATTTGGACACAAATTAACTAAGTGTTAACTTAAACCGAGAACAATTCAAGTCACTGAGAGAACAGCCTCTCAGTGAGTCATCTTCAGGATGCTTAAGGCGAATTCAAGAAGAAGGATTCACTACTCAGGAAGGCGGTACTCCCTGAGTAGGACTTAAGCCAAAGAAGAAGATGATGGATTCAGTGAGTATTGGATAAGAGCTCACTGAACCCCAGTCTCCTCAACCAACAAAGTGATTGAATGACTGAGGAACCAACGCCTGAAGAAAAGGCGGGAACAATAGGGAAAAGATCTGAGAAGATAAGAGTGTAAACCCAACACTCTTCTCTTGTCAGACTCAACCTTCCCTATTGCGGCTAAAAGTCATAGAGTGTCAGCCAACAACTCCCAAAGACTTATTTAGCCCTTTCCTATTGGTTCTTGGAAATGACAATTACTATTTGTAATTGTCAGACACGCAACCTCAACAACTTGTATTATATTTAATCACTTATACTTAGAATACTTGTGTATAAATAGAGCAACTGTGAGAGAAGTTAAAGTGTGCTTTGTATAATTAAAGTCTTGAACTTTTACAAAGGAACTTCTCTCCTACAAAGAGTATACAACTCACTGAGATAGCTCAGTAGGGTATATTGTTACCACTCAAGCAAAACTTGAGTTTCGATAGGAGACACCCCATACCCTTGTCTATTCAGTCCCAAGTGTTTGTTCCGCAAAACACTTGGGTATAGATTCTTGGAATTATTTCTAATAAGAATTTAAACGTTGAAAAATATTGTTGTTTTTACATTCACGTTTTATAACTGTTAGAATAATCCTTAAACATTGTATTCGTCATTAACACCAATAGATTAACTTTCTAGTTAATTCTAATCGTGTAAAGGGACCAACAGTTATATGCTTAATTATACACCCTTCAATTTGAAAAGAGCTTCGAAAAGGGCAGAACGGTATGAATCTACTGTGCTTAAGTTATAACATATATCTATTTGTAATATTTACAGTCTAAACGGGTCAATGCACCTATCTTTCCTGTCTAAACGAGTCCGACGGGTTACAATCCAGCCGAAGTGTATTTTAAATGCATGAAACCTCCTAAATCACGCTGTTTAAATAGTTAGATTCTTATTGAGAAGGAAAATAGCCAAGATATGTAGTAATTAATTATCCCAAATTTGACAAATGTTGGGGTATTGGTCATTTTCTCGCTCATTAAGAGTGGAAGTTATGTTTTTGATAAATTTAGGTGAATGTTTATGTTTCTGACATATAGAAGTGAGTTAAATCTTTAAAAAAAACTGAAGGACCCAAATTATTTTTCTTTGACAGTTGTTTAACATTGACAATTTCAATCTCATCTCAATGTGAAGTTCCAGTACTTTTGGCATCGAGAAAATTACTAACCTTCACATTGCGAAATTTGGGATGATTAGTTACCTTCTTTTTGTATGTTAATTTTCCTTCACCGATATAATGTAATATTTGACTCACTAATTATTTACAAAATTACAATTCTGGAAATCAAGTGTTTCGGGTTAACTTGACCCAGCTCAACACGTTAAAATTACCCATTTTGACATGTTGCCAAACCGACCCACCCTGCTCATTTTCCCACCTCTACTGTTTACTAATGATGTCTTATTGTATGGAGCAGGCGAAACTGAAGCAAGTTGTTGAGTGGCCTTTAAAATATACTGATGCATTAACAAGGTTGGGTGCGCCACGTATAAGTGGAATTCTTCTTCATAGACCACCGAGATGCTCTAAAACTACTCTTGCTAAAGCAGCGGCACATGTTTCTCAAGCCTCTTTTTTTCTTTAAGGTTTGTTTGACATTTTTTTAACTTCTACCTACAAGATGTTTTTTTCCTCCATGTCTTCGTCAGTTATCATTATTTAAAATTTTGGGTTAACGATATATAGGGGAAATGAAACCGGGTATGTTTAACGGGTCAAAAAAGGGTAATGCACATAGACATACAATAGCATTGATCTCAAATTTCACGTTTTATTTCTAACATGCCAAATGGGTTAAGCTACTAGATTTAAACTAAAACGGACTCAAGTCAATGAATCGGAAGTCATCTGGAATAAATTCAAATGCATAAAACATCGTAATTATTTCAGTAGTATATAATTTTGTTATAGTTTGTGTAGTCATATTATTGTAATGCTTTAGGATTGAACCTGGTACCGGTTACACAATTAGGTTGGTAACGGGCTACCCGGGTCAATGTGGTCCAAATTAGCGGGCTAAATGTGTGTTTGAATTAAAGTGAATGATCTATGATATATGTTCTTTAGTGTAAGCCACTGTTTCTAACCTCCTAATCACTTTTTCATAGACTAAGATTGTTGCTGGGGATGCTTTTAACTTCCAAACTGCAATATGTATTTACTGTTATTACTAAAATTGCAGATAGTGAGGATCGGGCCCCTTTGCATTGGGATGTTGATGGTGGCCATATCGAAGTTGCAGAATTGCTCGAGTAAGAACGTTGATGTGAACTTAAAGGTAACTTGGATGTGAATTTTCAAATGAATTAAAATCGATTCACATGGTAAAGCTGATATAATTCCATTTCTTGAGTTGTGTCATAAGTTCTGCTACACCTAGGCCTTTCATATGTTACCCAAAAAATAACTGCATTTACAGATACATTTATTTTGTCTTATTTTGTTTGGGAAAAGGATAAATACATACTCAAGCTTTGTGGACGAATGAGTTTTGTTTAGAACAATAGTACTTTAGTTGACGTGCTTTGTTAATCAATTTTTTATTAGACGAAGATGATTATGATTATATGTTGTTGAAAGCATTTTTTTTCAGTGTGCCATACCTTTTAATTGGAATAAATTTTGTTGGTTTGGCTGTTAAGTATTTGTGGCCATCTTTGGCTGGTGAAATCTTGCACAACATAATATTCTCATAGCCAGTTGGAAGATGACGCCTTATATGCATTCATGTTGGTTTGGAATAGCAATATTTTCGTGTCCACACTAATATTAGGCAACTGATCAATTTTGAATATAAGGGGGGTGCTTGGTGTTCTGGTCGTACGAGAATATGATACATGCACGTTTATTTTCTTAATAGTTACAAACAAGACTGTTTATCATATCCTTGACATTATCATTTCCTTAAAGAACAATGAAAATCATTTACATTCGTTATTGTTTGTTAATTTATACATGCACACAACTTCTTAATAAATAAATTTCTTTAAAAATTCTCGTAATTCCACGGGCCTATAAGCCAATACTATTTAACATGTATGTACAACTATATAAATGACTCGTTGGAAGCAGTCTCTCTAGTCCCGGGTTTATCTCGGGGTAGGGGTAGGATCTGTCAACATTCTACCTCCCCATACCATGTCCCAGTGAGATTGTGTTTGTTGTTGTACAACTATATAAATGACATGTTTTATACCAACTTTTAATTTTACATATACTATTATCAACAACTTCATTTTATTTCAATTTTATTTTTCTTCATTTAGGTGTTCACGGAAATGAATATGGACTACTCAAGTATTTGATGTTGACTGTATACATTTGCTCTTCAAGACTATATACCAGGAGAAGACGATACATGCACGTTTATTTTTTTAATAGTTACAAACCAAATTGTTTATCGTATCATTGACATATTACTTATGATTTCCTTCAAAAAATAGTGGAACATGTTTACGTTCGTTGTTATTTGTTACTGTATTCACACATATGTACTCATTAATTAATAATTTCGTTAAAAATGTTATCAATTTGACGGGTCTATAAGCTAGTAAAATACTTCTTTCGTCTCAAATTTATTGTCCATATTTCTTTTTTGGGATGTCTCAAAATAATTGTCCACCTTCTATTTTTAGTAATAAAAAGAGAATTTTAGGAGAGAATATTCTCTTTGTATGGTTAAAAATTGTAATAGCCTCACTTTTATTAAATTTTGTATTTTTTGTTTTCTGACAATAATTTTAAGACGGAGAGAGTATATAAAGAAGAAAATAGACATGTGGCGTAGCAGTTGAATGGAATTTGTCGGGTTTGAATAATATCTGTATGTACTAATGTCTCTTTTAGTGGCTCGATAGAAGATCGACGTTTGTCGAGCACTACAATGCTGAATATTTTATTTCACATGTTAAATATAAATGAAAATTCTAGATGATTTTATAAGTTAAACAAATAAAGGTGCTACATGCATGTGCATGTTGACATGTTACATGTGATGTGAGGTGAGGCAAGTTGTCTTATTCTATTTGTTTGCCTTCTTTTGGGACACAAATATTAATTTTGTTAATATTTTTGATCCTGTTTATATGGCAAAAAGCATTTAATAAAAGGTCTTTCTAACATGTGCTTTAGGGCACATGTTAAGTACACAAAATGACAAAAAAAAAAGTACAAAAAGTATAAAAAAGTACTTAGGCTCACATGTACTTTTTGTACTTTTTGTACCTTTTTTTTGTCCTTTTGTGTACTTATCATGTGCGCTTAAGGCACATGTTAGAAAAAGCATTTAATAAATTAGGACTTGTCTCAATCTTAGGTTTAGAAGGAAATAAAAATGCAGGCAATGCAGGTAAGATTGTTAAAATATTTTGCATTAACCTAAATAATTTACTTGAATCATTTTAATATTTGTATATTCATTTAAAATAGTATATTATCTCTATCATCGGATAAAAGTATAGTTGTCTATCTACCTTTTTGATAACACGTCTTTTTTTTTTTTTTTTTTTTTTTTTTTAATAAAGTGTTTCTCTGATAAATGTATTACTTCAAAAAACGTTTAAGTACAACGGATATCAGTAAAACCGGATCGATATTGTTGTTGTTGGATGTAAAAGAGTACTTCGACTCGTTAAACATGTCAGGTGAGCGGTTTACTTTTATCATATTTACATATAGCCGAAAGCAAGTCAAATAAAACATTCATTGATACAACTTAATTAGTGTTATGCATTTAGAAAAACAATTGATTCTTTTTCATCGTAATAATTGCTAGAACAGATCGAATGGGCGACGATGTATCTAGTGTTTGTGTTTGAGCTTAAAGTGATTTGCATTATTACGTCCGTATATAAAATAATTGTAAAGCTATTAGTATATAGTTTTAAATACGTATGTGTAATGATATACATTGGCATGTGGACCATGTTTGGCTCATAATGTACAATCATATGTGTTTTATTTAATCAAATTTTTAGTATAAAAATACTCAAACCGTATTTTATTATAAAGTCATTAAATTAAGTTACCGTTGGACGAATTAGATCATCATATTTTCTTCAAAAGTACTCTCTGGTCACGCATAAAAAAGGTTTTGTGTTTTAAAAAGTTCAAACAAGTTAATGGAGAATTTAGCATAAAGATCATAAAGCCACATTATGTGCATTATAAAACGAAGTTTGAAAATTTAGACGTTGAAGATTCATATTCAAATAGATATTGATTCGGTTGATGCAACTAACATATTCAACTTTTAGCTTGTTGATTTAAAGAGACAAACAACTTAGCTTGTTCGCAATCTTTTTCATTGCAAGTCAAGTTAGTATCTGACTTAAAATTACTAATTATGAGGTGCACTTTATTAAAATAAAAGGAACTTGTAACACAAAAATATAAGATAAGATGCATTTTAAAAAGATCGATATTTTTAGCATAATTTTACAACACGCTTTAATAATTCATATGGTTCACGGCAGGGGTGGATCTAGGGTTTCACGAGAACCAGATGGATGTTTGTCACCTTAGTGTAAATTTTCGTTATAATTCCTGATTTCTCTTAAATGAATTTGGTCCTGAAATTTTATGTCACACAAATACATGTATTAGTTAGTTAGTCTACTAATATGTTAAAAAAAAGTACATCTCTTCTTAATTTATCTGCTAGTTCTAATTAAAATCTTATTTTTTATTTCATTTTTCTTTCGTTTATACTCGTACAAAACGTTCATTCCATTTCAGGATAACTAAACATATTGATAAATATCGAAAATCATCGCTTTTTTGTTAGCATTATAATGTTACGCCAATTTGCATATAAAGTCTGTTTGATTTGCATCTTTTTAATGTTATTAACATATTAAATCGTTCCATGTAGTCGATAAGAAGGAAAGACAAATATGATGTGATTTGCCACTTTGCCAGTTGCCACTTAATATCGTTCCTGTTCAGCTAAAGTTGCATGCTTGTGAATGGTACATATTTGCCACTAGATATTGATTTGCTTAGAGTGGAAGCATTTTAATTATTTTTTCTCTCTTTTCTTACAGCGATAATAACTTCTAAGCTACCTAGTTGTCGTTGTTTGCAAATTTTTGTGTTGTAACTATATGGCCATCTAATGTTAGCTAGCTTGCCACGTACATTGCCTCATCGAGTCGGTCCAAGTGGGATCGCTGAGAGAGGGGTGATCACGTTAAATAGCATTGTATCTCCTGTGATACGTAGTTGACTTGGTGAAGTTATATATCTATATGTCTGTAACATATTCTTGTAACAATAATTACTAACATGATGTCATGATACGATACGCATTGCAACAAAGTGCTTCTAATATGGAATAGACAATTAATTATATGGGCCGATAATTAACGTTAATAAGGTGCTAAACATGTACTCATATTATCATTGGGCCTGTTATTGATGACAGTCACGATATGCTTAAGTTACCCCAAAGATAAACCAACTTCCAAATAATTATTTTATGAAAAACTAATAATAATAACAATAAGAGTAAATTGCAAAAATCGTCCTTGTGGTTTGGCTAAATTGCACGTTTCGTCCTTGTGGTTCAATAAGTGCAAAGATCGTCCTTATTTTGCACTATTACGTTCACTTTTGGTCCTTCAACAGTGAAATTTGGCAAACCACAAGGACGATTTTTGCAATAATGGAGGACCAAAAGTGCACGTAACAGTGCAAAATAAGGACGATCTTTGCACTTAATGAACCACAAGGATGAAACGTGCAATTTGGCCAAACCACAAAGACGATTTTTGCAATTTAATAATAAATAAATAAAATCTATAAAGTCGATTAATTACCGCCTAGGCGCTAATCGGTCACCAACCTTTTCGATTTTTCCAAATAGGTCAAACTAATCGATCAATGGTGGTCAACGGTGGTCAAACTTATTGAAAACCTGCAAATCTTTCCGAAAATACCATAAACACGCCGAAAACTTTTTTTAATTAGATGTGGTCGTTGTTTTTATTTTAATATATTAAAAGTTGTTGGTATGAGGTAAAACTTGCCGTAAATACCTAAAATTTATCGGAAATACTCAAAACTTGCGGGAAATACCAAAAACTTCCCGGAAATGCTAATTTGTTTAATCACCGATTAATCTCCCCTAGATCGATTATAAGCTAAAAAAAATCAACCGACCGACTACCGATTCAGTTGATTCGTGATTTTTGCAACTTTGAATTTTTTAGCTCATAAGGCTTGAGCGATTTAAAAGGAGATCAAGACGTAGTCATAAACAAGTGAGGCGATTATATAGTCACGTAAAAAAGCATCGATACTTAAGTCTCACTCAGAATAAGGACATGAAAAACAACAATTCACATCCAAATGGTCTTAAAGAGTTTTAGACGACGCGTGATACTTAGGCAAAAAGATTAAGGATATGGAGCTTCAATACGAAAAATACATGGCAAATTGTGATTACAAGTCCATATTTAGAAAAATGGGGCTTTTGCATATATATCCTTCCGAAAATGCAAAATTGTATATATATCCAAAGCATGCATAAAAACCATTGTATTATGTGCATAAAAAACTTGTACAAAGAATATATATGCAATTATTCACTTTGGGAGGAATATATATGCAATTTGGCCTAGAAAAATGGAACACATGCACAAAATATATTGTAGAGAAAAACGAAAATTCTATAAATGTGGCAGTTTATATAAATCACACATACAAATTATAATACTTGAAAATTAACCAAATCCACAAAATGAAAAAAGAATTGAGATGAAAAAAATACAAAACAAACCCTCATAGTCATAAAAAAAAAACACAAATCGATCCTTCAATCAAATATCAACATCACACTTGACACTTTGAAACGTAGTCCTTTGAACCCCATTATGTGAAGAAGATAAATGAACCATAATAGGTGCACACCATACTTTCATACGATAGTGTCTCGATCTCCTTGCACCACCCTTAAACCTTAGTCTAGCTTTTAAATTCACACCAAGCTCGACTTGACCAAACGACATATCCACCTTGAGGTCTCGTGCAGCCTCGTTAGACAATGTCACATCATGCGAAGCAAGATTTAACTTAAAAAGAGTTGTTTTTCTTTTGCGTTGGTGAAAAGGGTTAATAGTCCCCCTACTAACAATTTCATCGTGGTACTTAACAGATACATCGACTTTATCATAGTAAATTGAAGCTTTCTTGTTAGGGTTGTATGCACGAAGGAGAAAATAGTAAGAAGCATTTAGGTGGTTGCCATTCGATAGATTGTAACCGTGGATAGAGCCATCATCGATGTAGTAGACTAGCTTCTTCGGCTTGATGGTTAGCCAAATGATGAGAATGATTAGACCAACTAGGACTATGAGTGCGAGTAGGACTATTGCAATGAGTCTTATTAGCCTCGAGTGTGGCTGCCCAACCTGATTTTGGTTCTCTTGTTTCGGTATAGCCATTTTTGTGTGAATTTGACAACTTATTGGATATGGTTCGAGTGTTATATATCATACCAAAAGGTGGGAATTTTTTGCTAAGGGAATGTCTTGCAACCAAGTATTTGCTTTTTCTTTCCAACAATTATGTTCTTAACTTGTGATCTAAGTGTTTAGTACATAACTAATACGATTGTTACCTAGATTGTGTTGCAATCAACGTTAAGGGAGTGTTAGACTTTTAGTCATGTTTAACACCTATATGAAAATTATATAAATTTTGCTATACGATTGTTACCTAGATTGTATCTCCTGGGATACGTAGTTGACTTGGTGAAGTTATATCTATATGTCTGTAATATATTCTTGTAACAGTAATTACTAACATGATGTCATGATACGATACGCATTGCAACAAAGTGCTTCTAAGAGTGGGGGGTGCAGCTCGCCGAGCTGCTCGTTGTGGCTGACGTGGACCATTTTCGTCCCTCGCCGCTGCACCATCGCACCTCGTTGTCCTTCGCCGTCCCCTTCTTGCTCGTCTGCACAACGAGCTAAATGTTCTGACATAATGTTTTTTTTTTTCGTTTTTTTTTTTTTTTTTTTTTTTTTTTTTTTTTTGTAATGTAATGTGTATATGTAAATGTATATAAAACAAAGTTTTATAAAAACTTAGATTTCATTAAACATCAATACGAAATACATAAACAACAACAAACGATTAACACAAACAACAGCGAACGATTAACGTAAACAACAAACGATTAACACAAACAACATACGATTAACATAAACAACGAACGATTAATAAAAACTATCATCTGAATTGTTCACCGGTTCTCTTGGTTGGCTGAAAACGGGAAAGACTTGTCCAGGTGGAGTATGGACTTCTTCAGTTTGTCGAGGTGGGCTAGGAAATTGTTGCCCAAAATCCTTTTTGCGAGGCGGGGATGGAAATTGTTGCCCGAAATCTTTTTTACTGGAAGACATTTTGAGTTACAGAAGTTTGGATAGTTTAGCTTTGAATATGAAAATTGTGTGTGACAATGCAAATCAGAATGATTGGTATTTATAGGGGACAATCCACACGTTTTTGAATATTTTTACTTTCAATTTGAAATTTGAAACTTTAACAAAAAGATCCCGCCCTTGTTTTTTGAATTTCCACACGTTTTTAATATTTTATTCTTGAATTTGAATTTCAAAAAGATCCCGCCCTCTTTAAATTTTTGAATTTAAAAAACATCCCGCCCATGTTTTCTAGTGCAATTTCGTATGGTTATAAATATCATACCATTATAGGGGACAATCCACACTTGTAATATTTTTCAACACATTTGAAATGAGTAATCGTTTGTCTACAGAGGAAGAGAAGTTGCTAGCAGAAATTTGGGTGGCGGTTTCCCAAAGTCAAAGCTTCGACAATGAGAAATCATTTTGGAACCAGATTGTAGACATGTTCAACAATATGTCTAACGGTGAGATCCGTACCAGAAACACACTCAGTGGTAAATGGTCAAGAATTAGCAGTGAATGTCAGAAATTCAACGCTATTTTCTTAGATTTGCAGCGTACACGTGGGGAGAATGAGGGTGAGATTCTCAACACTGCAAAGACAATGTTTCAACAACGATTTGGGGGAAGAAGCTTTCAATACGTTCACGTGTGGGAGGTTGTGAGAAATGTTTAACAGTGTTGTATGATTTGTGATGAGTGTCTAAATACTCATCATTTTATACCAATCTGAACTGCCAAAACTCCCAAAAACACTCAGAAATGCATCAAAATACTGAAATTATCACAAAAGTGTGTTTTATATGTTTCAGATGCAAAATGTTTAAAAACAGTTGAAAAACGAACAAAGTTTGCATAATTGGCAGTTTCAGTCCCTTAACTTTCAAAAGTTGTCAAATCTAGTCCCTGTTCACTAAAAACTTGTACAAATATCATTTTAGGTCCTTAGGGATTCATAAGTTGTTAGAAAAGTCCTTTGAAGTTAAAAATTACAAATTTACAACTTTGGTCCCTCAACTTTGAAAATTGTCAAAATTAGTCCTCGGGTGTTTTAAAATGGAAAATTATCAAACATAACCCTTGTACTATTAATAAATGGCATAATTGGTCCTTTTTATTAACTTTTGATATTTACAGGTTTGGTCCCTTCATGTTTCAGAAAATTGCATAAATGGTCCTTGGGCTCATTGTATACCACAACCAAAATTCGGACCTAATATATATAAAACCCAAACCCTTATAACCCATCCCTTTAAATATATACTACCCAACCCAGTCAACCCATAAACCAAGCCCAAGCCCAATCTAAACACAACCCGACCCACCCTCTTTTGTTTAAACCAAAAGTTTGACTCAGTCAAACTTATCCCTAACCCCTAAAAACCCGCCAAACCAGTAAACCACCAATCCTACCCATGGTTTTCTCTGCTAAACCACCACCCCCCTCCTACACGTTACCTAACACATCCAAAAGCATTGAATGCTTCTTCTCCACTACCCTGATTTGCATTTATTGCAAAAACCTGCTTAACCCACTATTTCGTTTTTCCCGCCAAAAGTAGAAATGGGCAGCTGAGATCATGTCAGAGGAAATCAAGGGTGCTAAATGAATCAGAGGAAGATGATAGGAAGTTCCCACTTTATTATAGTATAAATAGAGTAGTATTGTAGCCAATTTTGGCAGTAGTTAATTTTAGTTAAATCGTTTTTACTTAATCAGTCTTTATTTTATTGTAATCTTCAAATTCAGTTATTAATGCAAGTTTGTTTCATGTACTTTGTTCCAATTTCAAGTTATTAGTACTCAAGTTCAATGATTGTCAAGTTTTAAGTTATATTGTGATCGTATAAGCTTAAGCTCTCTCACATTATTATAAAAAGCTCAAATAAACCCTGTATTAAGCTCACATAAGCTAGTCTTAGCTTCATGTAAGTTTAATTAGCATTTATCAGTTCTTAATATCAAATTTGAAGAATGGTCAAGAAAAGTCAACATAAGCTCATGATAAGCTCTTCTGGGGTATTCAGCTGATAAGGAAAGGTTTTATTGGGTATTCTAGCTTGTGTGAACAAGTTAGGATAGGTTCTGTTCTTGGTCTTTCTCTCAGTTCCATAGCAATCAGTTGTGAGCCAATTTCAATTTTTAGCTTAAAAATCTAGTTACTATGCTACTGCTTATTTCTAGCTTATAATTAATCATTAGTCATTAATTTAGCTAAATAAACTTATTTCAGTTCATAGTTCAGCTTAAAAGTTCCATTTGCAGTTTAAATTAACCAAACAGTCACCCTTAAGGGGTGTTTTGGTTTAGCAGTTCAAATAAGCCAAACAACCTAGTTACTGTACATTTGCACTTAAACCAACTTCAAACCAGCTTATCTCATCCTATATAAGATATTTCCAAGATATAAGTAGCCATATCAGTTGCTTATGCATTTTTCTATGGTCCTTGTGAATCTCAGTCAAACAAAACAGTCAAACAAGCTACTAGCAGCTACAAGCTGATTTGGGCATCCACTTTGCCTTTTTCACACTTCATTTGGACTATATTGAGTGTACCCAAAGTCTTGTTAAGTCACACATAGCCTAGCCTAAGTCACATACAAATCTGCATACTCAGTTCTTAAGTAGCAGTATTTTGTGGTTTTTAGAGAAATTCCTAGATTTTTCATTTCATCTTAGTAAGTCATTAGAAGCTGTTCTTCTGGATTATTAATCTCACCAAGCTTAACTTCAATTAGAATTTTTCTCATGATTTTTTAGAACCCATATAAGCCCTTAAAAAAGCCACCAAAATCACCTCAGTTCCCCTGCACCAGGGGAACCTCAGCAGACTTAGTCCATAAGCCCACTTTATCAGCTTATTTTTAAGCTGCTACTCAAGTCCATAAGCTCTCAATTTTGTTTTATAGACAGTTGATATAGCTGACTATAAGCCCACTATCTGGTATTCCAGATATAAGCTTATTTGATAGCTTATTCAAAGCCTTAAAAGTTCCCATTTCACCACAATAACTGACTCAAATAAGCATAAGCTTATTGAGAGCTTTAGTGGCTTTTTAGCCAGCTTTTTCTTAGTTCATTAAGCTCATTGTAGTTGTCTCAGTCCTATTTTATCTTTTCCATAAGCTCTCAGCTTATCATGAAGCTTATAGCTTCATTTGAAGAAATCTAGTTCCAAAAAGTCTTAAAAAGCCCAACTGCTAGTTTCATAAGCTGTTTTCAGGCTTATTTCTTAATTTCCAAAAATAAGTCCAGTGTAAAAAGTTATTATTATTAGCTTATTAGTAAATCTCAAAAAGAAAAATCTTAAAAAAAAATTAGTTTATAAATTTTGCCACTTGTGGGATTCGAACCCTGGTTGTTTGGCTCAGAACTCAAACCAAAGCCATGCACCATCTGCCCTAAGTGGTTTCTAGTGTTTTTTGTTTCCTTATTTATTTATATACTACACTAGGCAGTTTAGTATTAATTAGCTTATTAGCTTTCCAGCTTTTTTGTAGCTTATTAGAATAAGCCACCTTTTCCAATTTTATTTTTATTAGATCAGTAATAACTTGTAGTATTTATAGAAAAAGTTTTGTAATTTTTTGAATAAGTTTAGTAATTTTAATCTATTTATTAGTTAAATTTAGTAATTAAATTGTAATAAAAAAATATAAAAGTCTAAAAAACATAAATCTTTTTTCTATAATTTTCTTTTGTCATTTTTAAGTTATAAAAAATATTAGATCACTTGTAAAGGTAATTTTGCATATACCTTAGTATTAATCGCGTTTTATTTAATTCCAGATTCACGTTTTTAGCGTAAAATATAATCGTTTTAGTGAACCTTTAAATTAAACGATTCAGAAAAATAGTGATAGCTTCTATTTAATAGATTTTATCTTGTTAAAGCAAAATCAAAAATATCTGATTCATCAATCACTCTAATCCAAAGCTTTTCACAGTTTTCCATTCACATCTCGTTGGGAAACGATTCGGGTGATCACTTGCCTGATTTCACACTACACACGAGCATTCGTTCCGAGATTGTTTGTCTTTTATCATTTATTACGGTTGACCATTCACAAGTGGTTGACTTGTGTGATAGAGAAATAGAAGACATACGTTTTCGGGCGTATCAAATTTTGGCGCCGCTGCCGGGGAGGTGTGCTGCGACAGTTGTGTAAGTTTTAGCGATTAGTGATTCGAGATCCTTCTATAAGAAGTTCCTATTTCCCAAAAACCATATAAAATACAAAAATATTTTTCATTTCTTTTCTATATATATTATTATTATTATTATTATCATATAAAAAATAAAAACACCAAAAATAAATTCCGTTTTCTTTGTTAATAATAAATAAACAATAAAAAAATTACCATCGAGAACCAAGACAGAGTACTACCTAACTGGGGGTACGACCATAATAAGTTCCCAAACCAAAGATTTAAAACTTGCTTTTGTATCACTTGCGAATATCGGCTCACCTTTAATTGATAAACAAACTCTAACGGAGGTTCTAGGATAGTCTGACATTAAATTGTCGGACTGAAAGAAGCGGGTTTTTAAGGAGCGTAATTGCCCACCTTTGCTTCTCCGCCACTCTGTGCGTTTATCTTTTAGAGAGCTACCGTACGCTTGTTGATTATTGGTTTAAGTTCACTTGTGTTTTGCTTCTGTCTTGTTTTAATTGGAATATTTTACTTAGTGCATGCGCACTCGTTCTTCCACGTCATCAAGCCCTTTACGTGAACTCGTAGAAATTCCGAGAAGACGTAATCGTAGACGTGCTGCCCAAATAGTCGAACCCGAGATTCGTACTGTTCTCACTGAAAATATGGCAGACGAACGCACCATGGCTGAAATGCTCCAGGCACCCACCGAGGGTTATGGAGATGCCATTGTTTTACCAGCCATCGATTCTGATCATTTTGAACTGAAAACACATTTGATTCAGCTCGTGTCCACAAACCAATTTCACGGGTTTGAACGAGAGGATCCTTACGCACACATTCGTTGGTTCAACAAACTGACTTCCACAATCAATTACAAAAATGTGCCGCAAACAGTGATCAAATTGATGCTATTTCCATTCTCACTTGAGGGGGCAGCCCGGATTTGGCTGGATAAAGAACCCCCTCGATCCATTGAAACCTGGGAAGATCTCGTTAAGAAATTTGTAAATTATTTCTTCCCCCCATCAAAGACGACTAACCTAAAAAATGAAATTGCTGGTTTTCGTCAAGGTTTTGATGAAAATTTCGGAGAGGCATGGGACAGATTTAAAGATCTCCTAAGAAAATGCCCACATCACGATTTCAATGTGTTACAACAAATAAATACGTTTTATAATGGGTTGACCCAAAACGATCAAGATGCACTTAATGCAGCCTCCGGTGGCAATATTTTGAATCGTAAACCCAGAGAGGTGGTTGAAATTTGTGAAAATAAATCAAAAGTTCCTATTTCAAGAAACAAAGTGAATGTTCCTGTCACTCCTACTGCTTCTTCTTCATCCGGTAACTCCTCAGAGTTAGCCTTTTTAACGGATTCAATGCGTTGTATGATGAAAGAAATGAAAGAATTAAAAAGTGAGATTCATAAACCGGAACAAATCAAAGCAATAAACAAAGTATGTGAAACTTGTGGTGGCCCACATGCGTATTATGATTGTCAAGCAACCGATGCTTCTGTTTACCCAGCTCCAGTAGCTGCAGTAAACCAAAATCAGTACCGTCCGCATGTTGAGACTCAGTACCGAGCACCGAATGCTATGGTCCCACCTGGTTTTCCACCCGTGCCAAATCAGAATAATCAAAACCGCTTTGTTCAAAATCAGGGACAAAATTTTCACAACTCTCAAAATTTCAATCAAAACCGAGGTCAGAATCAGGGTAATTTTAACCAAAACCGTGGTCAAAATTTTAATCAAAACCAAGGTTCAAACCGAAATCAGACATCCTCAGATGAGTTGCTTATGCAATTCATGAAAAGCCAAGAGGAAACAAATAAGACACAACGTGAGACAAACCAGTTATTGGTTGCCCAATTAAACCAGATCAAAAAGTCTTTAACTGATATACCTTCTACCTCGGGAGGTCTTCCAAGTAACACTGTTACCAACCCTAGGGGTGAACTCAAAGCTGTCAGTACACGGAGTGGTAAATCTCATGTTGGATTCAAGGTGATAAAGGACCCGGTACTTCCCACTAACAATGGAAGTGCTAAATACGTCCAACCTTCGGTCATCCAACCTTCAGTCATCCAAAAATCTACACCCACAATTGCTCCTCAGCCGTCAAGAATCGATCCTACTCTTTCACGATTTACGGTTAAAAGTTTGTCAACCAAACTTAGTGAGCAAAGGTCAGCCAGATATTATTCCGAAATGCTCAATGCTGTTCCTGTCAGTGTACTTGATGACAGTGATGATGACGAAGATACCACTTACGTCAAAGCTATCACCACTAGGAGTGGAGCTTCTTATGCGGGGCCAGCTGGCCCTATTCCTCCTCCGTTGTTTGAAATGGAAAAAGAGACGGAGGATACAACGGACAAAGTGCCAATTCCAAGCCCACAAAGTACAGCACATGTCCATCCTCCGGTTGTCCCGAAAAAATCCAAACCAGGAGTTGTCTTTGAGACTCCTGAAGTCGTTGCTCCTAAATCCAAACCTCATATTCCTTACCCATCACGCTTAAATGAGCAAAAGCTCCGTGAGAAGGCTAGTCAACAAAATGATAAATTCTATCAAATCTTTAAAGAATTACACTTTGACATAAGCTTTGCGGATGCTACTATTCTGATGCCCAAATTTGCAGCAGCAATCAAACACTTGTTAAGCAACAAGGAAAAACTGATTGAAATGGCTAAAACTCCAGTAAATGAGAACTGCTCAGCGGTTATCTTGAAAAAGCTTCCGGAGAAGCTTGGAGATCCTGGAAAGTTTCTACTACCTTGTGTCTTTCCGGGAATGGTTGAATGCTATGCCTTAGCAGATCTAGGTGCAAGCATCAACCTGATGCCTCATTCAGTATGGAAGAAACTTTCTCTTCCGGCTCTTACTCCTACCTGCATGACTCTTGAGCTTGCAGATCGAACCATAACTCATCCCTGCGGCATTGCCGAAGATGTATTTGTGAAGATAGGAAAGTTCCATTTTCCAGCTGACTTTGTGGTTGTTGATTTCGATGCTGACCAAAAAGTTCCTCTGATTCTTGGAAGAGGATTCCTAAAAACGGGCCATGCTCTTATTGATGTATTTAAGCATGAGATTACTTTGCGTGTGGATAAGGAAGCTGTTACCTTCAATCATGATCAAACTTCAAAGTACTCCTCTAATTATAAATCTGAATCGGTTAACCGAATAGATGTCATTGACATTGCTTCAGAGGAGTACTCTCAAGAGAGTGTTGATTATTTTCATAATTCTGTGAGTGGGGAACCCACCACATCTTCTCAACATATCATAGCAGACTCTTCCCCTTCTCTCACTTCGGTTGAGGGAAGTGATCCCTTTTGGGATGAAGTCGATGCTTTTCTTGCTGTAGATAGTTCACCTCCGTATGAGGTTGATGAAAACTATCTTGATCCTGAGGGGGACATTCTTTTTCTAGAAAATTTGTTAAACGAAGATTCATTTTCCCCTCTTCCACCAAAACAACTTCATAATGAAAAAATCAAATCAGTTGAGGAAACTGATAAATGTCCAGAGATCAAGTTTAAGAACTTGCCTCCTCCACTTGCAATTCTTGAGGAGGAAGTTCTTGTCTTAATTGCTATTCAGATCTCTCTTCTTCCCTTCATCTACTCGGTGATTTCCCCTATCTTTCACTCGTTCGGGAGTGAGGATGTTACTTTTGACCCCGGCATTGTCCATCTAACATTGGTTTAAATACCGGATTTCCTGGTCTCTTACTTCCCCATAAACTTTTAAAATTGTTTTTTCTCCCCGGGCTGTTCAGGAACCCTTTGTTACGGTTGACCGTTCACAAGCGGTTAGCTTGCGTGATAAACCTATCTGTTCGGGAGGAATCAACTCAGTTCGGGGTCGAGTCAAGCTAGCGACTCGGTTATCAAAAACAGTAGCAAAATATGGGTTTTCACCCATGTCTCACCCTAGTGTGGGGGAGATGCCCCACATGTTGTAAATATGTACAGTACAAAAAAAAAAAAAAAAAAAAAAAAAAAAAAAAAAAAAAAAAAAAAAAAAAAAAAAAGAGAAGATGGAATTTGCATGCCTTAACGGCTTAAATGCAAATTAAATAAAAATAAAATAAAAGGCTATTAATATTTCCCTTTAACGTTCTAAGTGTTGGTTTAACAACCGGTTCTTTGAATATTGAGGGCAATATTCAGTTCTAAGTGTGGGGGGGAATTCTCGCGAATTTGATCAAATGTACCATCTAGCACCCCCATTTTTGGCCAAAATTTTAAAATTTTTTCTCACTTAGAACGCAATAAATGGTTATCAATCCGCCATGTCTAACCCACATAAGGATTGGCTAATCCAGGAGCAAACGGCTCTTGGTAAAGATATATCAAATCCGTTTATGGCTTGCAATTTGCCCAAAATTGTATGGTATTCGACTCACCATATCTTAATTAGTGAAGAGTTGGCTAGCCCGCAAGGTTATGGCTTGTGGTAAAGGCAGTGAAAAACCATGATTGGTAATCAGCTCACCAAAGATAATATTCATAATTTATCTAAGAGTTGGCTAGTCCAGAAGCAAACGGCTTCTGGTAAAGACAAATCAAAACCGTTAACAGCTTATGGTTTGCTCAAAATCATTTGGTTATCGGTGTACCAAAGTTCTTACTTGAACTGAAACATTTGGCTACTCCCGAAGTAATGGCTTTTGGTAAAGAGTCTTTCAAATCCATTAAATCTTCATAAAATATTGCTAGGGACTAGCAATAGTTTAGTGTGGGGGATTGATGAGTGTCTAAATACTCATCATTTTATACCAATCTGAACTGCCAAAACTCCCAAAAACACTCAGAAATGCATCAAAATACTGAAATTATCACAAAAGTGTGTTTTATATGTTTCAGATGCAAAATGTTTAAAAACAGTTGAAAAACGAACAAAGTTTGCATAATTGGCAGTTTCAGTCCCTTAACTTTCAAAAGTTGTCAAATCTAGTCCCTGTTCACTAAAAACTTGTACAAATATCATTTTAGGTCCTTAGGGATTCATAAGTTGTTAGAAAAGTCCTTTGAAGTTAAAAATTACAAATTTACAACTTTGGTCCCTCAACTTTGAAAATTGTCAAAATTAGTCCTCGGGTGTTTTAAAATGGAAAATTATCAAACATAACCCTTGTACTATTAATAAATGGCATAATTGGTCCTTTTTATTAACTTTTGATATTTACAGGTTTGGTCCCTTCATGTTTCAGAAAATTGCATAAATGGTCCTTGGGCTCATTGTATACCACAACCAAAATTCGGACCTAATATATATAAAACCCAAACCCTTATAACCCATCCCTTTAAATATATACTACCCAACCCAGTCAACCCATAAACCAAGCCCAAGCCCAATCTAAACACAACCCGACCCACCCTCTTTTGTTTAAACCAAAAGTTTGACTCAGTCAAACTTATCCCTAACCCCTAAAAACCCGCCAAACCAGTAAACCACCAATCCTACCCATGGTTTCTCTGCTAAACCACCACCCCCCTCCTACACGTTACCTAACACATCCAAAAGCATTGAATGCTTCTTCTCCACTACCCTGATTAGCATTAATTGCTTATACCTGCTTAACCCACTATTTCGTTTTTCCCGCCAAAAGTAGAAATGGGCAGCTGAGATCATGTCAGAGGAAATCAAGGGTGCTAAATGAATCAGAGGAAGATGATAGGAAGTTCCCACTTTATTATAGTATAAATAGAGTAGTATTGTAGCCAATTTTGGCAGTAGTTAATTTTAGTTAAATCGTTTTTACTTAATCAGTCTTTATTTTATTGTAATCTTCAAATTCAGTTATTAATGCAAGTTTGTTTCATGTACTTTGTTCCAATTTCAAGTCATTAGTACTCAAGTTCAATGATTGTCAAGTTTTAAGTTATATTGTGATCGTATAAGCTTAAGCTCTCTCACATTATTATAAAAAGCTCAAATAAACCCTGTATTAAGCTCACATAAGCTAGTCTTAGCTTCATGTAAGTTTAATTAGCATTTATCAGTTCTTAATATCAAATTTGAAGAATGGTCAAGAAAAGTCAACATAAGCTCATGATAAGCTCTTCTGGGGTAATCAGCTGATAAGGAAAGGTTTTATTGGGTATTCTAGCTTGTGTGAACAAGTTAGGATAGGTTCTGTTCTTGGTCTTTCTCTCAGTTCCATAGCAATCAGTTGTGAGCCAATTTCAATTTTTAGCTTAAAAATCTAGTTACTATGCTACTGCTTATTTCTAGCTTATAATTAATCATTAGTCATTAATTTAGCTAAATAAACTTATTTCAGTTCATAGTTCAGCTTAAAAGTTCCATTTGCAGTTTAAATTAACCAAACAGTCACCCTTAAGGGGTGTTTGGTTTAGCAGTTCAAATAAGCCAAACAACCTAGTTACTGTACATTTGCACTTAAACCAACTTCAAACCAGCTTATCTCATCCTATATAAGATATTTCCAAGATATAAGTAGCCATATCAGTTGCTTATGCATTTTTCTATGGTCCTTGTGAATCTCAGTCAAACAAAACAGTCAAACAAGCTACTAGCAGCTACAAGCTGATTTGGGCATCCACTTTGCCTTTTTCACACTTCATTTGGACTATATTGAGTGTACCCAAAGTCTTGTTAAGTCACACATAGCCTAGCCTAAGTCACATACAAATCTGCATACTCAGTTCTTAAGTAGCAGTATTTTGTGGTTTTTAGAGAAATTCCTAGATTTTTCATTTCATCTTAGTAAGTCATTAGAAGCTGTTCTTCTGGATTATTAATCTCACCAAGCTTAACTTCAATTAGAATTTTTCTCATGATTTTTTAGAACCCATATAAGCCCTTAAAAAAGCCACCAAAATCACCTCAGTTCCCCTGCACCAGGGGAACCTCAGCAGACTTAGTCCATAAGCCCACTTTATCAGCTTATTTTTAAGCTGCTACTCAAGTCCATAAGCTCTCAATTTTGTTTTATAGACAGTTGATATAGCTGACTATAAGCCCACTATCTGGTATTCCAGATATAAGCTTATTTGATAGCTTATTCAAAGCCTTAAAAGTTCCCATTTCACCACAATAACTGACTCAAATAAGCATAAGCTTATTGAGAGCTTTAGTGGCTTTTTAGCCAGCTTTTTCTTAGTTCATTAAGCTCATTGTAGTTGTCTCAGTCCTATTTTATCTTTTCCATAAGCTCTCAGCTTATCATGAAGCTTATAGCTTCATTTGAAGAAATCTAGTTCCAAAAAGTCTTAAAAAGCCCAACTGCTAGTTTCATAAGCTGTTTTCAGGCTTATTTCTTAATTTCCAAAAATAAGTCCAGTGTAAAAAGTTATTATTATTAGCTTATTAGTAAATCTCAAAAAGAAAAATCTTAAAAAAAAATTAGTTTATAAATTTTGCCACTTGTGGGATTCGAACCCTGGTTGTTTGGCTCAGAACTCAAACCAAAGCCATGCACCATCTGCCCTAAGTGGTTTCTAGTGTTTTTTGTTTCCTTATTTATTTATATACTACACTAGGCAGTTTAGTATTAATTAGCTTATTAGCTTTCCAGCTTTTTTGTAGCTTATTAGAATAAGCCACCTTTTCCAATTTTATTTTTATTAGATCAGTAATAACTTGTAGTATTTATAGAAAAAGTTTTGTAATTTTTTGAATAAGTTTAGTAATTTTAATCTATTTATTAGTTAAATTTAGTAATTAAATTGTAATAAAAAAATATAAAAGTCTAAAAAACATAAATCTTTTTTCTATAATTTTCTTTTGTCATTTTTAAGTTATAAAAAATATTAGATCACTTGTAAAGGTAATTTTGCATATACCTTAGTATTAATCGCGTTTTAATTAATTCCAGATTCACGTTTTTAGCGTAAAATATAATCGTTTTAGTGAACCTTTAGATTAAACGATTCAGAAAAATAGTGATAGCTTCTATTTAATAGATTTTATCTTGTTAAAGCAAAATCAAAAATATCTGATTCATCAATCACTCTAATCCAAAGCTTTTCACAGTTTTCCATTCACATCTCGTTGGGAAACGATTCGGGTGATCACTTGCCTGATTTCACACTACACACGAGCATTCGTTCCGAGATTGTTTGTCTTTTATCATTTATTACGGTTGACCATTCACAAGTGGTTGACTTGTGTGATAGAGAAATAGAAGACATACGTTTTCGGGCGTATCAATTTGTTATCTGTATCGTTTTTAATATGTTGTATCGTTTTTAATATGTTGTATCTGTATCGTTTTTAATATGTTGTACTGTTACTTTGAATTTGAATAAAACTCGTACGGTTACTTTTAATTTGAATATGATTTTTAAAATACTCTCCAACGGCTACTTTAACGGCTACATTCAAGTATAAATACCACACACTTGTAATATTTGTCACAACACTTCATTTTCTCACAACTCTTCAATTTCACAACACTTCATTTTCTCACACGCAAGTATCACTATGGCTAACGAACCAGCAGAGGTGCAAAGGGCTATCCTCAACCGTTTACGAACTGAACAAGAAAAAGAACTCAGACTTATTAACAGTTTGTTTGGCGAGATAACTCGTATTATGCTACAAATGCATAATCGTGCTCCAGAGATCGAAAGGTTGCGTGAGTTGCCTCAAGACCATCCAGCAATCAGGGTCGGTCTAGAAACGCTACAAAGAAATAATGAAACGAATCTGGAACATCATGTAGCGTTGAAGATGGTTAGGGAGCAGGTCTTACAAGTGTGGGAGGAGAAGTCGGATCTCATCGACAACTACAACTCTATATAAAATTTCGTATCGTATTAGTATTTGGTGTATCGTTATTTTTAATTCCCGTATCGTTTTTTTTTTTCGTTTCGTAATTTTATGTTTCGTATGTTTTTAAGTTTGATGTATTGTATTTTTATTTGAATAAAATTAATTTAGTTTATTTGGGTATTTGATTAAAATAAAAAAAAATATAGTGGTGGGGCCCAAATGAGTAAGTTGTGGTTTGTTGTTGGGGAGGGGGGTTGTTAGTTGTGGTTTGTTGTGGTGACGTGACACCCCGTGAGACCCGAACGAAGAGGCTTGGTTCCTCACTGCACCCCATGCTCTAATATGGAATAGACCATCTCCAACAGTTTCTGGTTCAAACCAGCCACATCACTGCCACATCAGCTTTATTAAAAATCACATTTTTTACTCCAACAATACACCTTCTCAAACCATCTTTACATTTCCACATCATCACTTACTTTTACATTTATTTTAAATAAAGCATGCCTTTTGATTGGTACAAACATGATAGTGGGGCCCAATTGGGTGGTTTTTGCTGGTTTGATTTTCCAAACCTCATTTGGTACAAACAAGGCCTCCAATGGTTGAGGTGGTTTTTGGGGTGGTTTGAACCAACAAAAACCACCCGTTGGAGAAGCTCTAATATGGAATAGACAATTAATTATATGGGCCGATAATTAGCGTTAATAAGGTGCTAAACATGTACTCATATCATTGGGCCTGTTATTGATGACAGTCACGATATACTTAAGTTATCCCAAAAGATAAACCAACTTCCAAATAATTATTTTATGAAAAACTAATAATAATAATAATAATAATAATAATAATAAATAAATAAATAAATAAAATCTATAAAGTCGATTAATTACCGCCTAGGCGCTAATCGGTCACCTACCTTTTCGATTTTACCAAGTAGGCCAAACTAATAGATCAATGGTAGTCAAACTTATTGGAAACCTGCAAATCTTTCCAGAAATACCATAAACACGCCGAATTTTTTTTTTAATCAGATATAAACTGTGAAAAACTAAAAGGGGGGGTTGAATAGTTTTACCGTTTAAAATTTAATTCGCTTTGTTACTTTATGTTATTTTAAAGGAAACAAGTACAAACAAATATTCACACAATATATATATAATAAGTAAAGAGATGAAAAATCAAACCACACAACACGGATGTTTATAGTGGTTCGGCTACAAGGACTCTCTTCCTTTCCCTACTCCACTCCTCGAGCCTCTAACTCGAGAGTTATACTTCACTAAGAAACAAACTCTCTTCTAGGTGGAGAAAACCTTTACACGTCGCTTACTTCCTTTTCCGGTACTAAGCTAAACACCGGGTTCTATTTCAAGGTAGAACCAACCTAACGTCGCCTATACAATTACCGACACTAAGCTAGATGTCGAGTTCTTTACAAGGGTACAACCACTCCCGTTTGGTTCTTTCACAAGGGTACAACCACTCCCGTTTGGTTCTTTCACAAGGGTACAACCACTCCCTACACTCTTTGTGTTTTGAGGACTAAAACACTAACCACACTCACTGAGATAAATGATACAAATAATGATGTGTGAACTACAACTATATCACACAGTAACTTATGCTAAAGGTTTTACACGTCTGTGTTGAACCTTGATGTTTAATCTCCTTTGCTACAAAAGGAAAGATCAATGAAATGAATGAATGATAAATGTTAGATAATATGTAAATGAATGAGTATGAATGTTAGGCTATATGAGTGATGGTGTGTCCAAATGATCAGCTTGCTATTTATAGGCAAGCTGGTGAACAGCCGGCAGATCCGGCGGATCCCATAAAAGGGATCCGTCTTTGATATCGTTTGGTTCCGCCAAACATGACAGCTAAGAGTTTATGGATATCTTTCCAAATCCAGCTGTATCCTCCACATCTTTGTTATGTCACATCAAAATCTTCCAAAGTCAACTATCTTGCTTGAAGATCTAGCCAAGATATTACATAATCTATGTATGATGCATGCCATGATGTCATTGTATCATTTTAAAAATAAAGTTTCCTTTTAAAGAGACTTTAGCTAGCATTTATAATTTGCTAAAGGATATACTTTGTAATTGTCATTAACAAAACTAAGTAAAGATCGTAAAATATAAATAACGTTTTTAGGACGATATTTGTATTAACAATCTCCCCCTTTTTGTTGATGACAAAACATAAAGTATATTTTTGAGCAAAGGAATAAATATAGCATGAGTTCTTTAAAATATAGATTAAGTTTGTTTTATTTAAGTTTAAAAACTATTTTTATGCAAAAGTGTATGTACTGTGATGATTCACAGTTATGCAAACTTAATCCTTTCTCCCCTTTTTTGTCGAAACAAAAAGAAGAGTTGCGTAGCGGAATGCGATTTTGAGAACTTTAAGAGCTCCCCCTTGTTTGATACTCCCCCTAAATGGAGTAACAAGGTAATGATGCATGATCCTACAAAACAAATGGTTAGAAAAATGAAATGCTCCCCCTCGATGTATACTCCCCATTACAAGAGTCCCAACGTATACATTAGAAGGGTATGAGATGCTGCAAAAGAAATGTTAGTTGTGAATAGCTTCAATGGAGAAGCATAATGCATATGAAATGGTCATCCAAATAAGAATGTTAATCTAGTTGACTTTAAAAAGTCAAAATGTAGTGTCTGATCAAAATTTTGTACCTAAAGTACAAATGATCAAACTATAATGTAGATTCCAAATAGCTAACTAATGATAATATGCTATATATTGATCACTCATAAGCATAAAAACATCACATTCAATCATTGAAAATTATGTGACAAAAGTCACAAACATAATATGATGTTACATGAAAATGAAAAATACATCCTAAAAATAAAAAGTCCCACAACAACATCTAAAGGTCCTATATAATGAGACTAAAATTCTCCTATTGAGGAGGATGAGAGATGGCGTTTAGACGCTCAAGAATGTGGTTCAAAATGAACCTCATTTCATTTTGGAGCTCGTGCACCAAAATGTTTGTCCTTTGAGCTATGTGAGCGGTTCTTTCACACATGTTGCAATCATGGCGAGGAAAATCGGGCGGAAGAGTAGACTCATTTGGTTGTGGTGGTGGTGGTGGTGATTGGTTGTTGGGTGGTGGTGGTTGTGCTTGTTCATTGGTTGTTGGTGGTGTTTGGAGGGAGTTTATGAGGATGTTTTGGAGGTCCATGGCTTCATTGAGGCGGTGATCTACCATACCCGAGAGAGTGTAGAGACGGTTGAGCTCTTCACTAATCTCCTCTTGGGTTTGAGGCAAATTAATCCACATTGCCTCGTCTATGGCAATGAGAGTTGATGTGGGTGAGAGAGGTGGTATTTGAGGTTGAGATGATGGTGCATCATGGTATAAAGGACCATGGATATCCGGGAAAATCGGATGAAAAACCATAGGCTCTTGACCTTCAAAGGTCATGGGTGGAGGATTGGTTGATCTTGGTGGGAGATCCTCCAAGTCATCAAGGTATGGATGAGGTGATGTAGGTGGAGTCCTAAATAGCTCCATAGGTTGGAGTTTGGGTGAGTTTGGTTGTTATTGAGATTTGACAGTCTGTGATGGAGCGGGTGGTGGTGTGGTTGCTATTGGAGTTATGGTTGGAGGTGGAGTTTGTATGACAACATTTGATGGTGTAGGTGTGGATACAGTAAGGAAATTTTCACTTGCTATAGGAGATGAGATATTAAGAGGAGATGATTCCTTTGATGATGAGTTAACAAGATTTATGAAGCAACAGGGCTTAACACTAATGCGGGCAGTGCGTTTTGGAGTTCTAGAGGTGGAGGAGTTGGTTGATTTGGTCATGGTGAGCTAAGAGAACTAAGATGTACAGGTTATATGTTGTGAAGAAGGTGAATGAGTGAGTTTTGCTCTAAGTTATGATCTTAATATATAGGCAGATGGTTTATAAAAACTAGTGTTTGGATTTGATGTAAATCCAATAGAGAATGTTGGTTCCTAATAATTTGGAACAAAAATTTGCGCAAATCACATCACATAAGTCAATCCATAGAACTTATGTTGAGTAATATGATGAAGATATGCAGTAAATGCAAAGGGATAGTGGAAAATCCTATGATGTGATGTACCCACGGATTTGAAGGATCCCTAAAAAGGGTTCCTTGTTTGTATTAGAAAGGTAACTCACTCCTTAAATTTAAAAATTCAAATTTTGGTGGGAAATGTTGTTCTTAAGTTTTCTAAGAGTTTCTAAATCATTCTAAGATGTATAATGATCAGTGAACCTATTCTAAAGAACACTAGAAACAAAAATCTAAGAATCGGGATGAGTCAAAAAGTTTTTAGAAGTTTACAGTTATACCTGCGGATCCAATCGACAAGGAGTGCGGATCCAAAATTTGGGATCCGCCGGATCCGCAGGTTGAAGAGTGGCGGAGCCAACGCTAACACATGGCGGATCCAAAATGAGGGATCCGCCAGATCCGTGGACCAAAACTACTAAAACTAAACAGAGAGATGTGCATATTTTTCGTTTTTCGACGAAAACCCGAAAATTCTCCTGGAGCATATCTATCATCTAATATGTAATGCAAAACAATCAAATATGATAATACTAACACATGTTTAATCATAGATTAATCCGTTCATGGGAACTTACCTTAAGAGGAGTTAAGCCAAACATAGGCTTAATCTTGGAAAATTGATAACATTAAGTGTTATCGACCTGCAATTCTTAGTTAGTTCACATACAATTCAAGTAGCATGATAACAAGTTAATAAACAACCATCTTTAATACTACATTGTCTAATAATGATTAGAGCCAAACACTCCTTCAACTCAACTTCTTCTTCAATTTCTTCATGCCCTTATGAAGCTTCATCATCCAACGTCCTAAATTCTTCACCATTACTTTGATGTTGCGATACTCGGCAAATTCATTTGGGATTGGTGGAAGTTGGCTCAAGTACTCCGGAGGAGGAATCCTAGAGTTTGGCAACCCATCATCGTCACTCATAGATGATGATGATGATGATGTTTGAGCACGAGGACGTTTGCCCTTGTCAACCGCTACCCTAAAGTCGCTCAAGGGAACGAAGGTGCGTTCGATCTCATCATATTCGGGAACAAATCCTAAGGCATTTCTAGGAATGGGTGCAAAAGCTCTAAAGAGACGGGTCAAAAGCATTCCATAAGGCAATGCCATTTTTCCTTGAATTGGAATATCGGCCATTCTCTTGGCGATATAGTAAGCAAGGTTGAAAGGTTGATGGGTTGACACATTGTACATCATGTGGCAAAGACAAGCATTGATGTGATCGCGGTTTCCTACCGTGCACATGACATTGGCCCTTAAGACTTCTTCCATTTTCCTAAATTCGGGCTTTAGTTCATTGAGCTCCATAGCAAATGGATCTCTAGCTACATATTTCCCTCGATACAACCTTGTTGATCAGTAAGTCCTTTGATTTTATGGTGTTTAGGTAGGTAATTTACGGTGTGTTTGTGATCATAGTTGGTCGCGGGAGGCATGATTTTCCTAAACACAAAAAATTATATAGTTTTAGTCGAAATTATCGAAAATACGTGTATAGGTCTAGTGTGTGCCTACATGGGGACTATGTGGAGGTACGGTTATCTCGACTCATTTAGATGCATGAAAATTTTGTTTATGCAAGTTTTATGATAAAACGAGAGATAACCCAAACGCTCCTACTTCAATGTAGCTACATTTGAATGTACCCGAAAATACATATTAGTTATGTATTCCCTTTAGCATTCAAGAGACATTATGCAAGTGATGTTAAAAAAAGAAAACTAACGTTTTTATATTTGTATGAACAATGTTCAAAAACCATTTTTCCTAGTCGTGAGAAGATTTTAGCAAAAATTTCTCATGGGGTTTTTGATGAATAATGATAATGTACTACAAGATGCAATTCCTAACTAAGAAAAACATGATTTGAAGTGCAATTCAGTAACTATGTTTCATGATTTTTCAAGAATTATGCATATTCCCCAAGTTTTGATTTTGTGCATGAAATAGAAATCCTAGACGCAGATCAGGAGTATAAACATGATAAGGATACTTACAGTGATGTTTGGAGCACAAATTTGTGGAAGAAAATTTCCTAAATTATTATTGTGGTAAAGTATGAAACGAATTCAGTAGGTGATAAGTTTTAGGAGAGTGATGAATAGTACTTGGTGTTGTTTATTATATAATAAAACAACCTGTGCATGTGACTGATCCGGCGGATCCAAAACAAAGGATCCGCCTTTGTTATCGTTTGGATCCGCGGGATCAGAACACAAATTTTGGTTTAGTGTCGAGTTTGGTTAAACTAAGGTTTACGCTACTATTTTATCTAATCACTATGTTCCATTAATCCTAATCCAAGTCTAAGGTAGTTGAAAGGTTCTCTTTTGAGAGGTTTTGTGAGGATGTCGGCAATGTTGTCCTCTGAGAAAACTTTCTCAATTGAGATGTTTCCCTTCTGAACATTGTCGCGTAGGAAATGATGACGTATTTCAATGTGTTTGGTTCTAGCGTGTTGGACCGTATTTTTGCTGAGGTCGATTGCTCCTTTGTTGTCACAAAGAATGGGGATGTCGTTGAGTTCAATTCCATAGTCTACGAGAGCTGGTTTCATCCACAGTGCTTGTTGACACGCCTTTCCTGCAGACACATACTCTGCTTCGGTTGTTGAAATTGCAAGGGCCGTTTGTTTCTTAGCGAACCATGAGGTGAGACAATGTCCTACAAAAGTACAAATACCGCTAGTACTTTTCCTATCAACATAGTCACCAGCATGATCTGAATCGGCATACACTATGGTTTCTATACCCGTTCCTTTGGGATACCATAATCCTAAATGTGTAGTACCTTTGATGTATCTAAATATCCGTTTAACGGCTTCAAGATGGGATATTTTGGGATCTTCTTGAAAATGTGCACATAGACAAACACTAAACATAATGTCAGGCCTACTAGCCGTAAGATAGAGTAAACTACCAATCATTCCCCTATATTTAGTGCTATCTACGGATTCATTTTCTTCATCCTTTGTGAGTTTGGTTTCGGAGGACATGGGTGTTTTCATAGGTTTTGAGTCTTCAAGACCAAACTTCTTAAGCATATCTTTGATATACTTTGATTGGTTGAAGAATATCCCATCTTCTAATTGTTTTATTTGGAGACCTAAGAAAAAGTTTAGTTCCCCCATCATACTCATTTCAAACTCGTCATGCATGATTTTTGAGAAATCGTCGCATAACTCTTGACAAGTTGAGCCGAATATAATGTCATCCACATATATCTGGACGATGATAATATGTGATCCATTTTTCTTGGTAAAGAGAGTGTTGTCTACTAGGCCCATGGTGTACTTATGGTCAACTAAGAAGGTCTTAAGTCGATCATACCAAGCTTTTGGTGCTTGCTTAAGTCCGTATAAAGCTTTCTTTAGTTTGTAAACATGATTTGGTTTTTCAAAATCGGCAAAGCCGGGAGGTTGTGCAACATATACTTCTTCAGTTATAAATCCGTTTAAGAATGCACTTTTGACATCCATTTGAAATAATTTAAAATCATGTGCACATGCATATGCAAGTAGTATTCTAATAGACTCAAGTCTAGCTACGGGTGCAAAAGTCTCATCATAATCTATACCCTCTTGTTGATTATAGCCTTGGGCTACTAACCTAGCTTTGTTTCTAGACACAATGCCATTTTCATCCATTTTATTTCTAAAAACCCATTTTGTACCTATTATGGTTTGATTTTTAGGTTGTGGAACTAATGTCCAAACGTCATTCCTAACAAATTGATTTAATTCTTCTTGCATCGCAATGACCCAAGATTCATCTTTTGTTGTTTCATTAACATTTTTAGGTTCTATGGTTGAAACAAAACAAAAGAAATTACTTTCATTTTGAGCTTTAGACCTTAATGTTCTTTCGTTGAGTTTTCCTATGACGTTTTCTAATGGATGACTTTTAGCTTCTTTGATGTTGACTAAATCTCTTTTTACTGGTTCACCTTCTTTATCATTTTCAACATTTTCCTGATTATCAACCATTTGGTTTTCAACTAAGTCATCATCTACCAAAGGTGATGTTGTTCCCTTAGCACACCAAGTAATAACAATTAAGTTCAACTGAGTGAGCTTATGACTGAAATCAATGCAAAGAATATTTCTAACAGTTCTAAAACGTGAATATAAAAAACACAATATTTTTCAACGTTTAAATTCTTATTAGAAATAATTCCAAGAATCTATTACCCAAGTGTTTTGCGGAACAAACACTTGGGATTGAATAGACAAGGGTTTATGGTGTCTCCTATCGAAACTCAAGTTTTGCTTGAGTGGTAACAATATACCCACTGAGCTATCTCAGTGAGTTGTATACTCTTTGTAGGAGAGAAGTTACTTTGTAAAAGTTCTAAGCTTTTAATATACAAAGCACACTTAACTTCTCTCCATCTGATCTATTTATACACAGGTAATCTAAGTATAAGTGATTAAAATATTACAAGTTGTTGAGGTTGCGTGTCTGACAATTACAAATAGTAATTGTCATTTCCAAGAACCAATAGGAAAGGGCTAATAAGACTTTGGGAGTTGTTGGCTGACACTCCATGACTTTTAGCCGCAATAGGGAAGGTTGGAATCTGACAAGAGAAGAGTGTTTGGTCTGACACTTTTATCTTCTCAGATCTTTTCCCTTTTGTTCCCGCCTTTTCTTCAGGCATTGGTTCCTCAGTCTTCAATCACTTTGTTGTTGAGGAGACTAAGGTTCAGTGAGTTCTTGTCCAACACTCACTGAACCATCATCTTCTTCTTTGGCTTAAGTCCTATTCAGGGAGTACCGCCTTCCTGAGTAGTGAATCCTTCTACTTGAATTCGTCTTAAGCATCCTGAAGATGACTCACTGAGAGGCTGTTCTCTCAGTGACTTGAATTGTTCTCGGTTTAAGTTAACACTTAGTTAATTTGTGTCCAAATCATGTTTTAAGTATTCTTGGGTTTTTCATGACCCAACAATCTCCCCTTATTTGGATATAATTTATTCCGAAGTGTTTTGATCAGTTATGAGTGAGCTAATGACTTCTACTCATACTGAATGTACTAGAATGTAAATAAGGACACTGAAATAATAAAAACATCATCTTATTGATATCATTACAAGTCCTATCAAAACTAAGTACAAAAAAGGTGGTGGTGGTGGTAGTCAGGCAGTTTTATCAGTTCAACTTAATACCAAGGGCTTCAAGCTTGGGCTTCTTTGACTGCAGCTCTTGTTGGTCAGGATGCTCATTGATTTTCTTTTTCAGATCTTGACAAAACTTCACATTTTCAGGACTCTTGAGTGGAGAGGCCATCATTAGAAAACCAAGCATAGCTTTGATCCCTGACAGATCGATATCACTCCACCTTTGGAAGGCTTTGTCTCCGAACTCATCAATGAAGAACAAACCCCTTTCAGGTTGTTCAATGACCATATTGTTCCTGAAGGGAACACCTTCAGGGAGAGCCCTATTGCAGTCAAGACCAGGAATCTTGATCTCAGGCTCAGCTTCAATCTTCTTTCTTTTTCCTGAAGAAGACTGAGAGGGAGCAAGTTGTGCTGAATCAGGAAGAAGAGATGGAGTGCCAAGTTCCTGAGGTGCAGCTGCCAATCTTTCGTACCTCTGACTCAAGGACTTCATCAGACTAGGGACCACAACATTTTATTTCTTTGCTATTAATGGACCCAACTCATCCAATTCTGTGATCCCAAAGTCAGCGAATCTGAAAGGTTGATGAACCTGAAAGTCTCTTTTGTCAGCACTTCTATAGACAGTGACAATGGCAGGATTGATGTTTCGATGAATATGAACATCAGTGATTGGTTCTGGCTTCAACCTGTTAGTCAGATACCACTGATATTTCTTAATCCTGTTCTGCCTGATCTCTTCAGCCCTTTGATTCCTTTCCTCCCTTTTCTTCCTGAGAGTGATCATCTCCTCAGTCTGAGCTTTTACAAAAGTCATACCACCCTCTCTTCCTGAAAGATCCTTAGCCTCAAGACCAATCTTCTCAGCCTCTTCATGAACGACCTTAATAATAGCAAGCTTTCTCACCTTTTCTTCCTCCTTTAACTTCTTCTTTGCTTCCTCTTCCTCTAGGTAAGCACTGAGTTCATCAGCTGAGAAGTGGTGAAGAACTCCATTAATGTTATACGGGATCCTGGGTGGTGATTCAGGATCCTTTGCTACCGGGATTAGTGCTGGTTGAGGCTCAGGATCAGTGAGGATGCCTTTGCCTTTATCTTCATGGGTGGAAGAAGGTTCAGGAATCTCCCCTTCAGTGTGAGAAGGAGGTTGTTGGCTTGTGGAAACTTCAGGGGCTCCAGTGTCTTTCTCCCCCTTAACTGTTGCTTGAGCCATGGTGATAGCAAGAGTTGGATCCACTGGAGCAGCAGGACCCTTGAAAGCCTGATAGATCTCAGTCATCATTGATTTGATGTCCGAGGTGTCTTGCTGAAGAGTTGAGATCTTATCCGCAAGAGATGCCTGAGAAGCTTCGATGCCTGACATCCTTGACCCAAGAGACCATGCCAAGGATGTTGAAGATTGTGCCCAAGTACCCAGATGTTTTTTCTGAAGACCCAAAGAAGTCCTGATTGAGTCCAATGAAGAGCTAAGACCCTGAATATTAGAATCCTTCAGTAAGCTGAGAAGATCACTGAATTCAGCTGATTGCTTCTGGTAAGTCTCAGCAGCCTGAAGGACCTTCTTGTTGAGTTTCGGGTCATCCTTGATAGCTGTTTGAATAGTTCCAAGGCTGTTGGTGATGCCTTCTAGAGTAAGATTGAACTTCCTGAGATGAAGATCAATAGTTGTCAGGGAGTTATTGGTGTCAGAATGAATCTCGTTCACATCATCATGATAACTTTCAACATCTGCCTTCAGGTTGGCATAGTGAACAGCAGCTTCAGTGTGATGATCGAACATATCTTCAGTGAGACCAGTGTAAAGAGCTCTATTGGTCTTGAGTAGGAACTTGACCAATTTTCTCTCAGTAAGGGGAAGAGAGTCATCATATTTCTTGAGGATGTCCACAGTATCAGAAGAATCAGAAGATTGAGAACCTGACTTTTCACTTTGGTGTGGAGATGACTGATGTGATTGCTCAGGTTGTTCATCAGTTTCCATATCCTCACCTGCCTCAAACACTTCTTCATCACTCTCTTCCTTGAGCTCTTCATCAGACTCAATAAGAGCCTGAAACTCCCCCATGGACTCAATACCCAAAAATTCAACCGGCTCCTCTTTATAAAAAGACTCGCCTTTGGTTTGGCCAGGTCCTGACCCCGTTGTCATAATAACTGAGTGGGTTTGCTCAGCCTGACTAGCCATAATAACTGGGGTAATACCAGCCTGGCTTTTGGGGGCAGTTCCTGAGTGAATGGATCCGCCTGAGGGGTTGATGGGTTCCATATCAGCGGGTTGTTTCTTTCCCCCTGAGTCTTTGTCCCCCTTAGCACCTTCAACTACTGATGGGTGCTTTTCAGTAGTATCACTAGGTACTGATTGTGAAAGTTGGTGGACCCCCTTCCCATCAGGATTGTGCTGTCCTTCAGGGGATTTAGGGTCCTTTTCTCCCTGAGATCCTGAGGGTGATTGCTAAGGAACGTTAACGGGATGTGAGTGTTTGTGGGTCCGCTTCTCAGTAAGGTAGTGCTGCCTTACCGAGGATTTAGGACGCTTTCCTCCCTTGAGAACTGATTGTTTTTTGACAGTTCCTTCATCGGGATGTGAGGGGGGAATGCTTCCTGATCCCTCTGACTTGTTTATGTCAGTTGGACCATGTGGAATGGGTGTGCCCGAGGTCACTGAGGATGATTGCTCAGTGACTTCCGTTGGCCTTTGTTTTGAGGTCAAGAGGGTCTCAGAAATGGGTGTCTCAGAGGTCTCGGCCTTTTTCAACCTCTTTTTAAGGTTTAGTTGGTTTTGAGGATCAGTCTCAGTGGCGAGTGGCTTGGGTCTAACCACCTGGCTGGACTGACCCTTCTTTGTCTTCTTCACCTTTTTGGTCGGTGAAGGAACTGGTGAGACTGCGTCTTTACCCTGAATGACTGATTGCATGTATTCAGTCAGGGCAATATGTGTAACCTCACTGATGCTACTAGTGAAGTTTGACTTGTGCAGGACGTCAGGCTTCGTACCTTCTGCATCAGGCCTCACGTAGTCAGAACCAAGTAGGTCCTGAAGCACACAGGAAACAAATCTAGGGTAGGACATATGCCTTTGCCTATGTTTTCCTGAGAGCTTGGCAACAAGGTCTCGGAAGATTATTCCTCCGATGTCAATTTTTGTACCCTCAAGGAGACTGAACAGCATCAATTGTTGTGATGAGTTCAATTGTTCCGTAGAGGATTTATTTCCACCCAGGACTTGAATGACAAATGTCATCAGTATCCTCCAGATAGGATGGAACCATGTTTTTACTACTGGAGCTTTCTCCAATAAGCCTCCAGCAGACGTTGTAGGACGTCTGGGGTCATGGGGTGCTAAAAAGATCAGTTCATTCTTTATGTCCTGATTAGTAGGGTTGGGTGCAAACGCTTCAGCAAAGTCAAGGCCTGTGGCTTTGATGAAGGCTGAGTAGCCAAAGGAGAGGGTTCTGCTCCCATTCATCACCGTGAAGGTGATGATTGACTCTTTGGTGTCTTTGGGGCTGGTAGCCACAGCCGTGCACCAGAATTCCCTCAAATAGTCATGGTAGATGATTGAGGGGGTGTGGGTGAAAGCCTTTGCAAGAAAACAATTATGAAGAAATTTCATAACGTTCTTGTAGGCTGGGTAGTTTTGTGGATAAGAGAAATTTCCTACCACATTGTTCTTTGTTAGGTCAACACCCTCCAATGTGAAATCCACATTAGGGGCGTATGTCACAGCTTTAGAAGAAGCCATATGTGGGTAAGTCTGGGTTTGACTAAGGTTTCTAGGTTTCTAAAGCTTAAGAACACACACATAATTTGTTTTTGAGAATTAAAAATGGCAGAGTTTTGCTTAAGATTCTATAAAAACGTGTGTGTGTTTCTTTTGGTTGGTTTATTTATAGGGAAGTGGAGATGGGGGTGTTTTAGGCATTTGAGCGGTTTTAATTTATTCAAAAAGAATTATTGGAAAACTGTTTTGAATAAAATGTTTTGGGATCCGCATTTAATGCCAACACTCCACTTTTCCCTGGTTTGGCGCAACAGTCAAGGTGAACAATTGAGCAGTTCTGCAAAAGTGTAATTTGCAGAGATGAGTCATCACGTATCTGTAATGTGATTGGAGAGGCATTTAATGCCAAGTGGGAATGTGGTGGCCCAGAGGTGGAAGCCAGAAAGGCAAAAAGAACAAATATTCTTAAATTAAATATGAGTTCAGTTACCAACCTCGAACATTTACTAACTAGATACTTAGAGCATTTAAGTCAGTATTTAATGTCTCTTTTCAGGGCCCTGAATGACTTTTCATTCAGTGATGGTTTTCAGGGACTTGGGATTAGTCACTGATGATTCAGGAATAAGGAATGATTCCTGAGCTACATGGATTCAGGAACTTGGATTTAGTTCCTGAACCCTAAAGATTTCAGGAACTTGGGTTTAGTTCCTGAGGTTAAGGATTCAGTGATTTGTTTTCACTGATGTACACATTGAGTCAGGGACCTGAGGTATTAAGAATTTACACTTCAGTTGGAAGGATTCAATCAGTGGACTGATTCTCTATATCCAACATTCCTAATTCCGCTTTCAGTCTTGTGAAAGTTGGTTCATCCAAAGGTTTGGTGAAGATATCAGCTAACTGATATTCAGTAGGGATGAAGTGTAATTCAATTTCACCATTCATGACATGGTCCCTGATGAAATGATATCTAATATCAATGTGTTTTGTTCTCTGATGAAGAATAGGGTTGTTTGAGATTGCAATTGCACTTGTGTTATCACAAAAGATGGGTACCATTTTATACTGAATTCCATAGTCACTGAGTTGACTTTTCATCCAGAGTACATTTGCAGAACAACTAGCTGCTGCAACATATTCAGCCTCAGCTGAGGACAAGGCAACTGATTGTAGCTTATTAGCACTCCAACAGACTAGTTTCCCACCAAGTATTTGGCAAGAGCCTGAGGTGCTTTTTCTGTCCATGTTGCATCCAGCATAGTCAGAGTCTGAGTATCCTTTAAGATCAAGGCCTGAGCATTTTGGATAATATAATCCAAGATTTGGAGTGCCTTTCAGGTACCTGAATATCCTTTTCACAGCAGTGATGTGTGATTCTCTTGGGTCAGATTGATATCTGGCACATAGACATACTGAGAATTGGATATCAGGCCTTGATGCAAGTAGATACATCAGTGATCCTATCATTCCTCTAAAGAGAGTTTGATTTACTGGTTTCCCAGTGAGATCAGGACCAAGATTGTTTGGGGGAACCATGGGAGTCTTGACTGAGGCACAGTCACTGAGTTCATACTTTTTCAGTAGGTTCTTAACATATTTCTCTTGACTGATAGTGGTTCCTTTATCAGTCTGCTTGATCTGAAGGCCAAGGAAGTAGGTTAATTCTCCCATCATGCTCATTTCAAATTGCTTAGCCATTAGTTTTTCAAATTGTTTGCAAAGCTTGTAACTTGTTGAGCCAAAGATGATGTCATCAACATACACTTGTACTAGTATGACATCAGTATTTGTCTTATAGATAAACAATGTGTTGTCTATCTTGCCTCAGACAAATTTGTTTTGGATCAGAAAGGCTGAAAGAGTTTCATACCATGCCCTGGGAGCTTGTTTCAGTCCATAAAGGGCTTTATTAAGCTTACAGACATGATCAGGAAACTCATGGCTTTCAAATCCAGGAGGTTGCTGAACATAAACTTCTTCTTTCAGTGAACTATTTAAGAATGCACTTTTAACATCCATTTGGTACACCTTGAAGTTCATGTATGTAGCAAAAGCAAGGAAGATCCTGATGGCTTCCATCCTTGCTACTGGTGCAAATGTTTCTTCATAGTCAATGCCTTCTTGTTGATTATAGCCTTTGGCTACAAGTCTGGCTTTGTTTTTAATGACTATGCCATTTTCATCAGTTTTGTTTTTGAATACCCATTTCATGCCAATGACTGAGACATTCTCAAGACATTTGACCAAGGTCATTACCTTGTTTCTGTCAAATTGTTCCAGTTCATCATGCATGGCCTGAACCCAACTTGGATGTGTAAGTGCTTCTTTAACACTTTTGGGTTCAATTATGGAAATGAAGTCCACAAATAGGCATTCATTGGTTGAGGCTGCTCTTAGACTAGCAGCCATGCTCCTGGTGAGCAAGCCTTCAGTAGGCACTCCAATAATATTGACAAGTTCAATGTCCTGAGACCTAGTCCAACTTTCCTGAGGTCCTGGATACTGATTTGAACTTGTGGAGGCCTGATTGGGTAGAGGGGTTGGTTCTGGAATAGACACATGATCATTGATTGGATCTTGAGTATCTACCTGATCACTGAGATTGTTTGGTTCTTTAGCATTTTGAACAGACTGATTAATTTCATCAGTTTTTGCATGTGCCTCAACAAATTCAGTGATGGTTGGGTTAGGTAGGTTGTGAGGGATTATGTAATAGGAGAGGTTAGCATCATCTTGATACTGAGTAGAAGGATTGTTTTCAGGAAGATATTCATCAGGAGGATATCTTGAAGAGTTATCAATTCCTATCTCTTCTACTGAGGCAGTTGAGAACCTGATTGCATCAGTGCTCTCATCAAAGGAAACATGAAATGTTTCCTCAGTTTGCTATCTCCTTGTGTTGAACACTCTGAAGGCTTTTGAGACAAGTGAGTAACCCAGAAAGTATCCATCATCAGCTTTTGCATCAAATTTCCCTAAGTGATCCTTGTGATTATGAATAAACACAGGACACCCAAAGACATGAAAGTAGCTGATGTCAGGGATTCTTCCTTTGAATAACTCATATGGGGTTTTCCCATGTCTCTTGACAATGATGGATCTGTTTTGTGTATAACAGGCAGTTTTGACTGCATCAGTCCAAAAATGGTTGGAAAGGACTGATCCACATAGTATTGTCCTAGCAGCTTCAATGAGTGTTCTATTTTTCCTTTCAGCAACACCATTTTGTTCAGGTGTGTATGGAGAGGAAAAGTTTTGGGAAATACCTTTCTCATCACAGAAACATTCAAGTTCATAATTTTTGAACTCAGTCCCATTGTCAGTTCTAATCTGTTTGACCTTAATGTCATTTTGATTTTCAATGTTCCTGACAAAGGACATGATTGTTTCAGCTGCCTGACTCTTTTTGATCAGGAAGAATACCCAAGTGTATCTAGAGTATTCATCCACTATGACCAGAGTATACTTCTCATGGTTAATAGACCTTGGACTGACAGGTTCAAATAGATCCATATGGAGAAGATGTAGGCAGTTCCTGATAGAAAAGTTGGTTTTGGTTTTAAAAGATGCTATGTGATGTTTACCTTTTTCACAAGCTGAGCATGGTTTATCCTTTGAAAACACAAGAGATGGTAAGCCAAGGACCTTGTTTTGTTTTACAAGATTGTTTATGTTTTTAAAGTTCAGGTGGGTGAGTCTCTTATGCCAAAGCCAGTTGAGTGTATCAGTGGCCTTAGCAAAGAGACAAGTTCCATCCTGAGTTAGACTGGACATGTCTAGTACATAAACATCTTGTCTTCTTGGTGCAATGAGGACAATTTCCTTATTTGCATTGAAGATGGTTCCTTGCTTATCATCAAACTGAACTATGTATTTTTGCATCACATAGTTGACTGACACTGATCAGATTGTACTTAAGACCATTTACATAAGCTATCCTAGTAAAGACAATACCATTGCAGTTTACTGAACCGTAACCTTCAGTGAGACATGATGAATTATCAGCAAATATCACTTTGGGTCCTGGTTCTTCCACATATTTGTGCAGACACTCCTTAACACCAGTCATGCTCCTTGAACATCCACTGTCTAGATGCCAAACAGGATCCCTGGCATGCCTCTGCACAAATAGTAAACTGGGTCAGTTCTTTCTAGGACTCCATTTCATGGAGGGTTTGGTATTGTAGGTCTTTATGAAAGTATTAATTGATTCATGGTCAGTGGTTGAGTGGACTGAGCTACCACATGTTTTGCATTTAGTCGCAGGGGTAGCCTCAGTAGTCTGAGAGGATTGTTTGTTCATTCCTCTTCTTGACTGAATGACCTTCTCTTTTCCTGAGGATTTCTGAGTGGAACTTCCACTAGATTCACAGTGTTTGTCAATTTGACAATCCTCATGATGATGGTCATTGAATCCACATAATAGGTAAGGTGGAAAAGGCTTGGCCTTTTGCTTCTGTTTCTGCTTAGAATCAGAAGGGTAGTTCAGGCATTGAGCCTTAAGTCCTGAAAAGTTTGACATGACTGAGCATTGTTTATGATCAGAGGTCCTGTGATCTTCCTTTTTGCAAATCATGCAATAAAGGACTCTATAGCAATCATCAGTGAGATGATTCGTATAGTTGCATAGTTCACATTTTTTCAGGGGTTTTGTGGGTTTGGATTTGGTCTTTGAGGAGGCTGGTTTTTGTTCCTTCTTGGATTGAGAAGGTTTCTCAGAAGATGCAATCTTCTCTCCCAGCTTCCTGATCATTTCAGCCAACTGATCAAATTTTGAATCAGGGCTTTGGGTTGTTACTTTAGAGAGGACTGAAGTTGATGAGTCATCAGTGATTACTGAGACATCAAGGTTTGGTCTTTTCAGGATGGTTGTTCCCTTTCCTGATCTCTCCTTTGGAGAGTGTGGTGAGAAGACCATTGGTGGGAGGCCTAAGTTAGGTGCCGCACCCTGAAGAGTATTCAGTGGAGGAAGTGGAGGGTATGATTCTGATTCAGACTCATTCACAGACTCAGTGATACTGAGTTGTTCAGTGAGTTCAAGCTTACTGAGTTGTTCAGTAAGTCCAAGCATATTTTTCAAAGCCTGACTTTCAGGAAGCAAGATCTTTCCAGTCTCAAAGTTTGGTAACTTACTGACTGGGTTGTCCCTGACAATCCAGTCATTAGACTTGGGAAGCAATTCTTGCTCAAAAGATATGCCAGCTGGAACAAAGTTTAGTTCATTGTGACACACATTTGGATCAACCATAAGAGGGTCAATTCCAATGGTTTTCTGAGAGATTAATCCCACAGTGTCAAAAACCTTGGGGTTCTTCTTGGTCCAGCTTTGGATGACAGCCTTTTCTTTGTTAAGTTCAGTTTGAAGGGCTTGGTTTTGTTTCAAAATCTCAGTGTTCTGAATTTGTAGAGTTATTGTTTCTAGTTTGGCTTGCTTTAGTACAAGCAGTTCATCTCTACATTTATTCAATTCTGACACAATATTGTTATATTTTGAAAACAGGTTAAGCCTTTGTTCCTCAACAAACTTTAGATCAACACAAATATAATTCATGTAAGACTGCCAATCAGAATCATCATCCATAGAAAGTAAAGTATTTACCTTCTTCATGGTGATGTTGACCCACTCTCTATTCCTAGCATGGCTTTTTCCCACAGCCAACTGATCCTCTTCAGAAAGTGCCATCAGTGCACTAACTCTTATTTCCTCATCTGAGGAAACCTTTTCTTCATCCCAATCATATGCTTCAGCTACTAATACCTTGTTCTTTGTCTGAATAGGCTTAGATGTTTGAGCAGCCTGAGGCAATATGGGGTTAGTTTCAAGAAGTGCAAGTTTAGCTTTGATTTTCCTATATTTTGTTTCAAAATCCTTTTGACCCTTGTTTTGAAATTGTTGGGTGGACTGAAACATTTTAGGTTGAAACTTGCTAGTTCCTGAGGAACTGTTTCCTGAGAATTTGTAAGAGGGTTCTGAGATATTTTTAGAATAACAGTCCCTAGCAAAATGACCATTTTTACCACATTTAAAGCATTCAGTGGTCTCATTTGCTTTTGGTTTTGTAAAGTTGGACTGATTTCTTTTGATAAAACGTCTTGAACTAGCAAGGAGTGCCCTTTCTTGGAATTCCAAGTTCAAGTCGTTCAGGTACTCCTCACCAGTCCTTTCATCAATTTCTTCTTCAGAATCCTCTTGTGACTCCTGCACAACACCATTAGAATAGAAAGCAGTTGATATGGGTGTGGAGGTAAAGGCCTTTTTGGACTCAAGAGCTTTTGAGTCAGGGTATCTCCTTGAGATCAAATTGTCTTCATAGACAAATTTTCCATAAATTTCAGGGAGCTCAAGGGTCTGAATGTGGTTAGCATTCCTCAGGCCTTGTGAGAAGTTGAGCCACTTCTCAGGGAGACTGTTGATAAAGCCAACATTAGTCTCATGCTTAGATAAAGTTACACCATCATTTGATAGCTCATTTATCAAAGTCTTGTATCTGGTGTAGGTCTGAGAGAGACTTTCAGAGTCCTTTGCCCTGAAAGTATTGTACTCAAGTTTAAGGTCCATGACCCTATTTTCCTTGGTATCTGAGGGACCCTCAAAGCTATTTACCAAGTCATCCCAAGTTTGCTTGGCTGTAGAACAGTTGATGACTGATTCCATTATATCGTCAGGAAGACATGATATAAGGATGCTTTTCAGGCGATGGTCCTGATTGACCACCCTCCTCTCATCTATGGTCCATTGAGCTTCAGGCTTAATTAGCCCTGCAGCAATTTTTTGGACAAATGGGCCATCCTTGATACAAGCGATGTAGTAGGGTTCCACCCCAGTTAAATAACAAATCATACGTTTTTTCCATTTGTTAAATTTGCCAGCCTCAAGTCTGGGTGCTACAGCAGAATAGCTGCCACCCTTTTTATCGACTAACTGGGGTACATTGGTATCAGTCATTTTAGGATCTTGGTTTTAAAAACCTGGAGCACTCTGGGTTTTTTAAAGGTTTTATAAACCAGAGGCTCTGATACCACTTGTTGTTCCCTTAGCACACCGAGTAATAACAATTAAGTTAAACTAAGTGAGCTTATGACTGAAATCAATGCAAAGAATATTTCTAACAGTTCTAAAACGTGAATATAAAAAACACAATATTTTTCAACGTTTAAATTCTTATTAGAAATAATTCCAAGAATCTATTACCCAAGTGTTTTGCGGAACAAACACTTGGGATTGAATAGACAAGGGTTTATGGTGTCTCCTGTCGAAACTCAAGTTTTGCTTGAGTGGTAACAATATACCCACTGAGCTATCTCAGTGAGTTGTATACTCTTTGTAGGAGAGAAGTTACTTTGTAAAAGTTCTAAGCTTTTAATATACAAAGCACACTTAACTTCTCTCCATCTGATCTATTTATACACAAGTAATCTAAGTATAAGTGATTAAGATATTACAAGTTGTTGAGGTTGCGTGTCTGACAATTACAAATAGTAATTGTCATTTTCAAGAACCAATAGGAAAGGGCTAATAAGACTTTGGGAGTTGTTGGCTGACACTCCATGACTTTTAGCCGCAATAGGGAAGGTTGGAATCTGACAAGAGAAGAGTGTTTGGTCTGACACTTTTATCTTCTCAGATCATTTCCCTTTTGTTCCCGCCTTTTCTTCAGGCATTGGTTCCTCAGTCTTCAATCACTTTGTTGTTGAGGAGACTGGGGTTCAGTGAGTTCTTGTCCAACACTCACTGAACCATCATCTTCTTCTTTGGATTAAGTCCTACTCAGGGAGTACCGTCTTCCTGAGTAGTGAATCCTTCTACTTGAATTCGTCTTAAGCATCCTGAAGATGACTCACTAAGAGGTTGTTCTCTCAGTGACTTGAATTGTTCTCGGTTTAAGTTAACACTTAGTTAATTTGTGTCCAAATCATGTTTTAAGTATTCTTGGGTTTCTCATGACCCAACATCATCATCTACCAAAGGTGATGTCTTAGAGGGAGGTGGACTTTCATCGAATGTTACATTCAATGATTCCTCGACTATTGAGGTTTCTTTGTTCAAAACTATGTATGCTTTACTAGTTTGTGAATATCCTAGAAATACACCTTCATACGAATTTGGGTCGAATTTGGTGAGATAGTCCTTTGTGTTTAAAATGAAGCACTTGCTTCCAAACACTCTAAAATACCCTAAAGTAGGCTTTTTGCCTCTATATAACTCATATGGAGTTTTTCCCAAGAATGGTCTAATTAGAACTCAATTTAGAATATATGTAGATGTATCTACTGCGTGACACCAAAACTTTTGAGGTATGTTTTGTTCATTTAACATAGTTCAACTCATTTCTTGAATTGTCCTATTTTTTCGTTCTACTACACCATTAGATTGTGGAGTTCGAGGAGCAGAGAAATTATGTGTTATTCCATTATTATCACAAAAAGTTCCGAATTGGATTTCGTTGTCAAATTCTCGACCATGGTCGGTTCTAATAGATACTATGTTACTTCCTATTTGATTTTGAATTTTCTTGCTTAGAATTTCAAATTTATCAAAGGCCTCATTTTTGGTTTTCAAAAATTTAGTCCACGTATATCTAGAGTAATCATCTACTATAACTAATGTGTAAAAATTTCATCCATAACTTTGTATAGCCGACGGGCCAAACAAATCCATATGCAACAATTCTAGACACCTAGATGTAGATACCATGTTTTTAGCCTTATGGCTATTATGCACTTGTTTCCCAATTTTGCAAGCATCACAAAAGTGTTGGTCATATTTCAACTTGGGTAGGTTCCTAACGAGTTCCTTAGATGATAAGGATTGAATTAGCCTCATATTGGCATGACCTAAACGTCGATGCCATAGAGTTGAGTTTTCGTCCAAAGAGGTAAGACAAAGCTTGTCTTTAGGTGTTTTATCTAATTTCATAACATATACGTTATTCTTTAAAACACCTTTTCCTACGGTTATGCCATCTTTAAGTATTTTACTTCCATTTTCACTGAAAAGGATGTTATACTTTTTGCGACATAATTGACTTATACTAAGCAAGTTAAATCCTAAATTATCTACATGAGCAACATCATCAATAAAGAGAGAGTCTTGAGAGATCGTACATTTTCCAATGATTTTACTTTTAAGTTTGATACCGAATGTGACATTACCTCCGTCGTACACTTGGTAAGTTAAGAAAAGGCTTTTGTTTCCGTCATATGTCTTGAACACCCACTATCTTTGATCCACTCATCAGGTTCTAGTTCAACTTTTAAGCATACCTAAGTTCAAGAAAGACTCAAGCGTTTGGTCCCCAATATCTCATGGGTCCGTTTGGGTTAAACATAACATTATCATGGTTTATGTAAGCAAATGGAGGATAGTTGTTCCATGGCATGTAATTGGGACCTTGGAAGTTTCTAGGCATATTTTGGTTCCAATTATTTTGATAATGATGTTGTGAGTTAACATTACTCTTAGGAAAGGGGTGTTTGGGAAACCTAGTTTGAGGTCTCTGTTGAGTTGTTTTAACTCTATACTCATTCCTAGCTTGACCTCTTCCTACAAAAACAGCTGGTTTTAGCTTGTTGTTAGTTATACTAGTACTAGGTTTTCTAGTGACCTTAACGAATTCAGTACGGTTCATTTTAAGATCCTTCTGTTCAACTTCTGTACCCGCGGATCCCTTAGGTACAACTGGCGGATCCAAAACTTTGGATCCGTCAGATCCGTGGGCTTCTGACTTGGTTGAAACAGTTTCTTTTTCATTCACAGTTTGTTTCTTAAAGTCACCTAAGGTTCCTAGTTTCATAAAACCTAGTCCGGTTTTATCATGAGGAGGTTTTTGCATCTTCATTATCTCATCTGCACAACTTATGTTTTTATCAAACTTTTTAAACTTAGAGTTTTGCTTAATGAGATCTTCCTGTGTGGTTTTTAGTGCATCTAATTCTAATTTTAGTTCTTGACAAGAGACACATGTATCTTTACTATTTTTGCCTTTTTCCATTCGTATCTCTTTTTCTTTAAGCCAATACACTTCATTTTCTAAAAGTGTTGTTTTAGTTTTCAAGAATTTATTTTTGTTGATGATTTTTAATGTTATATCACATAGTTTGTTATATTCTACTTCTAAGGTTTCATCATCTATAGAGGAGTATGAGTCAGAATGTACCTCTTCTGTGTCATGAGCCATAAGGGCAACTTCATTGTTCTTATGCTCATCATCATCTCCTTCACTATCACTCCAAGCTCCACTAACAAATGCTTTTTGAGACTTGTTCTTTGGAGGCTTTGGACAATCACCTATAAAGTGACCAGAATCTCCACACCTATAGCACTTCCTTTCTAACTTGCCTTTTCTATCATCGCGGTCTTTACGGAGGGATTTCTTTTCTTCACGAGGTGGTCTTACGAACTTTCCTCGTCTCCTGAAGAATTTCTTGAAATCTCTTACGGCCATGGCATATTCTTCGTCTTCGCTACTAGAACAAGACTCTTCATCATCACTTGACTCAGCTATAGCTTTCAAAGCAATGGACTTCATTTTCTCCTTCTTGCCTTTAACTATTTCTGAATCTTTTTCCATCACCATTTCGTGAACTTTGAGATTTCCTATGAGCTCATCTAGTGTCATGCTTGAAAGATCCTTGGATTCTTCAATAGCTGTCACTTTTGCTCTCCACTTTGGGTGGAGTGCTCTTAGAAATTTCCTGACAAAATTCTTACTAGAAAAAGATTCGTCAAGTGCTTTAAGTGATGTAATAATAGTATTAAACCTAGCAAACGCACTATCAATGGTCTCATCTTCAGAGATAACAAATTGTTCATATTGTTGAACAAGAAGATCAATTTGTTATCTTTGACTTGTGAGTTTCCTTGATAAGTGACAATTAGAGATTGCCAAATATTTTAGACGTTTTACACATAAAAACTCTTTCATATTCTTTCTTAGGTAAAGCATTGTAAAGCATCATTTTGGCTTCATTATTTTTGGCAATCAACTTCTTTTGCTCATCACTGTGACGAGTAAGAGAAGCTTCTACATCCCGACCACCCGAAATATCATTACTTATGGCCTTGTAATCACCCTCAACAATTATAAACCATAGATCTATATCCTTTGACTTCACATAAGTCTCAAAGCGATTTTTCCAATAAATAAAACAATTAGGTTCGAATAGAGGTGGTCTTTGCACAGATTGCCCTTCTTTAAAGTTTTCAAAATCCATTGATCGTTTTAAGTTTTAAAATACAATATATTTTAAAAATCTTAAGTAACGTAGCTCTTGATGCCAATTGTGAAAAACTAGAAGGGGGGGGGGGGGGGTTGAATAGTTTTACCGTTTAAAATTTAATTCGCTTTGTTACTCTATGTTATTTTAAAGGAAACAAGTACAAACAAATATTCACACAATATATATATAAAAAGTAAAGAGAGGAAAGATCAAACCACACAACACGGATGTTTATAGTGGTTCGGCTACAAGGACTTCTTCCTTGCCCTACTACACTCCTGAGCTTCTAACTCGAGAGTTATCCTTCACTAAGAAACAAACTCTCTTCTAGGTGGAGAAAACCTTTACACGTCGCTTACTTCCTTTTCCGGTACTAAGCTAAACACCGGGTTCTATTTCAAGGTAGAACCAACCTAACGTCGCCTATACAATTACCGATACTAAGCTAGATGTCGAGTTCTTTACAAGGGTACAACCACTCCCGTTTGGTTCTTTCACAAGGGTACAACCACTCCCGTTTGGTTCTTTCACAAGGGTAAAACCACTCCCTACACTCTTTGTGTTTTGAGGACTAAAACACTAACCACACTCACTGAGATAAATGATACAAATAATGATGTGTGAACTACAACTATATCACACAGTAACTTATGCTAAAGGTTTTACACGTCTGTGTTGAACCTTGATGTTTAATCTCCTTTGCTACAAAAGGAAAGATCAATGAAATAAATGAATGATAAATGTTAGATGATATGTAAATGAATGAGTATGAATGTTAGGCTATATGAGTGATGGTGTGTCCAAATGATCAACTTGCTATTTATAGGCAAGCTGGTGAACAGCCGGCGGATCCGGCGGATCCCATAAAAGGGATCCGTCTTTGATGTCGTTTGGTTCCGCCAAACATGACAGCTAAGAGTTTATGGATATCTTTCCAAATACAGCTGTATCCTCCACATCTTTGTTATGTCACATCAAAATCTTCCAAAGTTAACTATCTTGCTTGAAGATCTAGCTAAGATATTACATAATCTATGTATGATGCATGCCATGATGTCATTGTATCATTTTAAAAATAAAGTTTCCTTTTAAGGAAATAAACTAGTAGATGTGTAAAATGTAATTCTAAGTAAACTTGTGAAATGTAAAATGTGTTTTAAAGAGACTTTAGCTAGTATCTATAATTTGCTAAAAGATATACTTTATAATTGTCATTAACAAAACTAAGTAAAGATTGTAAAATATAAATAACGTTTTTAGGACGATATTTGTATTAACATAAACGTTGTTTTTATTTTAAAATATTAAAAGTTGTTGGTATGAGGCAAAACTTGCCGTAAATACCTAAAATTTATCGGAAATACTCAAAACTTGCGGGAAATACCAAAAACTTCCCGGAAATGCTAATTTGTTTAATCACCGATTAATCTCTCCTAGATCGATCATAAGCTAAAAAAAATCGACCGACCGACTACCGATTCAGTCGATTCGTGATTTTTGCAACTTTGAATTTTTTAGCTCATAAGGCTTGAGCGATTTAAAAGGAGATCAATATGTAGTCATAAACAAGTGAGGCGATTATATAGTCACGTAAAAAAGCATCGATACTAAGTCTCACTCAGAATAAGGACATGAAAAACAACAATTCACATCGAAATGGTCTTAAAGAGTGTTAGACGCGTGCTTCAATACGAAAAATACATGGCAAATTGTGATTACAAGTCCATATTTAGAAAAATGGAACAGATGCACAAAATATATTGTAGAGAAAAACGAAAATTCTATAAATGTGGCAGTTTATATAAATCACACATACAAATTATAATACTTGAAAATTAACCAAATCCACAAAATGAAAAAAGAATTGGGATAAAAAAAAAATACAAAACAAACCCTCATAGTCATTAAAAAAAACACAAATCGATCTTTCAATCAAATATCAACATCACACTTGACACTTTGAAACGTAGTCCTTTGAACCCCATTATGTGAAGAAGATAAATGAACCGTAATAGGTGCACACCATACTTTCATGCGATAGTGTCTTGATTTCCATGCACCAACCTTAAACTTTAGTCTAGCTTTTAGATTCACACCAAGCTCGACTCGACCAGACGACCTATCCATCTTGAGGTCTCGTGCAGCCCCTCCAGACAATGTCACATCATGCGACGCAAGATTTAACTTAAAAAGAGTTGTGTTTCTTTTGGGTTGGTGAAAAGGGTTAATAGTCCCCCTACTAACAATTTCACCGTCGTACTTAACAGATACATCAACTTTATCATAGTAAACTGAAGCTTTCTTGTTAGGGTTGTATGCACGAAGGAGAAAATAGTAAGAAGCATTTAGGTGGTTGCCATTCGATAGATTGTAACCGTGGATAGAGCCATCATCGATGTAGTAGACTAGTTTCTTCGGCTTGACGGTTAACCAAATGATGAGAATGATTAGACCGACTAGGACTATGAGTGCGAGTAGGACTATTGCAATGAGTCTTATTAGCCTCGAATGTGGCTGCCCAACTTGATTTTGGTTCTCTTGTTTCGGCAAAGCCATTTTTGTGTGAATTTGACAACTTATTGGATATGGTTCGGGTGTTATATATCATATCAAAAGGTGGGAATTTTTGCTAAGGGAATGTCTTGCAACCAAGTATTTGCTTTTTCTTTCCAACAATTCTGTTCTTTAACTTTAATCATATTGTAAAATATATGTACTTTCACGTGATCTAACTGTTTAGTACATAACTAATACGATTGTCACCTAGATTGTGTTGCAAAATCAACGTTAAGGGAGTGTTAGACTTTTAGTCATGTTTAACACCTATATGAAAATTATATAAATTTTGCGTTGCATACATAGTGCACAACTTCAAAATTGTAACAAAGTGATTTGTTTCATTTAATTTCAAGTTACGATCATCTCCGTATATGACATTATGGAGAAGAAAAGTGCTACAAATGATTCTTAACTTAAAGATGGAGAAAGAAGGAATAAGTGGAGCTCTCAAGTAATCCTTTGATTCATGTTTGGAAATTGTAACTTTTGTGGATCCTTTCTTGATCTTGAAGGCTTCCATGAGAACCCCTTTAGTATTGGATCTATCTGTCAGAAGTATAACAAAGATAAAAAATCGGTTTTTTAAATACTCGACATGCCTTTATTCGTACGTAAACTAATATGTGCAAGTTTGTGTTGCAATGTAGTGAAGGATTCATATGATTTGGTTTCGGTTTTGTCTTTCGATGCATCAAACTTATAGAAATTCGTCATTTGGTGCATACAGAACTTACAATGATTTTATGAGAAAATTTAGTTGAAATTTATGACTTATGAGATAAAAATTAATGCGTTATGCTTAGTTTAACTAATGAGATAAAAAATTAATGTGATTTCTCTCAAGTCTTAAGAAGGTTTCCCTTAAAATTCTAACGGAGCTGAATTATGCATTAAGCCCAAATATATTGCACAATGGATTTTGGGCTTCTTTTAGATGTCTTAAGACCTAAGGGAAACAATGCTGCATAATAAAATATTAGTGGCACTTGGCCCAATTTACAGATACATTTGAAATCAGCCTCCTATAAAAGGTCCATTCAAAGTTCAAACTAGTCAAAAGCCAATTAATTGATACATTGAAATTGAGTTATTGCTTATTGCGAAACTTGGCACTTGACCTCATATGACACTTCGATGTAAAATGACTACAAGTGTAAACGAGTCGAGTCGAGTACTGCCAAGCTCAAGCTCTAGCTCGACTCGAATACTAAAACTCGAGCTCGAAACTCTACTCGAGCTCGGTCGAGCTTTATATTTCGAGCTCGAAGCTTGACTCGTCATATAAAACTCGAGCTCGAAGCTCGACTCGAGCTCTATTATTTCCATATTAAAGGATTGAACTCGATGAATACTCGACATATCAAGCTCGACTCGACTCCATTTGTATAAAAATGAAGTAAATATATGTATATAAAACGGTAAAAGTGTAATTTAGTTGAAGCTCGATAAGGCTCGCGAGCAGAGTATTTTCGAGCTCGAACTCGACTCGAAAATATACTCGAGTAGCTCGAACTCGAGCTCGACTCATTTACATCGAGTCGATTTCGAGTAGTTTACGAGTCTATCCCGAGTAGCTCGCGAGTTGTCTCGTCTCGTTTTCACCCTGTTAATACAAATATCGTCTAAAAAATGTTATTTATATTTTACGATCTTATATTTTGTTAACGATAATTATAAACTTTATTTTTAGCAAAACATAAATATAGTTAAGTCTTTTACATATATAATCACAAGTTTTTCATAAACACAAAACATCATCTAACTAGTATATACATGTTACATATTCACTTTCATATACATTTTACAAGTTACATTCATATACATTTTAATCCTAAATTGGAAATGTATCATGACATCATGGCATGCATCACTTTGAAATCTTTTAGAGATTTTGAAGATCATATGTATATCTTGTTTAGATCCTTACTCAATGAAAAGATATGAAAATATCTTGGTTAGATTTGGTGAAGATTTTTGAAGATTTGCCGTCAAGTTCCCACAGAACCAAAATGGTACAAGGACGGATCCCTCATTTTGGATCCGTCCCATCCGTGGCTTGTTGAGGCAGTTGGCCTATAAATAGCAAGCCACATATTCATGTTTTCTCATCACTCATAAGCATAAACAACATCATACATTCTTTCATTCATTTCTAACCCATTCATATTTCATATTTCATTTTAAGTGATCTTTCTTTGTAGCAAGAAGATCAAAGCATCACAAGCTTCAACAAAGCGTTGCAAGACTTGTTAGTTAGTTATTGTGTGAATTTGTTGTTTTTCACACATCATGGTTTGTACCAAACAATCATAATACCTCTATAGTGATCGGTTAGTATTTTAGTCCTCAACATACATAGAGTATCGAGAGTGGTTGTACCTTTGTAAAAGAACTCGGTATTTAGCTTTGTACCGAAAAAAGTGTAAGCGACGTTTGTAAAGGTTTTCTTCGCCGAGAAGGGAGCTTGTTTCTTAGTGAAGAAAAACTCTCGAGTTAGAGGCTCGGGGAGTGGAGTAGGACAAGGAAGAGAGTACTTGTAGACCGAACCACTATAAACAATCGTGTTGTGGTTTGATCGTTTCTTTCTTTACTTGCATGTTATTTATTGTTTATTATTTGCATTAGTTGAAACCACACTAAGTATTCAAAGCAAATAAATTTTAAAAACGGTAAAAATGTTCAACCCCCTTCTAGTTTTCCACAATTGGCATCAAGAGCTACGTTACTCAAGATTCTTAAAATATATTGTATTTTAAAACTTGGAATGATCCATGGATTTTGAAAACTTCAAAGAAGAGCAATCTATGCAAAGACCACCACTATTTGAACCAAATGGTTTTATATATTGGAAAAACCGCTTTGAAACTTATGTGAAATCAAAAGACATAGATCTATCGATCAATCCATCAATCTCTATCGATCGGCATTAGTGTGGCCCTTTTTTTCAATCGATAGATCAGACAATTTTTTTGGATGTGGGTCGCTTGGACGACCATGAATCGATTGGTTTCGTGTGTGTAGTTAATTAATATAAAAGTTATTTTTGTGGGGTATGTTTTTTGTAGTGTAGGTCGTCTAACTATGGCAACCAATCGTCGGAAAGAGAAAACTGACGTGGCGGATAAAATGAGGGCCAATCCTCCCCCTTACTGTGTCCAGCCTTACATCCCTTTAGAAAGACAGGGGTGCACTAGCGGCTCATCACCCGTCCCACCTTTTTTGCTACATGTAGTTTGAGATTAAGGGGAAGGGATCCGGTGAGAAGAAAAACTAAAATGAGAAAAATGAGAAGGAATTCGAGCCAGGGAGATTGGGGCAATGAGGAGTTCGACGATTTAGCCCATCCCATAATAGGAATATTTCGTCTATTAAGGAGGATTCCCCGAATGCCTGAAATAGAGATGATCATAGAAAATGTGAAATATTTGATAGGATCCGTTTCGGGAACGTAGAATGTAAGAGAAATTCAAATGTTAGAAATGCACCACTCTACCGTGAATTCTACTCATTTCAAATAAAATGGAGAAATTTAAGGGGAGATGCATCTACTTTTGTATGTGCATCTGAAGTGTGTGGTTGTGGTTTCTTCTCACAATTCTCATTTTAATTTTTCTTTTTATTTGATCAAAGTAACATAAATGCTGTTAAAAATTGTCACTTTTCTTTGACATTTTATCGTTTAAATTCCATGTGTTTATTGGTTTCAGTTTATAGAGTGGTCCAAGAATGTTTAAGCCATGTGCTTCGTGCCCCACTACAATGTTCAGTTGCCTCCCCTTAAATTGGGTCATGTGGCTTAGCCACTACCTACATCTAGTAAATGCTTTCTACAATATATAGTTTAAGATCATAAAACAATTTTATGATCAAACTCACAAGTGAGATTTCGTGATTGTGACCGTTAGTGCGACATGTAAGTGGATAAATATGCATACTATGTTAAATTTTAGTAACCGGCACTATTTATAGAACCCGAAGATGTCAACGCGTTTACATTTTGTAGAGAATTTGCATTTATTGGTAGACTGTGTTTGACAGGAGGATTTGAATTTGACATATCCATGTGATGGTATGTTATGATGTTGAATTTGGTATCTTTGTGACTTTAAAAACTTTCATATTTGTGGTTGTGTCAATTGAACTGAACTAATGCTCCACAACCAACAACAAAGATGCTTTAGAGCAAGTGGAGAGAACTTGAACTCAAAGTCTCCCCTAACCACTGTTTGAAACAAATTCACATGTCGACATTGCATATACCTTGCTAATGTTTAGGATTCCGTTAGTTGCACCGGCCATTAAGCAGTAATCGGACCCAAAGCCTCTTTTGATAACAGTTATTTAGTTCCACTGTCATATTGAACATGTGTTTAACTAAAGCATTATTCAATAATTAATATTTGGTTAACTTCTTTTTTGATCAACCTTTAATGAGTACCCACCCATAAATAGTGTGGGAGGCAGCCATACTCAAGTGCATTTAGAGCATGAGGAATGGCCATGGAATATAGCTGCAATCCGTACAATAGTACAATGTCTTTTTTACACCTTTTGGTAAGTGCTCGAAAGCTATACGAAAACTTATTAGGTGTAACATATTGAGGTTGTTAGATTATCTAAGTATGACAAATGGTCATATAACCATAGTTCTTGACAAATGGTTGAGATATATTTGGATCATTTTGGTAGAAATGAGAAAGGAACAAATCTACAATTCTTGACATCTTTTGACATGTTCATAGTTTACTGATGCTTTAATACCATGTGGAAATTTTAGTTATCTTCTTGCATATTATTTTTGTTTAAAAAGGGACCACATTAAACAAGAAAAATATAAGCATGAATGTTGTTCTTAAAAGCTAGTTAGTGCCTTGTTAAACTCACTTTAACTAATTTAAATCATGACCCATGAGGCCATCTGGCCATGAGAGATGTCAATAAAGCCATGAAAGATTCAAACACTCGTTTAATTCAAGACCAACCCCATTATTCATTTTTCTTGCATCATTAATTTCTGCAAAAAACACACAACTAACACCAAAATAAGATCCTCCCTAATCTCCTCCATTTCTTAAAAACCAAAAAAATGAACAAAAAATCCAACATTTTGTCACTGTCATTATTCATTTTTCTTGCACTTCACAGCGGCGTCAGTAATGCTGGCGCCACTGGAAGAACAACAGAATACGGGTCAACCCCGTCAGCCATTTCATCTCCAAGCCTCAACAATGCCTACATTGCTCTTCAAGCATGGAAATCAGCCATCACAGATGACCCAAAAGGAATCTTGAACTCATGGGTTGGGCCAAATGTGTGTGATTACAAAGGTGTGTTTTGCGCTAATTCATTAGTTGCAGGGATAGACTTAAACCATGCTGGTCTTGAAGGTACATTAGTCAAAGAGCTTTCACTTCTTAGACATATGTCTTTGCTTCATCTCAACACCAATATATTCTCAGGCACAATCCCAGATACCTTAAAAGACCTTTTAGCACTTACTGAACATGATCTCAGTAATAACCTATTTTCTGGCCCATTTCCAACCATCACACTTCAAATTCCAAATCTTGTATATTTAGACCTCAGATACAATCTTTTTTCAGGACCCATTCCAGACCAAGTTTTTAACAAGAATCTTGATGCTATTTTACTCAATAACAATAACTTTAATGGTCCAATCCCACAAAGCTTAACCAACTTACCTGCTTCTGTGATCAACTTAGCTAACAATAAGCAGATTTCCACAACACGTGCATTTTCAATTGTTTCAAGATTAAGCAAATGAGCATCATAATCCTCAAATAGATAACAGCTAGGTTATAATTCAAGAGAATATAGATTCAAGGAAAATGTAATAGTAGAATCCAAACAAAGATAACAGGGATCAAAAACTAAACTCTGACAGTATTCCAAAAAGGTTGGATCTGAAGAACTAATCTTCATCATCGATGACCTTTGTGCCAAGCCCCTTTAGCCCTTCTGCTGGGATCTCTGCAACAGTGACAAGCGAGTAAAGCTCCTCCTTTGCATCTTCATCATCGTTCCTCTTCCTTGCAATTCGGACTCTAACTCTCCTTGGGACACTTCTGATACCCCTGCTCCAAACGTGCTTGTTTAGCTTGACGTCTACTCTCACGTCTGTGGTACCCATGGCCTTCTGAGCAAATTTCTTGATCTCCTTGATGGCCTTTGGTGCCTTCTTCTTGAAGGTGTTGTCAAAGTCAACAAAGATGAAGATGTAAGAAAATGAAAAAAATAATAAAAAACGTTACTAGTAAAAGCATTGCCCAAAATCCCATTCACATAGATAACGTGTTGGTAATATCCATACATTTGTTTACTAGTCATAGTAGCAGCAACAACATAACGCACATACAAACACATAGGTTACAACTTACAACATGTTAAACAAAAGAGCTGATAACACATTTGAAAAGTTAAACGACCAAACAGTAAAAGCACTAAGTTTGATATTGCTAGATGTAAAAACAGTTTCCCAAAAAACACAAGATTAGTTCACAAATTTCCCACAAAATTCAGGAAAGACTGACTAGCATTGAAATAATGTAATGTACATATAACCAACACAACACTTGATGACACCATTGTGCATACTTTTATCTCTTAAACATAGAACCCTCGAAGCTTGATAATCAATTCCCTATCATATCACTTTTCTAATATAAACAAAGAGATGCAAATGTTGTCGACTAGATCATATCCTACAATCTATTACTGTCATCACATTCTAAGCCAAAAAAAAGAACCCAAGTCCATTTTCATCAATTCCATAATCTGAAAATCCCTAATTCACAAAAGCTATGCTTACAAGCAGAAACAGCTACTCTAGAAAACTATCATCCAATAATAAGCAGAAACAGCTACTCTAGAAAACTATCATCCAAGAATAAGCAGATAAGCAAATAAGCATTCTAAACATTTCAGAAACTAAAAAGTGCTAATCAGCTTTCAAAATCAAACAAAACAACAATCCAAAACACCCACTTATTTCTTATACATCTAGCAAATGAAACACAACCCAATAAACCTTAAAAAAAAATACCATCCATGAAGACGCTTGTGAAGATTGATGGTGTACTCCCTAGTCACCACCTCTTCTTTCCTTGCTCCTCCTTTTGTCTTCTCAACCATTATCACTTACCTTTTACCTAAACACATAAACACAGTCAAGTCACATTTCATTAACAGAACCAAAAAGCATTTCATTAATCATATATACAACATATGAATGAATGACAGAAAAACAAACCTGGGATCTGTTACGGGAGGATGAAACCAAGAGGCGCAGCTAATAAAGATTGTGAGGCGATAAAAACCTTTTTAGGGTTTGCTCATGGGTTTTGTTAAGTGGGTTAATGGCCCAAATAACTGGACGAAACATATTTGGCAGTTACCCCATTATCTAGTACTCCCTCCGTCCCATTATAAGTGTCTACTTTGACTTTTTTGAGTATTTCTTACTCAACTTTAATCATTAATATTTTTATTTTTGTTATATAATACTTAATAAAAATTATAACAATGAAAATACATTTAAAACCCAATTCATTCGTATAATTTTCATCAAGTATTATATAACACAAATAAAAATATTTATAGTCAAAATTGAATAAGAAATACTCAAAAAAGTCAAAGTGGACATTTATTATGGGATGGAGGTAGTATATTTATTTCCCACGATTGGGGGCTCTTCTACTTATTGTACATGTGTTTAGGAAAGTAATTGCTTTCAAATATGTGGCTGTAAACCTTGAAAGTTACTGTACCGGCAACTATTTATGGAATAAAAATACAAAAAAGAAGTCTTAATGACATTGTAATTAAAAAAATATGTGGTTGTAAGGTTGGGAAATTACTGTTTCAACCACTGTTCATTGCTTAATTGCAGTTATATATTAAAATTCACCTCCAGACCCTCAATCTTCTTATCACAAATAACATCTCCTAGAAAATTCGAGAGCTCAGTCATTATCTTTCTTCTTCTCAATCAAAACACATCGACACTAATTTCATCTTGAAAATCCAAACACACAATCAAACCATCGGCTGTTAATTAATTTTATTATTTTCCCCCCCTTTTTGGCAGATTGAATAATCGATTTGAAACATGATGCACGAGGTATGTTCTTCTTAAGTTATTGTTTTGAATACTTTTGATTACAAAACAAATTTGGTGTAATTTGGTTAGGGTTTTAATCTTGATTGCAAATATGATTTCGTTGTTTCAAAATTGGTTATGGTTGAAAAACCGATTGTAGATGATGAAGAAGACACAGGCATAATTAAAAAAAAAAAAAAAAAAAAAAAAAAATGTGTTTAGTAATAATAACTGAAAAACCCAGCCACTTCCATTGTAGCCATTTTCGATAGGAAATAATGGTCGAAATTAATGAACTTGAAGTGAGCCATAATTCTTAAGTTATTGTTTTGAATACTTATCTTGATTGCAAATATGATTTCGTTGTTTCAAAATTGGTTATGGTCGAAAAACCGATTGTAGATGATGAAGAAGACACAGGCATAATTAAAAAAAAATGTGTTTAGTAATAATAACTGAAAAACCTAGCCACTTCCATTGTAGCCATTTTCGATAGGAAATAATGGTCAAAATTGATGAACTTGAGGTGAGCCATAAGCTCATATTCTCTATTTTTTTATTTTTTTTTATGTGCTACCAGCCTTATGGCTATCTGACTTTTGTGGATAAACTGGCTTCTCTCATTCCTTCAAAGAAGTCGACTTTCGTATGCCACTGTGAAGGTAACAAACTTTAATGTTACAAATCGTTAGTGCCAATTTTTGTTTTACTAAATACGTGTTGTTACATTGCAGGTTGCGGCCACTCTGAAACAGGGCATATAAGCATCAAGGTAAACAAACAAAAGTTTTAATGGTAGGTGATATGTGTCTAAATACACATATATTTTATATTATTTAAACCCACAAAAACGACCAAAAACACACAAATGACCATATAAATGTTATAAATATCATTAAAATGTGTTTTTATGTGATTCAGGTACAAAAAGATTGAAAACAAGTGAAAAACAAACAAAATTCACAAAATTGTCATTTTCAGTCCCTGAAGTTTCATAAATTGGCAAAACTAGTCCCTGAAGGTTTAAAATGGAATAAAAGTCAACTTTAGTCCTTGGATACTCAAACATGTTCACAAATAATCCCTGGATAAAAGTTTTCTACAATTGGCAACTTTTACCCCTCAAGTTACAAAATTGGCAAAATTAGTCCCTGGGTGTTTAAAAAGTATAATTTATCAAATAATACCCTTGTACTATTCATAACTTATAATTTGGAACCTTTTGATAACTTTTGGGAAATTTACAATTTCACCCCCTCAACTTTGGAAAATCTCATAAAAGGTCCCTCGGGTGTTTTAAATTGTAAATAATGCAAATAAGGTCCTTTGGTTTAACAAACTTGGCATTATTAGTCCTTGTGATAACTTATGAAATATTACAGGTTTAGTCCTTCATGAATTCAGAAGTTACAAGTTTAGTCCTTGGGCTTATGTACACTACAAACCAAATGGACCAAGTTACTTCATAAAAACCCAAAATAATAAACCCAGCTACCAGCCCAACACCACCCTTAGCCCAAACCCAACAAACAGACCCAACCTCTTATATTTAAAATACCGGGGTCAAATGGTCAAACCCACCCTTATCCCTTCTCCTTTCTCTCACCCCGCCAAAACCAGAAACCACCCTCCACCTAGCTGGTTTTCTTCACTACCTCATCACAACAGCTCACTACCTACTCCACCATACCATCTCCTACACTCCTCACACCAGCCTACAATCAATAAATGCATTCCCACACCATCGACACTTCACCTCACCTTTTCCCCTGATTTTGCTACTAACTATCACCACTTGGCCTCTAAACCTACCAATCATGTCCCCTCCACCTCCACAACACATCAAGAAGCATTAATTGCTCTAAAAACTGCCCATAGCCACGAATTGTACTTTTGGCGCCAAAAGTAGTTTAAATGGCTGTGATGATTTCTGCTTATCCAATGGACACAAATTAAAGTGGGATTTGACTGGAATGATGGTGGGAACTCAGAATGCTATAAAGATCAAGAGAAGGCAAGTGAAGAAGGCACCTTGGGCTAGCCTTGGTCACGTATTGTAGAATTTAAACGCTTTCTTTAAATTACATGTCTTTCAATGTTTTAAATGTTTTAATCTTCCTTAAAATAGTGTAATGGAACTTTATTTACAGTTTAATGTCAATCTAAATTTCAGTTTCAAGATTTGCTTAATTTCCTTTAATTTCCAAGTCATTTCAATTTCATGTTATCTTTAGTAGTTTAGTGGACTCTTTAAGCTCACATAAGCTCCTGACAAAGCTTTAAAGCTTTTAGAAACCTAAAATCAGTCTTAGTCATTAGAATTCAGAAAACACCAAAAGAAACCAAGAAAATCAATGAAAATCCAAAAATATGGTGTTCTTGATGGAAACTGCTTGGAGCAAGGTAAATCTTGGAATGCCTTTGGTTTAGAAGCTTTGTGGAAAGCCTTAGGTAGTGAGTAATCCCTTGGTTCATTGGTTTTCAGCCGGATTCACTTGTAAGCCATTTTTTACCATTTTATGCACTTTACTGTTTTAGTCTTTTAAATGTTTTGATCTTCATGTTTTCATGTTTCTTTGTTGTTAGTTTATCATATTATAGCTTAATCTAGGTTGGTTTTGTTTTGGATTTGACTATGGTTGAAAATTGCATCTTGACTGTCTATGAGCTAGTTTTTGATAAACCTAGGCTTGAACTTTTGTGACTACTTGTTTAAGCTGAAAAAGGTCCATTTTGACACTTTGGTTCCTCTGGATTTGATGGAATTGGTTTACACAGTCTTATGCTTTGAAAACCTCAGTTTGGTCCAATTTAAGGTTTGTTTGGATTTAATAATGAAACTGTGTTATAGGTTGTGTTTGTGGTTGTTCTTGTTTGATGTACCCCTTATATGACTTAAATGACTCAGTGGAACACTAACCAAAGGGTTTAGCATGCTAGAAAGTCAATTTGACACTTGATGATCTATATATGAGAACTGTGAGGTTGGTAGATCTAACAATCCTACATATCTGTTTAAATGTTGTTAGGTTAGCTTTATTTCATGTTATTGTTGCTTAATATAACTTATTTAGTCAGTAGATTAAGATTTAAATTCACTTTAGTCAACTTTTTAGTTTTTAGTCAAAGTCAAATTTTCTTATTTGTCATTTTTGAATAAACTGTCCAATTTTCTCTAGGCTTTGTTTTTAAGTTTCAGTCTTTATGCTTTTAGGGTTTTATAGTTTTGTTTCTAATCTTGCTTAGTCTATTTTTGTTAATTTTCATTTTGAATGTTTAAGTGCTTATTTTACTGCTTTTTCTTGCCTATTTTTGCCCTGCACCAAGGATTTGCAGTCAACTCCATAAGCTTGCATAAGCTTATGGAGTTGATCCTATCCTGAGTACTTGGCTACTTTGTGTTGCCCATGTGGCCTATTTTTCATGTTAGCATCTTATTTTCCATTTTTAGCTTATCTAGATAGTTTAATCAACCCAACTTTTTTGTCCCATCTAACTCACTCCACTGAAGCAAACAGTGGAGTTGGAGTTGTTTTCTTAAGTTCATATTAAGCCCTCATTGGAGCCTGAGCTTGTGATAATTGGCTTTTTGTGAAGCTAACCAATCATACTCAGTGTTCTAGTGCTTGTGTAGCTTGTATGAGCTTATTTGATAAGTCCATTAGGAGTTGTTGTTTGCCCATTCCCAACAGTTCACTATGAACTTACACCATTACCAATAGCTCCTAAAAAGCTCCCCAGTGATCATTAGCTTGTGTATTTTAGCTTTTTGTAAAGCTCATCTACCCAACTCTATGATCCAGCACTTAAATCCCATGTTGCAGCTCATTTACTAGGGCTGCAACTAGCTTGAACTTATCTCCATTTTAATAAGTACACTGAGACTCAGTAAACATTAGCTTCTTCATAAGCTCACAAAAAGATTATTTCTGGGACTTAGCTTGTGATTTTTGTTTCTTTTAGAAGCTAATCCACTAGATTACAAGTTCCAATGCATATATTCCATGTTCTAGCTTATTTGCTAGGGCTGCTACAAGCTTTTTGTTTGTCCCATATTCTCAGTGTATACTGAGAATCAGTGTAATCATAGCAACTTCATAAGCTTCTCAAAAGCTCATCTGTGGACCAAAAAGGTTGAGCTTTGGCTTTTTGGAAAGCCAACCAGACCATCTTGCTACTTCAATTCATACTTTGGCTTTTTCAGCTTATTCTCTTAGCTTAAATTGCCATTCAAAAAAGTTGCAGGCCTGTGTTTGGAACTGTGTGTATTTGGAATTGCTTATTAGCTTATTGCTAGCTTATGAGTGAATGCCAGTGCACCATATTGTTCATACTTGTTTATAAATATTGTACACATATTATTTTTCTTTTGTTTTCCTGTGTGGAGCTTATGCCAGGCTTATGCAAGCCTTCACTCAATCCAAGTTAAGCCAAAAGCTTAACTGTCTAAACCATAAGCTCACACTTGTGCACTTCCACAGTCCATATGCTTGTTCATACTTGTGCATTGGACTTGTGTACATCTTATTTTACCCTTTGTTTCCTGTATAAAGCTTTTTCCAAGCTTATTATGAGCTTTAACTCCACTGTTAAGCCAAAAGCTTAACTGTGTGAGTCATAAGCTCATGAATTGCTTATTTCTAAGTTTGTAAAGTTTTGTTTTCATTAAACTTGTTTAATATCAGTATATAATAGTTCTAGAAAAAGAAAAATACTAAAAAGCTCCACTTTAAAGCTAAGTGATAGCTTCTATTTAAGAAGCTTATTGCTTATTTGCTTATTTTCATTAAGTACATAGTGTTTTTATATTTTTCCTAGGTTCCTTTATTTATTTAATAATTATGTAAAAAGTTTCAGATTTTTATTTATTCATTTAATATTTATAATAAATCAAATATAGTTTTTAGTAATTAATAATAGTAAATAATTAATAATAAATAGAATAATTGTGTAATAAATATATTTTTAGTTTTAAAATTCATTTTATAATATGTTAGATTTTTCCAATTCATTATTTCATTTATTTAAGTTTATTTTAGATTTTCTTATTATTTAGGTTATTGTTAAATAGATTTAATTCATTTTTAATTTATAATAATTAAGTAAATAGTGTAAAAATTCATTTTAATTTTCTAATAATTTTCTTATCTTTTTAGGATTCCAAAAATATGATTTTCACATTTGTGGGAGTTGTATTGGACTGAATTCACTTTTTATTTTGTTACGTTTACGTAATTGTTACGTAAACGTACGCGTTTTAAGTTTTTAGGTTTTCTTAACTTTTTAATAAGTTTGTAAATTATAAATAAATATTTTAAGTTTGTTTAATTTGCATTTAAGCCCCAAGGCATGCAAATCCCTACTATAGTATAATCGTTTGTTTTGTACGTTTACGTTTATTTAAACCTAAACGTACGTTTGTATATCCTTTTACGTTTTTAGTTTTTCTTATTTATAGATTTTGTTCATATAGCTCATTTGAGCTATTTTCTGTTATTCCCACGTGACAGGTGGGAATACTGAGTGTAAATTAATTCATATACACTTTCCTGTTCAACATCACACACATTCGTTGTATTACATTTTTCACACCTCGTTGGGACATAACGACCCGGGGATATAATTCTATACTCCCATGGATTTAAATTGCATTTTTCTCCCTTATAGTTTGACTTGTATGGTTGACCATTCACAAGTGGTTGGCTGATATAAAGATGACTGTTCGGGAGAGATCAGTAGGCTTAAAGACTGTCGTCAGTGTGGTTAGATTGCAGTTGTGATAGATTAACAACTAATGCAACAAGGTACCTGATCTTAACCAACTTAGAAAGTTATTACGTTTGTAAACAATAATTTATGCCATACTAATTTTTTCTAATCTATTGTAACAGATATAGCGTCTATACAATGATATGATCTGCTGACAAGTATGGATCAACACGACAACTTAATAGCACAGGTAGATAACAGCGGCAAATATAATAAAGTTATTACGTTTGTAAACAATAATTTATGCTATACTAATTTTTTCTAATCTATTGTAATAGATATAGCGTCTATACAATGATATGATCTGCTGACAAGAGCATGCGAACATGAAAAAATATCAGGTCTGCTGTTTGTTAGCTATCTTTGCCGTATAAAAAATATTAGCTGTGTTGCATTTTTTTTATATGCAACGGCTAACTGAATAGTAGGTATGTGTATCTGTTGCTTATTATTTATACATAAATGCTGCATAACAAAGTTATCATTATACACACAAAGCATCAACTTTTGTTCCACAAACTGATGAGAATGTAAGTTGCAGCAGATTTTTCTGTTTTTAGATATCTAAAAATAAAGAGATCTGCTGCGACTTACATTGTCATCAATTTGTCGAACGAAGGATATATCATGACTACATCCAAGATGGTTCATCTGACCTTCCCCTCAAATTCCTTTTGGTATTTAAATGGTGTTACAATATCTCTGATGCAGACTATTGCTTAAAGACTATTTAAATAACAAAAGGGGTTCGAGAGGGAGCTCAGATTTTCCACCTATGATTATTAACATCTTCTAAACAGTTTAAAACAATAAAATATATACACACACACACACACACACATACACACACACACACACACACACACACAAATGTTCTTCACAAATGTTCTACACCACCTGTGAATATTAGAAATTGAAGACTATTTGATGTTTTTTTACTTACCGACATTAACACTTGATGCTATGTGTCTGTGGTGGTCAATTTTTTTTCCGCATGTTTGTACCTGCAGCTCTACAAATGGTACTGATTACCAATATGATATGAGTCTAAAAGATTGATGAGAAACAGAATAGAATGCTGTGACAAGTGATTTGGTGCAGATTACTTCTTCGCACCATCCTCTTCTGTTTCCCATCTATCTTTTTGAGTCAAATTATATTGTTGATCAGAACTTTTTGTGAAACTACAGGTACAAACATGCGTAAACAAACTCACCACGACAGACACAAAGCATCAGCTTTTAATTTTGAAAAGTAAAGAAAATCATATACTTTTCATTTCCTAATATTGACAGGCGATGTACATCATTTGTGGTTGCTGTTAGCGTTACATGCTTTCTTTTTTCTTTTTCTTTTTTTTTTTTTTTCTTACCGATACTAATAGTTGATGTCCTGTCTCCATAATACTTAATTTTTTCTCGCATATTCATAACTGCCGATGTAGAAAACGACCTGATCACCACTAAGGTACAATCCTTGAAGAAAGATGGGAAACCGAAGAGAATGTTATGACAAGTAATTTGGTGCAGATTACTTCTTCGCACCATCCTCTTCCGTTTCCCATCTTTCTTCGATGATTGGACCGTACTGCTGATCAACACCTTTTCTGTAACTGTAGTTACGAATATGCAAAAAGAAGGTTATCATAGGCCTCATCTGATTTTACTCACGATCAGTCAATGAATACTTTAAACTTAGACATAGTCACTCATTCTGAATTCCCTTCACTTTATAAAAATCATGGAAACATAGCACAAATCACAACAAACCGCTTTTTACCTTCCAAAAGCATATGTATGGCTATGATTTTCTGTTAATGGTTGTAAGGCTAGGAACTTACTGTTCCGGCCACTGTTCATGCAATAAAAAAAATACCAAAAAAAGTCCTAACTGGGTCTTTGAAAATCTCAATGGAGTAGCAGCTCAAAGGCCGGAAGGCATAGTATAAATGGTAACTGTAAAAGAAACTTATTGTTGTTGTATTGAAGGTAATGGGCTATGATGATTGGTATAATTTTGGGGAACTGAGATGGGTCTTTCAGAATATGAAGGTGGTGGCATGGCAATAAGCGGAAGGCATAGTATAAATAGTAACTAAGCAACCGAATTTCTTTTGCAGCCACTGTGAACTTCATTTGTTTCTGTGACCCTGTCCCTGTTCACAAGTCTGAGCTCAATTGTTTGCATGCACATTATAAAGGCAATGATGATACGTTTGTACAGTTACATTTTTTCGATGCGCGTTTGTTGGCAGGCCAACTGAAATTGTGGTTGCAACCCAAGCGCGCTGTGGATGTCGATTATATACGTACACATCTGAGCCTATACAAGATCAAAAATATGCAAACAACAAAGAATACCGGGTATGTCCTAATGATGGTTACCAAGTTAATTACACATAAACCTGTGGATGTAACCCTAGGAACCTACTATTCCGGCCACAATAAAAATATATTAAACTACACAAACTGACTCCTGTAGCAGCATGTATTCTGCCAAAATGTATTCTTGCACAGATAACAATTTTAGATACTTTTAGCCTGCTGCCATTGTGTATGTGTCCATACTATCCTGCATATGTAAAGAATCCCAGAAACTTCCATCATATTCTGATCAACCTTTGTGGATTCATTATATAGATGATTGTTATAATTATTAAGGGTCTGATTTTTTCCAATCGATATGGTTTACTATGGCTGCTGCATTATTGTACAAGATCAGGAATATGTGAACAGCAGTGTAATTAACTTCGTAACCATCATTGAAGAGTCGCTGGAACAGTAAGTTCCTAGCCTTACAACCACATATTCACCTGTAATTAGGTTGCTAAACCGCTTTTTTGCCCAACCCACCATCCTGGGAAATATCTTTGAAAATCTCAATGGAGTGGCAGCGCAAAGGCAGGAAGGCATAGTAACCGCCTTTGTGTTTTTTTGGCGAAGTGAAATGGGTCTTTCAGAATAACTGTATTATTGTTGTATCTGACTGCATGTTCACATGTGTTTCTGAGTTTCTGAATTACTAATTTGCAGACACATTATTAAGGCGATGATGATACGTTTGTACGGTTACATTTTTCCAACACGCGTTCCTTGGCGGGGCAACTGGAATTGTGGTTGCAGCCCAAGCGCGTTGTGGATGTCGATTATATACGTACACGTCTGAACGACTGAACCTGTACAAGATCAAGAATATGCGGACAACAAAGAATACCGGGTATGTTTGTCGCCATGTTCCTGTTCAAATGTTTGTACTGCACTTTGAAACACCCTGCTTATTTATTTTTGTCGTCAACTTTATGAAGTTTTTTTTTTTTTTTTTTTTTTTTTCTTTTTTTTTTTTGAATTCTGCTTAGTCTGAACACTGCAAAGTGCTCATACAAATATTGCTACTTTGTTGCTGATATCTTATTCACCATGTTGTAGGTTAAGTTGCATACTTCGGATGGCTTGACGACGATTTATAACTCTTTCAATTCTTCCTGCTGACTAGGCACAAAATCAAGATCAGCAATAAGGTAACTTACACAATTTAATTTAACTTAACACAAAACAACAAGTTTCAACCAAACATTACAACATACCTTATACAATAATTAAACACAAATACATAGATGCAAATACACAACACAACATCACACCAATATTTATAAGCCAAGATAACCAAACTCAAAGATCCATTAAACCCCTAAGCCTCTGGACAAATATCTCTTTATTACGAGCATTTAGTTCCAGCTCAGCGGTCATAATCTGCATTTGCAACACCTTCTGCTCATCTTTTGACTGCACTTCTCTTAGGAATTCAGCAGTTTTTTAAGCATAGTTATTTCCAATAGTATCTAACTCCTCAATAAAAGCAGCCCTTTCCTGCATAACCCCAGCCAATCTGCCACATAGCTCATTCATTTGTCTCGCCATTTGAATATCTTCAATTCCAGCTTTATGACAATATAGAATGAACATTGCAGACCAATTATTCGAATTGGCTTCAATTCTATGCTGATCACACCTAGGATGTCTAGATATTTTTTCCCCCTCTTTATCACAGGTTAAAAAATGAAATATGGATATAGCCACCCACCATCCTTCTCTTAAATAGAAAAAAATAGAGGTACACAAATGGTCTAATGTCACGTCCCGAACGTCAATACCGGAGGTTAAGTCGGCATTTGAGAAGATTCTCAAAATCAAGGAACATCGTGCGTTCCTTCAAAATGACGTGAGTATTCATGGGAGTTTTGATATTTTAAGAGTTTTTAGAGACATTTATATACTGTACATGTTTTTTATATCTTGTAAGCATTGGCGGACATACATAATATTTGAAGATTACTAAAGAGTTATTGAAGATTAATTTGAAGATTTCAAGATAAATGTGATCCGTACCTAAGCACTAGCCGACATACCTAATATTTGTAAGTAGGACTGTAAACGAACTGGACGAACACGGACAGAGCCTTATTCATGTTCGTTCATTTAATTTTAACCGGACAAATAAACGAACACGAACGCTTAAACGAACGAATTTTCTTGTTCATGTTCGTTTATGTTCGTTCATTAAGACACTAAACGAACGGCAAACGGACATAAACAATTGAACATAGATAAACATAGACAAACAAACATAAACTTTATTAAATTATGCATCTAATATTGTTTTATAAGTGTTGTTTTGTTTAAACAAACTAATTTTAAAATTATACAATTAAAAGATATGATATACGAACATAAATAAATAAATGAAAATAAACGAACGTTAACGAACGCATAATCGGACGTTCACGAACATAATAAACGGACGTGACTTTTGTTCATGTTCGTTCATTTAACTAAACGATCGTAAAATATTGTTCATGTTCGTTCATTTAATAAATAAACAAACATAAACGAACTTTTTACTGAACGGTTTATGAAATGTTCACTGAACGTTCAGTTCGTTTACAGCCCTATTTGTAAGCATTGGAAGACATATGTAAGGCATTGGAGAACATACTGGTATGTGCTAAAACACATACTTTTTCTTGACCAAAACCGGACCAAAATAACCAAAAACCCGACCAAAATGCCAAAAGATATTGTGTTTTTGTGTTTTTACATGTGCAGGGATGGATATCGTGAAAATTGACAAAAGACACAAGAAAATCAAGAAAACGAGCACGAGATACGGAAAGGCTCAGAACCGAAACCGGGAACAAAGAAAATGGTCAAAAAGGCATCCGAGGTCCTCCCACTATCAAAGAGTGTCAACTCCAACCCTTAGATTATCTTTTAAAAAAATGACAAGACCAGTCCTTGAGAATCCAGAAATTACATAAATAGTCCCTAAGATTAAAACCTTAAACTCTTTTAAAAACCTTATAACCGGATAATTAAACTAATAAACCCAATTCCCCCTTTTCCTACAAACCCAACCCAAACACTCTACAACACAAGCCCAATCCATCCCACCTAAGCTAAACCCGGCCCATCCCTTATTTCACTAAACCATACCACTCGGTCAAAACTTCACAACCGGGTCAAACCACCCACTCGGTCAAAAGTTAAATAAGATAAAAATAAAAAAACAAACACACCTCACCTCACTTTACCATTTCCTCTTATCTCTCTCACTAAAAAAAATTAACACCGATCCCCTTTCCCCTCCCATGAACCCTAATTACCCAAAGCTAAAAATTACTACAATTAAGGGCTTTTTAGTCAAATCAAAGGACTTCTAGAAGGATCAGAGTGTGTCAGGCCTTGTCAGAAGCGAACTAGCACACGAGGGGATGAGGTGGCAGCTCGTGATTGGTTAGAACACGTCATGATAGAGCAATCCAAGGGCTATGATGAGTGGGATTGATTTAGACGGCTGAGATGAGCTCCAAACTAACACAAACGCACGCGGATCGCCAACATGGCATAGCCCAGAGGTTCGGATCGAGGCCTATAAATAGGATAGGTTATTTCATTTTCAGGATGTAATTTCTTTTTAGCAAAGTTATGCTGTCAAAATAGTTTTAGAAATTTAGTTTTCGGATTATATTTTTTTGTTAATTCGGTTTGATATTGTAATGAGATTTGAGGATTGTAAATTTTAAGTTTTAATGAAAGTTTCAATTTGAGGTTATCTTGGTTATCCGAGTTTTAATGCAAGTTTAATTTTGAAGTTACTTTTAGTCCGAATTATCGTTTAGTTAAATGTTGATTTCAGTCTTTAGATTATTAACTGAGTTTTAAATATCAGTTCATTGCAAAAGAAAAAAAAAAATATATATATATATATATATATATATATATATATATATATATATATATATATATATATATATATATATATATATATATATATATATATATATATATATTCATTATCAGCTTCTTATTAAGGTGATTTCTAGTTTCAAAAGCTTATATAAGCTTGCTAGCTTAGTGTAAGTTTTTATTGAAGTTTCATTCCATGTTTACACAATAAATTCAAATAGTCAACGAAAGTCAAATGTGTTGTGAATCATTGATCTGTGGAATTCTGATAAGTTGAGCTAACCCGGGAAGAGCTTAGCCTATCTTAAAGATAGGCTTCTTTGGAAATCCCCTCTGTTTAGCTGAGGGGAATTAGCTTGTAAGTTTTGCTCATTTTCAATTTATTCATCTTTCATAGTTTAGTTCTGCTGCTGTCTAATTGATATTGGTTGGTGCTAAACTAAAGTTAGTTGATGAATAGAGTAGCTGGTTATTTGATGTTAGTTTGATAGTCAAAATATCCTTGTTAAATTGTTGCTAAGCTGAGTTTACTGCATATTTAGTCAAATTTTAGGTAGTGTTTTATTGGTTAAAAGTTTCTAAGTATACTGAAATTTGTGATCTGAGTTGCTGATTTCATGGATCAATCTGGCTGATCATCAGTGTTTGTTTCAGTGTTGTTGATAATTGTTAATCTGAGGAAGTTTGATATTAGTTAGTGATTAGTGATTGTCACTTGTAGTGAAATTAACTGCTTGTTCTTTTGCCCTTCATCTGCTTATTTGCGGCTTTTAATAAATGATCTCAGTTGTAAGATTTGCTTATTTTCAAATGTTTAATAAAATTTTGAAAGAAGGAAAATAAAAAAAATTAGTTTGGTTAATTTGCATATGCCTAGGATCGAACCTGGGTGAGTTTTAGAGTTAAAACATTTTCAATTTTTAGTTATTGCAAATCAGTCCTTAAATTTCAAAAATTACAAATTCGGTCCTTGTCTTTGTTTAAAAGTGTCTAGTGTATTAAACAAGTTTCAGAAAAATACAGTTTGGTCCTTGTCTTTTGTTTTAAAAGTTTTAGTTTAAATAAAGTTTCCAAAATTTGCATTTTTAGTCCCTCGTTTTTTATAAAACTTTATTTTCTTAAATTTCTTTTATAAAATCAGTTTTTAATAAAATTCAGTTTCGTCCATTAGATTTTATTTTTATTTTTATTTCTATTTTAAGTATAATTTCACTAGTAGATTTATAAATCTCGGGATTAGCCCGGGATTTGCATTTGTTTGAATTTTCTTTGTGTGCATTTATTTTAATAGCGTAGATTGCTTTTAATTTTTCTTATTATAGTGTAATCAATTCCAAAAAATAATCTTTCACGTCACTTATTCACTTTACATATTCACGACTCCGATTCGACAAATTCGCCGTCAAACCTTCGTTGGGAGAACGACCCGGGGAAATATTCTCACGAATATTTCTTTGGAAAAATAAAAAAAAATATATAAAAATATTACATCAATAAAATGGCGCCGCTGCCGGGGAAGGCTTGAAACGAGTGCGTCGATTTCGTCCGTTGTTTTTGTGATTTGAAGATCCTTCCTTGGAAGTTATTGTTTTTTCTAAAAATAAAAATACAAAAATATAATAATTAAAAAACACTTTTCCTAAAGTGTTTTCACCATTAATAATAAATCCTCGGTCTTCCGTTGAAGGAGGGCGGTTGTAAACCATTCCAAATAACAACAAAACAAATCGTGAAATTAATCGTTATCGGATTACTTTATTACTACAACCTAATTACGGGGTTTAAGGAAGCTTGACATTAAATTGTCGAGCTGAAGAAGGCGGGTTTTTAAGCATCTTCGGAGCTACCTTTGCCTTCCCGCCACGCTGCGCGTAGTTTTAAAGGAAACGGTTACGGTTAACGTAACGGTTACCAAAAAAAGAAAATAAAATCTTTTGTTTTTCAATATATTAAAAAAGCCAAAATAATTCCCAACCAAAAATACAAAAAGATTTTTGATTTTCATTTTTGTTTTCTTTTTGGTGTATGAACACCCGCTCATCTTCTCAAAATCTTATTTCTCCATTATCGAATCCCGAAAGGGTAATTCGACACACACACCGTGCTCATTTCCCAAACGTTGAGGAAATGAACGACAATCAAGCTCCGCCGGTGGGGCCTAATCAAGGAGCACAACCGGGCCCCGACCTCCGTCCGATGGAGGAACAACTTCAAACACCATTTAATGGTGTGCGAAGGGCCATTGTGATTCCCGACATTCTTGCAAATCAATTTGAAATCAATCACGGGTTACTCAATCTTATCACGAGTATCTCATTTCACGGATTTGAGAATGAAGATCCTCATTCTCATATCAGAAATTTCACCGATATCACTGAAACAATAAAGATCAACCAAGTGCCGTATGATGTGATCAAAATGAAATTGTTTCCTTTCTCCCTCAAAGGAGCGGCCCGGACTTGGCTAGAAAAGGAACCTCCAAATTCCATCTACACTTGGGGTGATCTAGCTTCTAAGTTTGTGAATCATTTCTATCCTCCGTCTAAAACTTCTAATCTCCGCACTCAAATCTTTCGATTCCAACAAGCTTTCGATGAATCGTTCAGCGAAGCTTGGGATAGATTTAAGGAGTTGTTGGAAAAATGTCCAAATCACGGGTTTTCACTCTTGCATCAGATTGATACTTTCTATAATGGGTTGTGTCATGCTGATCAAGATTCACTCAATTCTGCTGCGGGTGGAAACTTGTTGACCCGGAATCAGCAAGAAGCTTTTACGATCATCGAGAATAAAGCTAGAGTAAGGACTTCTAGGAGCAAAACTCAAGTCTCGAGTGCTAGTAGCAAATCAAATGACGAAGTTTTGGCTCATGTTCTTGATCAAAATAGCAAAACCAATGAGGCTATTTTAACTCTTACTAAACAAATGGGACTTTTAATGAAGGAAAGAACTACTCAACAAATTAATGTTGTGAACCAGATTTGTGAAACATGTGGTGGTCCACACCCGTATTATGAGTGTCCGGCCACCGGTGCCTTTCCTCACGAGAATGTGTATGCTGCAAATCAGGGTAGTAACGGTTACCAACCCCAAGGAGACCATAATCTCCTTAGCTACCGTTCGAATAATTACCTTGGACCACCACCGGGATTCAATAATCAAAGTCAAAATCAAGGTCAAAACCGTAATCAAGTGAACAATAATCAAAATCGTACAAATAATGGTTTTCAAAACAATGGTTTTAATCAAAATCAAAACCGGGGTTTTCAAGGAAATCAGAATCAAGGGAATTTTTATGGGAATTTCAATGCTAATCAAGGAAATATGAATCAAAATCAAGGAAATTTTCATAATCAAGGTTTCAATAACAACAACCGAGGGCAAAATTTTAATCAAAATCAAAATGTTGTTCCAAATCCGCCACCCTCGGATGAGATTCTTCGACAATTAATGCTTCAAAATCAAAATTTGATGAGAACTCAAGAGTTGTTAACTAAGGAAATGAGTGAGATTAAGAAACGTTTAAATGATCAACCCTCGGGTTCGGGTACTACTTCCCTTCCCAGCAACACGATCGCAAACCCGAGGGGAGACGTTAAAGCGATCACAACACGAAGTGGTGTTTGTTATGAAGGACCTACGGCTCCCACTACCTCTTCTTCTCTTCCTCCCAATGTAGTCGCCCGTGAAACCGAGGTGACAACGGATACGGCACTTCCTACTAATAACGGAAGGACCGAAGACATCCAACCTCCGGTTGTCCAATCGTCAAAAGGAAAAGGGAAAGTTGATTTTGAACAAGAGGTTCCCGTTAAGATAAAACTTCCGTATCCGTCGCGACTTGATGAACAAAAGCACCATGATAAGAATACGCATCAGATGGAGAGACTCTATCAAATCTTTCAAGATATGAGTTTCGAAATTAGCTTTGCGGATGCTGCTCTCTTAATGCCCAAGTTTGCATCGATGGTGAAGAATTTGTTGAGTAACAAAGATAAATTGTTTGAGATGGCAAAAACAACCCCGTTGAATGAACAATGTTCCGCGGTTCTCCTCAAAAAGCTTCCAGAAAAGCTAGGAGATCCCGGAAAGTTCCTTATTCCGTGCAATTTTCCGGGGATGGTTCAATGTTTCGCCTTGGCCGATCTTGGCGCTAGCATTAACCTAATGCCTAAGTCCGTCTGGGAAAAATTATCTCTCCCCGCTCTCACTCCGACCCGCATGACTCTCGAGCTCGCGGATCGATCAATTACTCGACCAATAGGAATAGCCGAAGACGTCTACGTTAATGTGGGAAAATTCCATTTTCCGGCAGACTTTGTGATTGTCGAATTTGATGCCGATCCCCGAGTTCCTCTCATTCTCGGGAGAGGATTCTTAAGAACCGGGCGAGCGTTGATTGATGTTTATAATGAAGAAATTACCTTGCGAGTTGATAATGAAAAAGTTACGTTTCAAATCAATCCGAACTCGAAACCTCAAACCGACAAATGCAATGTCGCTACGGTTGATCAAAAGTCCGATCCCGTAATTGCTCCTAAAAGAGATGATCCAAACCTTTCAAGATTCACGGTCAAGAGTATGTCAGAAAAACATGCTGAACTCAAGGCCATGAAAATTAATCCTGGATCGAGCAAATGGTTTGAGTGTTGTGCTACAAATACTAAGAGTATTCTTGATGATGATGAATCGGATTCGGAGACCACAACGGAAGAGGTGGAAAATGCTAGCTCTAAGAGCACACCTCTTGTCCCACCTCCGGAGACGGTTTATCGTGTAGAGATGATTGATTCTGTTCTTTCCGACTCTTCCCATCCTTCTCCTCCGATTGAGGGAAGTGAAATCTCGAGGGAAGAGTTCGAGGTGTTGTCTGTTAATGCTCCAATTTCGCCGGAAATTGTTGAGACCAATAATAATCCAGGGGAAGATGTTTTGAAATTTGATGAACAATTGTTTCCCCTGGAAGATGTTAAGGAAAAACCGCCTAAATCCGTTCAAATTGTTGATTCAAAATCAGAAGAGCAAAGTAGTGGCAGTACCACTTCTTATATTGATTCTCTTCTTGAGGAGTTCACCGATGAACTCGCTCACATCGATCCAATCCCACCAGGGGATGAGGACGATGAGTTTGATTTTGAATCTGACTTAAGAAAATTGGAATCTTTAATGAACCAGGATCCGTCTAAATATGATTCTTATCACGAGGAGTTCACCGATGAACTCGCTCACGATGATCCACTTCCATCATATGATGATGATCTCTTTGACGTTCATGCTGATTATAAAGAAGTTGAAGATCTTTTGTACCATACCCCATCATCTGATTCTTACACTGAGCTGAAAGATTTACAAAATGATGATGATCTCTTCGATTTTAGGGCCGATCAAACCGAATGGAGAAATCTTTTATATGGCAAACCTACTGAAAGAGGCCCTAAAATTGAAACCATAACCGAGGATGCTTCAATTATCTCTCATGACTTAGCTCCTTATTCTTCCGAGGATGATTTCTTTATTGAGTCCTCCATCGAGTACCCTGCTGAGTTTTCTTGTGAGGACAAAGTATTTAAGCCAGGCTTACTCGATGATGGTGAAATTCATCCTTTGATGAAAGTGACTCTTGATATGAATTTAAAGTTTCCTGCCTCATCTAAGGAACTTTTAATTCTGGAGAAAAATGATTCCTCTCTGCTTCTTTCTATTCAAAAACTCCCATTCTGTCCGGAGACATCTCTGCTTGAAACTTTACTATCGTTTCCAGCCGGAAACGAAGACAAAGTTTTTGACCCCGGCATCACCGCTTTCATCTTCTAAAGCCGTGGGTATCTCAATCGGAGTGGAACTTTCGTGTGCTTCAATGTTTATTCAAACATCTTGAACGAAAGTCCGATTGAGATTATTTCTTCCACTTGCTCCCCCAAGGACAAATAAATTCGGGGTCGAGTCAAGCTCATGTGACTCGGTTAACAAAAACAAGCGCTTCGTGGGAGGCACCCCATGCTTATCCATCTATCTTCTTTCTATTTTCTTAATAAAGAGGAGGAGATCCTCCTCCATATCTTGTGCCTCGTTGTTTTTCTGTGATGTGTCCAGGAATGCCGATGATGAAGACTCTCGTGCTCGTAGTTTCCTTCACGCTACTCGAGTTTCATCATCCGCTGCTTATCCAATATCCAAAATCTTATCGTTTTACATTTATCTTTTGGCATAATTAATAAACGGCCTTAGATTTTTGTAGGGAGAACCCGTACCTTTAAGACATTGAGGACAATGTCTCGTTCTAGTCTGGGGGGGGTAATCTTGCGATTTGATTTTTGCCTTGCATTTTTGCTATTGTCTCATGCAATCCCGTTTTTCCTCGAAAATTGAAAAAAAAAAAAAAAAAAAAAAAAAAATCCAAAAAATGAGAAAAATTTTAAAATTTTTGTGCAAAAATATAATAAGTTTTGACATTTTTTTGTTGATTTTCCGCTGGGTAGAGTAGGAATAAAATTTTGACTTGACCGGGCGTGTTGAGCCCTAGCTTGTTCCCTTAACCAATGATGATCATAAAAGCTTGTGCTAGTCTTGTACACAAGGAGCTGCTCTTTTGCGTGTTCCCGTACTTGACTTTATACATGCATGGCTTTAAAAGCTTTCGCTAGTCTTTTACATAAGGAGCTAGAAAACGCGAATTCTTTTCAAGAATTTGCAAGTTTCTGTAACTGACTTTATATATGCGTGGCTGATTATCGGCTAAGTATTCGCCAATTTCATTATTTGAGATTTTTAAATGAGCGAAGAGCGAGAAATGATAGAATTTATTTAGAAGTTAAATGCCAAACGTGGAGTAGTTGGTTCTCTTTAGAGCTCGTCGTAGGTACTTGTGGCCTTTTGCTCCCATAAAATTGTTTCACCCCATATATTGTATAAATAATTAAAGATATTTAGGTTTAGAACGAAATTTAGTTCTCCATCTTCTTAAAAGAATTTTTGCTCTAAAGATTGGGTACACATCAAGGTCCCGTATGGAGAGAATAAGTTGTAAAGTGCTCTTAGATTTCGGATTGAGATCGGACCTTGGATCCTTACTTCTAAAGGCGGTAAGGTCTTGGATTTAAACCGTGAAGGTTCGTTTTCTAAGGGTTACTATTGAATGTTTGATGATTTGGAAACACCCGGTAATCCCGTGGTATTAAGTTATTGAGTGAAGAAAAGTTTGAGTTAAAAAAAAAAATAAAAAAATAAAAAAAAAATAAAAAAAAAAAAATAAAAAAATGTATGTTGAGATGTATGGATTTTGTGCTTATTGTGTTAGACAAGTTGATGGCACGTGAGGTGCATGTGAATGACCCTAGATCGGGCACATGAGGTGCACGTGATGTTTCTCCACAACTTATGTCTACATGTTCGTATGAGTTCTTTAGTCTTTGACGTATGTTATAACCTTGATGTGGACCTCATTTTTAAGGCAAATTTTCTTGAGAGAAGATGGAAAACTACTTAGCGTTTTAAACTGGATATCTTTATCAGAACTAATAATTATAAAATCGAGAAGATTATGAAGAAATTCATTTCTCTCACAAAAATAAAATAAGTAGAAACAAAAATAAGAAAATGGGAGCGAGAGGTTCTTACACAAGTAACTTCCATGAGTAGTGTTGGCATCTAATTTCTAAGTAGGTTGTGATCTCGTTTATAAGCTTAGTTTGGGAGCATGTGAAAAATCAAGGACGAAGAATTTTATCCTTATGGTCACTCCTCTATGAGTTGTGTTTCTACTCTATGACCCTAAAAATTATCGATAGATAATGATTGTCATCAAAAGCCGTCACTCGAATAATAAGAAAAATACAAAAATAGAATAAAAGGAAAATCAGGGAGTTTTTATAACATTGCATGAGGACATTGCAATACTTAGTCTGGGGAATTTTGGTATGTGCTAAAACACATACTTTTTCTTGACCAAAACCGGACCAAAATAACCAAAAACCCGACCAAAATGCCAAAAGATATTGTGTTTTTGTGTTTTTACATGTGCAGGGATGGATATCGTGAAAATTGACAAAAGACACAAGAAAATCAAGAAAACGAGCACGAGATACGGAAAGGCTCAGAACCGAAACCGGGAACAAAGAAAATGGTCAAAAAGGCATCCGAGGTCCTCCCACTATCAAAGAGTGTCAACTCCAACCCTTAGATTATCTTTTAAAAAAATGACAAGACCAGTCCTTGAGAATCCATAAATTACATAAATAGTCCCTAAGATTAAAACCTTAAACTCTTTTAAAAACCTTATAACCGGATAATTAAACTAATAAACCCAATTCCCCCTTTTCCTACAAACCCAACCCAAACACTCTACAACACAAGCCCAATCCATCCCACCTAAGCTAAACCCGGCCCATCCCTTATTTCACTAAACCATACCACTCGGTCAAAACTTCACAACCGGGTCAAACCACCCACTCGGTCAAAAGTTAAATAAGATAAAAATAAAAAAACAAACACACCTCACCTCACTTTACCATTTCCTCTTATCTCTCTCACTAAAAAAAATTAACACCGATCCCCTTTCCCCTCCCATGAACCCTAATTACCCAAAGCTAAAAATTACTACAATTAAGGGCTTTTTAGTCAAATCAAAGGACTTCTAGAAGGATCAGAGTGTGTCAGGCCTTGTCAGAAGCGAACTAGCACACGAGGGGATGAGGTGGCAGCTCGTGATTGGTTAGAACACGTCATGATAGAGCAATCCAAGGGCTATGATGAGTGGGATTGATTTAGACGGCTGAGATGAGCTCCAAACTAACACAAACGCACGCGGATCGCCAACATGGCATAGCCCAGAGGTTCGGATCGAGGCCTATAAATAGGATAGGTTATTTCATTTTCAGGATGTAATTTCTTTTTAGCAAAGTTATGCTGTCAAAATAGTTTTAGAAATTTAGTTTTCGGATTATATTTTTTTGTTAATTCGGTTTGATATTGTAATGAGATTTGAGGATTGTAAATTTTAAGTTTTAATGAAAGTTTCAATTTGAGGTTATCTTGGTTATCCGAGTTTTAATGCAAGTTTAATTTTGAAGTTACTTTTAGTCCGAATTCTCGTTTAGTTAAATGTTGATTTCAGTCTTTAGATTATTAACTGAGTTTTAAATATCAGTTCATTGCAAAAGAAAAAAAAAAAAATATATATATATATATATATACATTATCAGCTTCTTATTAAGGTGATTTCTAGTTTCAAAAGCTTATATAAGCTTGCTAGCTTAGTGTAAGTTTTTATTGAAGTTTCATTCCATGTTTACACAATAAATTCAAATAGTCAACGAAAGTCAAATGTGTTGTGAATCATTGATCTGTGGAATTCTGATAAGTTGAGCTAACCCGGGAAGAGCTTAGCCTATCTTAAAGATAGGCTTCTTTGGAAATCCCCTCTGTTTAGCTGAGGGGAATTAGCTTGTAAGTTTTGCTCATTTTCAATTTATTCATCTTTCATAGTTTAGTTCTGCTGCTGTCTAATTGATATTGGTTGGTGCTAAACTAAAGTTAGTTGATGAATAGAGTAGCTGGTTATTTGATGTTAGTTTGATAGTCAAAATATCCTTGTTAAATTGTTGCTAGCTGAGTTTACTGCATATTTAGTCAAATTTTAGGTAGTGTTTTATTGGTTAAAAGTTTCTAAGTATACTGAAATTTGTGATCTGAGTTGCTGATTTCATGGATCAATCTGGCTGATCATCAGTGTTTGTTTCAGTGTTGTTGATAATTGTTAATCTGAGGAAGTTTGATATTAGTTAGTGATTAGTGATTGTCACTTGTAGTGAAATTAACTGCTTGTTCTTTTGCCCTTCATCTGCTTATTTGCGGCTTTTAATAAATGATCTCAGTTGTAAGATTTGCTTATTTTCAAATGTTTAATAAAATTTTGAAAGAAGGAAAATAAAAAAAATTAGTTTGGTTAATTTGCATATGCCTAGGATCGAACCTGGGTGAGTTTTAGAGTTAAAACATTTTCAATTTTTAGTTATTGCAAATCAGTCCTTAAATTTCAAAAATTACAAATTCGGTCCTTGTCTTTGTTTAAAAGTGTCTAGTGTATTAAACAAGTTTCAGAAAAATACAGTTTGGTCCTTGTCTTTTGTTTTAAAAGTTTTAGTTTAAATAAAGTTTCCAAAATTTGCATTTTTAGTCCCTCGTTTTTTATAAAACTTTATTTTCTTAAATTTCTTTTATAAAATCAGTTTTTAATAAAATTCAGTTTCGTCCATTAGATTTTATTTTTATTTTTATTTCTATTTTAAGTATAATTTCACTAGTAGATTTATAAATCTCGGGATTAGCCCGGGATTTGCATTTGTTTGAATTTTCTTTGTGTGCATTTATTTTAATAGCGTAGATTGCTTTTAATTTTTCTTATTATAGTGTAATCAATTCCAAAAAATAATCTTTCACGTCACTTATTCACTTTACATATTCACGACTCCGATTCGACAAATTCGCCGTCAAACCTTCGTTGGGAGAACGACCCGGGGAAATATTCTCACGAATATTTCTTTGGAAAAATAAAAATAAAAATATAAAAATATTACATCACATACTTAAGGTAGAGGGTATGCACGTGCATACCTTATGAAAAACACCCGTAGTGTAAATTTTACTTTTTGTTATGAATTTTTGATAGTTTAACACTAAGTGCATACCCTCTTAAAAAAGAATTTGAGTATGCATACTCTATGATTAGTTTTTGCGTCTGCCGCTGCTTGTAAGCATTCACTTAATCAAATAAGTCTTCTCCTCACTTTTTAATTTGTATAACCTGCGCCATTAAAAAAAGTATATTACTTAGTTGTCCTCACTTTTTAATCTATATAACTTGCGCCATTAAAAAAAAAGTATATTACTTAGTTGTTCTCATTTACATGTACAATATGATGTTAGGCGACCTGATTCAACCATGGTGGCAATATAACCTTACTCATAAAAAAACATGGATGATAATTACGAGTATAAAAAAGGTAATTTGCAAAAATCGTATTTGGTCTTTCAAAAATGCGAGCAACATCCCCTTGGAAAACTTTGGGGCTCATCCTTCGATGGCTAATGTCAAATGACTGAAATACCCTCATTTTCTTCCCCATCTAAGTTTCTACTTGAATCTATTTTTAATTAAAAATAAAAATCATCTTTTTGTGAATGGTGGATTTTATTTTAAAAAAAAAAAAAAAAAAAAAAAAAAAAAAAAAAAACTAGCAAGATGTTAGAATAAAACATCGTTACATAAGTAGTGTAAAGTTACACTTTGTGTGAAGTTTTATGTTTTTGGAACTTTGGAACTTTCGAAATAATGTGATCTTCAACAACTCGAAGTTTCAAAGAAGTAACATCTTTGATAGTATCATTGTTAACTCTTATGATTTCTTGTCGAGTAGATATAAAAAATCTAGAATAGACTGGAACATGTGTGTGAAGTTTTATGTATTACCCGAAACATATTAGTCTCTTTAAAAGGTCAATGCTTTACTTTTTAAGGATGCAATAAATATGGAAACGATTGATATACATGTCAAACTTTATGAAACTACTCAACACGGGCTATAGATGTGCAATTCTATTTTACCGATTTCTATTTATTTAAAGGTTAGACACATATGTGGAAGAGTAGATTGCAAAAACCATTCGTGTAGTATGTCCAAATCGCATGCGCAGTCTTTACTTTTTTGAAAGTGCAAGTGTCATCCCTGTGAGAGACAAACGTTTGGTGTGCATATCATCCCTGACTCAATGTAAAATGACTAAAATGTCGTTTCCTTCGTTGAAAATTGGTCATTCAGGGGGCGGGATGCCAAAGTTAGGGGGTTCAAGACATCAGATTTGTGTTAAAAGTAATAGAATGTGTTCACATCGGTATTGATTTATAACATCTCAGTGGGTTCGCTTGAACCCTTTCACCCAAGGGTGGCTTCGCCACTGACTGTAGGACTATGTTTTGCATGCCAGCCGGCTTGAAAGTGGTTCACACTCACAATACTTGACTTGCTGGAAGTATGCTCTTTGTTGAGGAGGGGCAATTGATCATTGAAGTCCGTAAGGGCATTTTGCCTTATTAGAAGCCTACGTTGTTGCTCTTGCTTTTGCAGCTTAGTGAAAGTTTGAGAGTCAAACTCATTAGTGTGCTATACGTTTGGATATTTCATGTAATATTATCTGTGGATGGATGCAACTACGCAAGCATTATTTGTTTTATTGTTTTTTAATTATCGAAGTTGTTCGGCAAAAATGTTTTATTGTACAAAATTTTAATTTCAGTTTACATACTTCTGCGTAACTCTCGGTGTAAACTGTATTTGGTCATCGCACACCTCTCAGACATGCCCCAAAAGGATGTTGTAGACCGATAGAACACGTTTGAACCACATGGAATCATCAAATACTAACCTTGACTTAACAAGGTAAATTACAGCACCAAATACAGTTTGACCTCCAAACCCAAGCACTATCTATCATTGACATCTTTAAAATGACTGCCTTTCTCTTCATTTTTGTGTGTTTTTCGATGGTCTTGGATAGTTGTTATGCTGCACCAGAGACCCCTTTTTGAAATTCTTGCCAAATGTACTTCTTTTCTTCCTTTTGTTTCATCTTTCAATATGAGACGAAATCTATTTTCTAGTTTTGCATTTATCATTAAACACACCAGTACTGAGCATGTGTAAAAAGTAAAAACAATATCGATGTAAAATTCGCATACCATAAGGTTTGTAAAATTATGTCTTCACTAAATTATTATCAAGTATATGTCATTTAGTGGTTTACACAAAGTATACAGGCAGTAAAGGATTCTGAATATTCCGACACTAAATGGGGACTAACACGTTTGTATGAATCTCGTGATGCTTTTGGCCCTCGATGTTGCATATTTTCTTCGGAAACGACAGATATATTATTAACACCACCCAATAAAATGGCGGTATTGCCCTAGAAGGTGCAATGTGACTTGTATTTATCATCTGAAAATAAATGAGATATTATAGTTCAAAATTTTTAGTTTCTTACAACTATCCCAATACGGACTCTATGATTTTGTATGTTTTTGTTCTCCATAAAGACCCAACAAGGCCCACAGTTTAGATAGTTCACAAATTTGGCAAACTGGGCTACATTTCCCAGCCCAATTTTTTTTTCTAGACAGCCCACTTTCTAGTCTATATAGATTAGTGAGTACCGAACAAACCTAGGGTATTATCTTTGCAACATAAAATGATGGACCAGGAGGAAGATGACGACTAGAAAATGATGGACTAAGAAGAGGAAGAGGTATTTGAATCCTGATGTTATAGTGTGTTTGGATAGGATATCTCAAATTTTGAATAGGATTTTTTGTTTGATCTGTATAGTTTTATTGCATTTTTTAGTTGTGGTTTTAATTTTATTGTTTTGTTTGGACTATGGTTTGTTATTGAGTGTGTTTTTGATTCGCTACTGAGCATATTATGACTGGATTTTGTTATAATTGAGACGTGAGGATAGGGTAGATTGGGTTCGGTCCGGAACCGCGGGTATCGGTTCTGGAACTGAAGAACCGCCCAAATTCTGATTTTATGTTTTCCAATGCCAAAATGCATGACCAATAAAGCTAGAGTTTTGGTTTTGGTTGAATTAATTCTTAAAACGTATGATGCTATGATGTCAATATACAACTATAATGTATATAGTTTTGGCAAACAATTTATAAGATAAAAACAGAGTTTGCTTTCTCTAAAACTAGATTTGCCTATTTGTCAATACACCCTTTACATAGTTTCGAGACATTGGTCATCGTCTACAACTCATTATGTAAATTTGGCTCAACACTTGATCAGTATCTAGTAAACTACATATCAAGTGAAAAGATAAAAAATAAAAGAAACTCACAAAGCATGGTAAACTTAGCCTTTAAAAAATCCATGTGATTATGGTAATTTATCAGATTATGTCAAGCTTTAAAGATAAAAAATAAAAGAAACTCACAAAGCATGGTAAACTTAGCCTTTAAAAAATCCATGTGATTATGGTAATTTATCAGATTATGTCAAGCTTTTCACTCGTAAATGGGGTTAAAGGCATTTAACGACAACGTGTTTTTCAAAATATATTCGGCTATATACTTTAATAGTTCAATATTATTTACGCTTTAGACATAAATGAGTGCAAACATAAAAAAAATGTTGAATCTTTGGGTACTTTTTAAAAAAATTCGGTTCCAATCGGGTAAAACCGAAATACCCGAACCGGACCCGAGAACCGAACCGGAACACGCTCTTCGGTCCGGTTCTCTCGGTTCCGGGTCAGTTCTTTGCGGTTCCGGAGCCGCGCTCACCCCTAGTTCTAGCATCTCTAATAAAGAAACTAGTATAGCATACAACTTGCTGCATAAGCTGCAACCAAACTTAGGCTCACGATTTTTTTTTTTTTTTTGGCAGAGTCAACCCTATCTCGCAATTTGGTGGGATTGGGAAAACGCCAGGGTTCCAGATGTCGATACTGCAGCTCGCAACATCAAAACTTTCCTGAGTGACTTCTTACCAGGCTTGCGTGTCAACAGCTTCAAATGTTTTGGAAATTCCTGCTCATTAACCGACTAACAGAAACTAGCTTTCCAGTTTAACGCAATATCATTCACTGATGTTGCAGGGGGCAAGCCTGATTACAAAATCATGAGTGATATGTTGTCATTCGCAAAGAATTCGTTCTCAAAGAATTCCCCAACAACTCGCTATTTTATGTTAATAGCAGGTGATTCGGACTTTTACGAAGTTGTTGCTGATCCAAAGAAACAAACCTTGTTAAAAATTGTAATGGGATTTTCACCAACAATTTTTAACAAGGTTTGTTTCTTTGGATCAGCAACAACTTCGTAAAAGTCCGAATCACATGCTATTAACATAAAATAGCGAGTTGTTGGGGAATTCTTTGAGAACGAATTCTTTGCGAATGACAACATATCACTCATGATTTTGTAATCAGGCTTGCCCCCTGCAACATCAGTGAATGATATTGCGTTAAACGGGAAAGCTAGTTTCTGTGAAATATTGTTGGAATACTTGTATGCAAACAATTCATCCCTTTCGCCTACAAGTCCCGGTGAAATATTGTTGGAATACTTGTATGCAAACAATTCATCCCTTTCGCCTACACAATACCCCGTTTAAACCATGATAAGTCACATGAAAAAGATAAGTTAGTACTCCCTCCGTCCCATAATAAGTGTCCACTTTCCAAATGCACAAAGTTTTAGGAAATTCCACTAACTACACTCTCCACCAATCTAATATCACTATTACCCACTAAAGTCTCTTCTAATTGGTTGAAAATATTCCCTAGACACTTAATTTGGGACATCCCAAGATTCCATCATGGACACTTAATATGGGACGGAGGTAGTAATAAAATTATATTTTAAATTTCTTACCACATCAAGAGCCATTTTGATTCTCCGCTTTTCATCAATCTGGCAATGTGGATGATGAATAATCCGGTACAAGCTTCCTCTGTAAAGAAAAGTTGTCCAATGTAAAGTTGTGATATTATAAAATGCTTAATGCGTTCAAATGTTAGTGTGGCGTCCAAAGTTCCAAACCGTATAAGCATGGTGAGTGTAAGTATACATGACAAGTAGAGGCCATTCTTGCAGTGGCAGCTAGAATATCCTAAACCAATACTCAAGGGATTTTTTTTATTATTATTATTTTTTTTTTTTGTTAAATAAACAAAACAGTGAAGAACCTTAGCAATAGCCCTGTAAGCAAGACAAAGGGTAGTGATAGATGGTGCATTGTACATGTATACATTTACATGTTCAAGAAAGCAATGCACACTTACCATTGTTTATTCTTATTATATTGTGTGTGAGGGTCAGCTTGTGGAAGACAGTAAGAGTACGGCAGCTGTGTTTTGTCACTATTGGTCATCAAGAGTCTAAAATGTAAATTATTAACTGACCAATTTCTTTAATTTTCTCAGGTATATTAGTCTATTCCCAGAAAAAAAAAATGGCATTATACACCTCCGGAACCCATCTGCTATCCAAGACAACACCCACCCCACTTTCCATAATTTAACGTTACTTTTATTTCATATCTGGATTCAAAATTTTGGTGATAAGGTTGTGTATAATCGCTTTCTGTAACTGGGGGCTGTTACCATGTTTCCTAGCAAACAAGATTGTGATTTCACGTACAACTAAAAGACATCAATCTTCGGTCAGTTTGCTATGAAGCCATGGTTTATCTTGGGGAAGATTCTTTAGACTACTGGGTTTTCAAGGTGTGAGGCTTAGAGACCTTGGTTTGTTTGTTTTCCTATCTTAGTAAAGAACTGGCCTGCATAGCCCCCCAACATATTTTTTTTTGTAGTTCCACACAGAATTGATGGATATTTCAGCTCATTCCTATCTGTGATCTTCAAGGATATACAAAAGGAACCATTTACTTTGTTTATAGCTCCCCCAATCCACATTGATATATTAATATGTTCATATTTCCAAATTGACAACCTTTAGCTTTTCAATAGTCTTTCCAGGAGTAAAGATCGGAAGTAAAATAGGTATTCAGATATTTTCCCAAGCACAAGTATCAAAGACCAAAATCAGACCTACCTGGGGAGAAATTCCATGATAATTGAAAGGTTTGGAGGCCGAGTAACAGCACCCATAAAAAGCACAACATTCGGATGGCGCAATATCTGCATAATGCGGACCTGTGAAGACCGTAAACATGCTTAAAACAGGTTTTTGATCAATAATAAAACAAAGTTATATACTAATTCCTTGTTTAGTGGCCAAAGATGTAAATAAGAGCTATGTTTGCCTTATAGATGCAGTTTACAGCTGATAACAGAGAATGAGTTTTGTAAAAAAAAAAGGGAGAAGGGTTGGCGTCTACACACTGAGAAGAGCATGCAAATACAAACAAGCTATTCATATGAAATTATCATCATAACTTATAACAGACTATTTGATAAATTATTGGTATCAAGGATTGTCTCACCTGCTCCATCCCACTTCTAGTTATTTCCTAGAGTTACTATTCAAATTTTCCATGTTTCATTTCTCTATACATCCTTAAACAAACATTTCCCAGGAAACAGGTGTAAAATATTCACATGTCCGGAAAAAAAAAATATGGAACTACTAAGTAAAACAAAAGAGCACCATAGAGTAAACTTTACTCGATTTCCATGTTTGAAGTAAACGGCAAGAGCCATGCATTATAACTCATGAATGATAAGCAATTATAAATACACAGTAACTTAATAAAGGCTATTCTCATAAACTGTTTTCATGGCACTTTACTTACTTCTCTCTTAAACTCTGCTAAAGCAGCGCCTGAAAAATCCTGATCAAGGAACTTCTTCACTGCCACCTCCTGTTCAAAGAGATAGCAAATACTTAGGCTATACGGTGGCTATGTAATCAGTGAAAATGTCTAACTAAATTTTCGCCTAACTACCACAAAATTCTTTTCAGTAATAAGATAACTGAGACTTACAGTGCCATTCCAATCAGCATGATAAACCTCACCGTATGAACCTGCATATCAAAGTAATAAAAGTATAAGAGAATGGAACTAAAGTGCGAAAATACATCCTAACTCGCAGAGGTAAACAGTGTAAGACGTGATCACAGAACTAACTATATCAGGGTTGTAGTATAATATAGTCATAGTCCTTTATATTGTTACCTAGTCCAATTCTTTCACCAATTACCAGATCTTCCCATGGAATTTCACAATCTCCAACATCATCAATAACGGGATCAATCTGAGCTGGAGAAGAACCAGCGGATGAGGTTGAGCTTTCTGGTCGGGTCAACCTTGGGTTGTTAGGATTGACACGATATTCTGAGGTTTTTCTTACATCACTGATAGCACTATTTTCATGAACTTTTTCCTGGTCCAACCTGTTATTCCGGGGGAACGCATTGCTATTACTACCTACCACCTCCAGAGACAATCTATAGTTTTTTCCATTCGGCCCATGCAGCTTCTGACTCAGCTGCATTTGAAGAAGCGCCTTCGTCATTTTCTTTTGTAGTTGAACTGTAACCACCACGTGCTTTCAAACCATCAGAATATAGTCTCCCTGGTGCAGCAGAGCTAGTGGAAGCAGGCATGTTAAAGCCATTATTTTCACGATGGGAACCTTCATGCTCCTTTTTCCACATCAGTGGCACAGGAGGTCGACCCGACACTTGGTTATTTTTGGCCCACCGAAGCTCCGCATGTTTATTTTCTGCAGAATTGTTCTGCACAAAAGCCTTGCCCGATCCTTTAATTTGGAATGGATTGAGCTCTGTAAAAAGATTTTTATTGTCCTCTGTGATGTTCTGAGTATATGGGACTACATTCACATTCATCCTTGAGCCACCAGCAACTGCATTTGGCCCACGGCCACCTTTATAAAAAGAACTGCCAATTGCTGATGAGGGGATATGATCCAATTGATTAGAGGGCAACACTCTTTTACCATTGTCACTTGCACTTGTCAATGATATCAAAGGTTCAATGTTTTGACTACTGGTGTCGTTAATATTGTCTGAAACAGGTTTTGAAGAGAGAACAAAGTCTTTATTTGATTGGAGTCATTGGACACCTGGAAATTTGCTGGTTTTCGGCATGTATGACTTAATAGAAGAATCCTTAGAGCCGAAAATATCCGCAGGTATAAGTGTTCCAGGGGCTGCCATCAGATCCACTAGAAACTCGCTGAAGGTAAGAAAAGACATTTAGAAGCATGACAAAGGTGTGTCCCAACATTTAAGTATAATTATATGAACAGAGAGTAGTGGTTAACATCTTTCAGCAAAAGGAAACGAGTAGCATGGAAATAAACAAGACACTCTAGAATAATAGCAGAAGCATAACATATTAACATATGGTATTATGACATTATGACCCATTAATACTAGACACAATTTAAGTGAGTTGTTTTCTTACACGTCAGAATAGTTCTAAACATTTTCCTCTATCAAAACACTGAGGTAGACACATAATTTCTGTTTCAAACTGGTTTAGATCCATTAAAGTTAAATCACACACTACCAAGTCACTCACAAATCCAGATAATAAATACAAGATCCAAAAACTAGAACCATCGCATTGCAACAACGATGTAGATTAATTAAGATTAAAAACATTAAATAGGTTCGATATATAATAGTTTATGTGATATGTGCATCATCCAGCCAAATACGGGGAACATGGCAACAAAAACTTCCAAGTCAAGAGAATGAAAACTGCAACAAGGATGTAGACGATCAATCAAAGATTATAAAAACATGACAATAATGTGGATGTTAGACAATCCAGCTTATGAAAAATTGCTTCACAATGGTCTGGCGCTGTGAGTTTCAGTGCTAGAAGCAGAAGCTCTACCATCAACCACTAACCAAGAAAAACATATTACTTGATTTAGCTATATTCTAGAGAAAGAAATGTTCAAATAAATGCCTGACATTATATATAGATATCATAATAAACTTGGTGTAAGGAACTGATTGCCGACTGTTATTAAATTAATGTGAGGGCCATCTAAATGATTTTAGAAAAGAAACAAAAAAAAGTACGATTTCGTAAATTTCAAATAAAAGTAAAACAGGACATGTGCAAGGACCACAATACTACCTCTCGTTATTTAACTTAATAATGTTGACTGCATCATCCTCAACACCAGTATAGTGACTACCCTTGACAAGCCTGCAGGTTATTCCAACACTTTCAGCCAGTACCTGCACTTCACCATGGAAAAAGGTTAAATATAATGTCATAGCTAACCTCTTGTAATAGACTATGCTTGATGCTCATATGATTCATTTCAGGCTGTGCCATTTGCGTAAGCAGCGCCAGAAGATGCTTAAAAATATCACTCAATTGGTTGCATCAATTGTAAAACTTACAGTACGCATGCACTACTTAGTGGCTATGGTTTCACCAACTAATACATATATGATACTCAAAAAAAAAATGTCCCGAACATAGACTATATACAAAATAATGAAAATGACAGTTCACCTTAAAAAGCAAAGCACGGTGACGTGACAGCCCAACTCTTAAGGATCCGATAGGGTATATACTAGTGTGGATAGAGGTCCTCAATTCTGTGCTTCTTTCTATCCATCTTGCCAAAATAATATTAGCATCCCGCACAGCTCCACCCATATGTTCTGTGACAAGTTCCGCAATCCTCTGCACTAAAAGATTAACCTGAGCAGGAGGGCAGTCTAATGCAATACAGTGCGCTATCTGCAACAGCTCTTCTAGGGGAGGATCAATTGTTCTGTTAACTATAATCACTTCAAAACCTGAAGTCCCAGGGTCCGTTTCAAGGTCAGACAGAGAAGGCATTTTAACTTGGGATGCCATTTCTGTAGAAATCTCATATACATCGTAAAAAACCATCCACCACTTCCTCCTCATAGTCAAGGAGACCATAATCCTAATAAACCAAGAAAAAAATGTTTATCTCACAAATGTGCAGGAGAGATATGTATCTGCATTTTATATATACCATCTCGTGATTAAAAAAAACAAATTATAGTGTGGCCGAAAAGAGAGATATTATTTTACTTGTTATGCTGCATTTGGATCATAATGAAGAGAAAATATAGAGGCCATATACAAGTTCGCAAATTGAGTTACTAGCAACTACTATATCAAAGGATGTGCCCCTTTGGAGTTCAGTCATCCACGTTAATATATCACCATAGGAAGTTTAACATGCTATGCCAATCAAATATGAAGGCGTGCAAACTGAAAAAAAATAAAAATTGGACGTGTTTTTCAAAAGTTTCAAGAAGAGTTTCCATGTATAAATCCTGATCTAGTAATCTACGTAACTCTCTATTATCAAGTTTGCGAAATAGACGTACTAGATAGAGGGAGATTTCCCAAAAAACACAAGATTAGTTCACAAATTTCCCACAAAATTCAGGAAAGACTGACTAGCATTGAAATAATGTAATGTACATATAACCAACACAACACTTGATGACACCATTGTGCATACTTTTATCTCTTAAACATAGAACCCTCGAAGCTTGATAATCAATTCCCTATCATATCACTTTTCTAATATAAACAAAGAGATGCAAATGTTGTCGACTAGATCATATCCTACAATCTATTACTGTCATCACATTCTAAGCCAAAAAAAAGAACCCAAGTCCATTTTCATCAATTCCATAATCTGAAAATCCCTAATTCACAAAAGCTATGCTTACAAGCAGAAACAGCTACTCTAGAAAACTATCATCCAAGAATAAGCAGAAACAGCTACTCTAGAAAACTATCATCCAAGAATAAGCAGATAAGCATTCTAAACATTTCAGAAACTAAAAAGTGCTAATCAGCTTTCAAAATCAAACAAAACAACAATCCAAAACACCCACTTATTTCTTATACATCTAGCAAATGAAACACAACCCAATAAACCTTATAAAAAAATAATAATAATAAAAATAAATACCATCCATGAAGACGCTTGTGAAGATTGATGGTGTACTCCCTAGTCACCACCTCTTCTTTCCTTGCTCCTCCTTTTGTCCTCTCAACCATTATCACTTACCTTTTACCTAAACACATAAACACAGTCAAGTCACATTTAATTAACAGAACCAAAAAGCATTTCATTAATCATATATACAACATATGAATCAATGACAGAAAAACAAACCTGGGATCTGTTAAGGGAGGATGAAACCAAGAGGCGCAGCTAATAAAGATTGTGAGGCGCTTTTTAGGGTTTGCTCATGGGTTTTGTTAGGTTTTGTTAGGTGGGTTAATGGCCCAAATAACTGGACGAAACATATTTGGCAGTTACCCCATTAAAAATTAAATTTGATGAAATAAAAGTTTATAAAAACGAGGCATTATACAACCCGTGCGATGCACGGTCTTTTGGTTGATTAATTAAGTGGTTTTTCGTAACGTTGATGCAACTGCTTGTATAAGCATATGACGGTATTTAGATGTCTATTAGAGAAGTTGTATTGTATTTATTTAGTGGAATTGATATTTAGATGCCTAGTAATATATTTTCACACGCTTAGATAATCGGTTTTATTGTATCTAGTATAAAAATGTATCTAAAACCGATCTCCTTACATCCGTCTTTATAACGTTTATCCAAACACCACCTGAACTAATTGATGTAGAAGTAGGCATTGGAGAACACCGGGCTAAACTACGTGTGTGAATTTACAGTCAAAGATCATCCAAAGAAAATGGATTTGTCCAAGCAATCAAAAGAATCATAATCAACACCACAGTACATCACACAAAGACTTAAACCACAACATTGAAAAAACGAAAATTTCAGCCCAATCCCATGAGAAACTTTTTATTGCTTTAAATATGAATTAGTTACTACACTATAACAGTATGCAAACACACAAAACATTCTACATAAAACAGAGATCATTTTCACACATCCATCACAGAGAAACATATTATGCTAATGTTTGAGTAAATTGCTGAGTTTTTATCGTGATGGTGAGGCTAAAATATACAACAATGTATAACTTATAAATACAAACGCAATTTAGTTTAAGTAAATAACATGTTTCGTTAACATGGCAATCGATGTGATCTATATTTGTCAAAAAAATTGCCGATACATGTAAGCCACTTTGTGCTCCTCCATAGCTTTTAGACGTATACCTCAAAGCAAATGATTACATGAAGTTTAATTATAGGAGATTTATGAGCCACTTTCCAGTAACAACGTATGCTATTTAAGAAATAATGTTTCAAGTGAAGTTGTAATCTTATGTAAAGCATGAAAATTAATGGTGAACATGGGTCGGTGATATTACTTTAAATTCAAGATCGAGGAATTATGGTATTTTATGAAGAGTTGTGCTAATCGTTTGCGTTAAGGCTATTGGATGCTGCTTTGGTTGTATCTAAGTTAATGTTGCGTAGATGATTAGTACTGCTCCAAGAAAGTTACTGTTGTTTGTTATTAAAGTTTGTACTGCTATAATGTTTGGGGAATTGTATGTAATTGTTGATTGCGTAATGTTTGAGTAAATTTTTTTAGTTGTTACCTTGATGGTGTGTCTAAAATATACAACAATATATAATTTGGGCTGCCTCGGTAGGATTTTGCATAACATACAAATAAATCTAAAATCCTACCTTAGAACTGAGAACTGTCACTAATAAATTATACACCAACTGACCCATGTGGAAACTGACCACTGTTGTAGCATGAGGAAAAGTCTTCCAAGTCTAGTACAGCCAATGATACAACATGAAAGCCACCAATGAATCTCACTTAGTCGAATATAATTTGATAACTGATGCTACAAATTCATAAATAAGGCTGTAAACAAAATAAAGATACATGCATTATTAATGCAATTTACCTCTTTATAACATACGGAGTATCATATATTGACTAAAGAAAAACGCATGTAACCATCACATGTGTGAGTGACGGTATGTAGTGAATGTGAATTAAGTGACATATATCATCAACCAAACTCGAATATTAAGACATAGCAAGTGCAACCCATAATTCGTTGTATCAGCCCAGTAAGATTTAGGTAACCTTGGTCCAAAAATAAAACCCATTAACAACCCTAAACATGCATACGTTATCTAAAACAAACCTACCCTAATATCACGCAGCCAAAATGCACTTCTTCTTGGTATAACCGAACACCAAAGACAAATCACCATTCTTACTCTCCATTATACAAAAGTTAGCAACCACTATTTTCCAAGATAAATACTAAACGAATCTCCTTTCCTTCAATGCTTCTTTGTTTTCTTTCTTTCAGTTAAAAAAACGAAACCAACCACACCTTTTAAATCACCTAATCACATTTTAAATATCAAGAGACGTTGAAGAGTTGTTAAGGTTATTGGCTTCAAGATCTGAAATAAGGTCTCGGGTAGGTTTCTTTTGATTTCGAGTAGTGTAGTGGTTGTGTCGTTTGATGACTTTTTCGTGTCTTGATTCAAGATCGATGATAGGTTTTGGTGTTTAAATCTTTTAAAGATTTATTGCAATCAATTGGAAACACAAACATGAGATCTGTGTTATTTTTATTTTTGTTGCTGAGTTCGTGAGATCGTGAGTTAGAGTGGGTTTGTTGTGTTGTTGGTTCTATCATTTGAAAAAAAAATAGAGAAACTGATTTTTTTTCCTTTCTTGTTTGAAACCATGGCTGAAGGAGATGGGATTTTTCTTAGTCACTGTTCGAGTCTTGTTATAGTTGTTGTTGATGTTCGTTTGAGTGAGGAGGATCGGATAAGATCCGGTGATAGTTACCTATTTATAATCTTCAAAAAAGCAACCGAAAAGATTCACATTTAAAGCCTTGTTGTAACTACAGGATGCTCGGTATGCTCAGTATTCTTTTGGGTTGTATTCCATTAAGAATTAGTCATTAGTAATTGCAATGGTTCATATTCATCTTCCCCGCATTCAATTGCTGAATTGAATCTTTATATGATAAATTGTTTGTAGTTATTTTGGTATGCATACTCATGTTTGTACCGTACTTTTGGTTGTGCACAACCCCCCTTGCACATTAAATTAAGGTACTTAAGCTTTATATATTATAGATTTTGGTATGCATACTCATGTTTGTACAGTACTTATGGTTGTGCACAACCCCCCTTGCACATTAAATTAAGGTACTTAAGCTTTATATATAATAGATGCTGATAGAACCGGTAATGAAAGTGTACAATATTTTTAAAGACTAGTATAAGAGAAATAAAATAAATAATATATGCGATTTTAATTAAAGCGACTGAGTTTACCTACTAACGAATAGACTAAGCGATACACAATGCTTTTGGACCGGATGCATTTAATAAAAGTTGAGATTTTTTTACAAAAATTAACAATGTGAAAAATTTTATCAATCTCGTGATACCTTCTGCTCCCCTTGTGTCATCAGTGAGTTATAAATTACCTACCCCGTGAGTTTAACCACTCCCAACAACTTAATGTACAATTATTTATGCATGTCCAAAATTGTTTATTTTATTAGACTAAACTTTTACGTGAACATATAAATTGATAAAAATAGTCTCATCATTTTTATACTTTTTAATCTATATCGTTAAGCAGAAAATGTACTTGTCCTGTATTTAATCAACTATGATTTTCCGTGAACATGAAATTTTGATCAAAATCTAAAAAGTCTATGGAAGTAAACAAAGTTTTGACCATGCATTTAACCTTTTATTTGTCTCCAACTCCCATCGTACAAATACGTGATCTAGAGGTAAGTTTATCAACATTGTAAAGTGGATCGAAGACCCAACTCAACTTCTTTGCTGAGATAAGTTTATTGATAGAGCTCGTGTTCTTATTCAATGTATGTAGCTAGTTTACTTTTTGTCATTGTGATCATTTTGATGATCCAGTTAGCTACAATCTTGTTAAAGTTTCTCTTAAAGGCAATATATTCAATTTTTCGCCGGTTCAAAAAAAAAAAAAAAAAAAAAAAATATATATATATATATATATATATATATATATATATATATATATATATAATATATATATATATATATATATATAGGATAAAGATCAAATAAAAAGACAAATATCCGTACATTACGTAAAAAGATTTTTTTTTTCAAAAATTTTATCTAAAAATTCCAAAAAAAATCCACAAGATCAGGTATGTTGGTGCATGAAAAAGTTGTGAAAGAAGTTTTTCTAAAAGTGGATATTTTTTCCCAAAAAAAAATTATGAAAAAATACGTTGGTGCATTAAATCGCTTTTTTGTGCATCAAAAATTCGTTTTTGCACCCAAGTTCTTTTGTCTTTTTAAATCAAAATAACATTGCACATCTAACTAAAACAAGTTGAAAATTTTGTGCATCAAAATTTTTTTGCGCATCAAAATTCGTTTTTTGTGCATTAAAAAAACGTATAAAAACTCAAAATCAGAAAAAATTCTTTTACAAAAGTTTTATGCACCAACATACCCGATCTTGTGGAATTTTTTTGGATTTTTTCGTTAACTTTTTTAAAAAAAATATTATTTTTACGTAGTGTACGGATATTTGTCTTTTTATTTTAACTTTACCCTATATATATATATATATATTATATATATATATATATATATATATATATATATATATATATATATATATATATAATATATAAAATAAAAAAATATAAAAAAATAGAGGTGCACAAATGGTCTAATGTCACGTCCCGAACGTCAATACCGGAGGTTAAGTCAGCATTTGAGAAGATTCTCAAAATCAAGGAACTTCGTGCGTTCCTTCAAATGACGAGAGTATTCATGGGAGTTTTGATATTTTAAGAGTTTTTAGAGACATTTATATACTGTACATGTTTTTTATATCTTGTAAGCATTGGCGGACATACATAATATTTGAAGATTACTAAAGAGTTATTGAAGATTAATTTGAAGATTTCAAGATAAATGTGATCCGTACCTAAGCACTAGCCGACATACCTAATATTTTTAAGTAGGACTGTAAACGAACCGGACGAACACGGACGGAGCCTTGTTCATGTTCGTTCATTTAATTTTAACCGGACAAATAAACGAACACGAACGCTTAAACGAACGGATTTTCTTGTTCATGTTCGTTTATTAAGAAAATGAGTTGTTCATGTTCGTTTATGTTCGTTCATTAAGACATTAAACGAACGGTAAACGAACATAAACGATTGAACATAAATAAACATAGACAAACAAACATAAACTTTATTAAATTATGCATCTAATATTGTTTTATAAGTGTCGTTTTGTTTAAACAAACTAATTTTAAAATTATACAATTAAAAGATATGATATACGAACATAAATAAATAAATGAAAATAAACGAACGTTAACGAACGCATAATCGGACGTTCACGAACATAATAAACGGACGTGCCTTTTGTTCATGTTCGTTCATTTAACTAAACGATCGTAAAATATTGTTCATGTTCGTTCATTTAATAAATAAACAAACATAAACGAACTTTTTACCGAACGGTTTATAAAATGTTCACTGAACGTTCAGTTCGTTTACAGCCCTATTTGTAAGCATTGGAAGACATATGTAAGGCATTGGAGGACATACTTAAGGTAGAGGGTATGCACGTGCATACCTTATAAAAAACACCCGTAGTGTAAATTTTACTTTTTGTTATGAATTTTTGATAGTTTAACACTAAGTGCATACCCTCTTCAAAAAGAATTTGAGTATGCATACTCTATGATTAGTGTTTGCGTCTGCCGCTGCTTGTAAGCATTCACTTAATCAAATAAGTCTTCTCCTCACTTTTTAATCTGTATAACCTGCGCCATTTAAAAAAAGTATATTACTTAGTTGTCCTCACTTTTTAATCTGTATAACTTGCGCCATTAAAAAAAGTATATTACTTAGTTGTTCTCATTTACATGTACAATATGATGTTAGGCGACCTGATTCAACTCTCGTGGCAATATAACCTTACTCATAAAAAAACATGGATGATAATTACGAGTATAAAAAAGGTAAATTGCAAAAATCGTACTTGGTCTTTCAAAAATGCGAGCAACATCCCCTTGGAAAACTTTGGGGCTCATCCTTCGATGGCTAATGTCAAATGACTGAAATACCCTTATTTTCTTCCCTATCTAAGTTTTTACTTGAATCTATTTTTAATTGAAAATAAAAATCATCTTTTTGTGAATGGTGGATTTTATTTTAAATAAATTAAAATAATAATAATAATAATAATAATAATAATAATAATAATAAAATAATAATAAAATAAAATAAAATAAAATAATAAAAAATAAAAAAAAAAAAAAAAAAAAAAAAAAAAAAAAAAAAACCTAGCAAGATGTTAGAATAAAACATCGTTACATAAGTAGTGTAAAGTTACACGTTATTGGAACAAGCCAACTTGGGGGCGTTGATCCATTCTAGCCAATTTAATTGAATATGCTTACTTCTATTAGAGATCTAAAGACGTGTTTAATTTATGTATTTATAACTTTAATTTTGATGCTCAAACACTTTTTTTTATATCTTATAACATCAACAAGATTGCAGCAGAGAGACATAATGTGTCATTTTGTGTGAAGTTTTATGTTTTTGGAACTTTGGAACTTTCGAAATAATGTGATCTTCAACAACTCGAAGTTTCAAAGAAGTAACATCTTTGATAGTATCGTTGTTAACTCTTATGATTTCTTGTCGAGTAGATATAAAAAATCTAGAATAGACTGGAACATGTGTGTGAAGTTTTATGTATTACCCGAAACATATTAGTCTCTTTAAAAGGTCAATGTTTTACTTTTTAAGGATGCAATAAATATGGAAACGATTGATATACATGTCAAACTTTATGAAACTACTCAACACGGGCTATAGATGTGCAATTCTATTTTACCAATTTCTATTTATTTAAAGGTTAGACACATATGTGGAAGAGTAGATTGCAAAAACCATTCGTGTAGTATGTCCAAATCGCATGCGCAGTCTTTACTTTTTTGAAAGTGCAAGTGTCATCCCTGTGAGAGACAAACGTTTGGTGTGCATATCATCCCTGACTCAATGTAAAATGACTAAAATGCCGTTTCCTTCGTTGAAAATTGGTCATTCAGGGGGCGGGATGCCAAAGTTAGGGGGTTCAAGACATCATATTTGTGTTAAAAGTAATAGAATGTGTTCACATCGGTATTGATTTATAACATCTCGGTGGGTTCGCTTGAACCCCTTCACCCAAGGGTGGCTTCGCCACTGACTGTAGGACTATGTTTTGCATGCCAGCCGGCTTGAAAGTGGTTCACACTCACAATACTTGACTTGCTGGAAGTATGCTCTTTGTTGAGGAGGGGCAATTGATCATTGAAGTCCGTAAGGGCATTTTGCCTTATTAGAAGCCTACGTTGTTGCTCTTGCTTTTGCAGCTTAGTGAAAGTTTGAGAGTCAAACTCATTAGTGTGCTATACGTTTGGATATTTCATGGAATATTATCTGTGGATGGATGCAACTACGCAAGCATTATCTGTTTTATTGTTTTTTAATTATCGAAGTTGTTCGGCAAAAATGTTTTATTGTACAAAATTTTAATTTCAGTTTACATACTTCTGCGTAACTCTCGGTGTAAACTGTATTTGGTCATCGCACACCTCTCAGACATGCCCCAAAAGGATGTTGTAGTCCGATAGAACACGTTTGAACCACATGGAATCATCAAATACTAACCTTGACTTAACAAGGTAAATTACAGCACCAAATACAGTTTGACCTCCAAACCCAAGCACTATCTATCATTGATATCTTTAAAATGACTGCCTTTCTCTTCATTTTTGTGTGTTTTTCGATGGTCTTGGATAGTTGTTATGCTGCACCAGAGACCCCTTTTTGAAATTCTTGCCAAATGTACTTCTTTTCTTCCTTTTGTTTCATCTTTCAATATGAGATGAAATCTATTTTCTAGTTTTGCATTTATCATTAAACACACCAGTACTGAGCATGTGTTAAAAGTAAAAACAATATCGATGTAAAATTCGCATACCATAAGGTTTGTAAAATTATGTCTTCACTAAATTATTATCAAGTATATGTATCATCTGAAAATAAATGAGCTATTATAGTTCAAAATTTTTAGTTTCTTACAACTATCCCAATACGGACTCTATGATTTTGTATGTTTTTGTTCTCCATAAAGACCCAACAAGGCCCACAGTTTAGATAGTTCACAAATTTGGCAAACTGGGCTACATTTCCCAGCCCAATTTTTTTTTAGACAGCCTACTTTCTAGTCTATATAGATTAGTGAGTACTGAACAAACCTAGGGTATTATCTTTGCAACATGTAACATATTCATAACAATTAAACACACAAATAAGGTGGATATGGCCGGCGGTTTTAGAGAAATTTAGAGAGAGAAAGTGAGTTGGGAACTAGAGAGAGAAAATGTGAAATGTATTAGATGAATGTGTGAGAAGTTCCAACCCTCTCCCTTGGTGGGAGAGGGGTATTTATAGTTACATAATAGTTGCCCCGAGTGGGCTGTGGAGCGAGCTGACAGAGGGTAAAGACCCGACCCACTCCACGAATACTTAACTAACTAAACTAATACAAATAATATTAATATTACTGATATTCCTACGAGCTATTAAATGCTAATGAGTACTCGGGGTGACCGAGTTTTCAGATGAATATTTATAATCCTAACAATCTCCCCCTAAGGGAGGTCACCCCGGAAATAATATTTTGAAATCTAGCATTCTTTCATATGATCTTGACTTCATAGCTCGTAGTCTTTGATTCTTCAACGTCATAAGTCTTTGTGCCTTTCAGCAGTGAACTTTTGATGATCATTCTTCAGTCTTGGATGATCTTCGGTGATTCTTTGATGTCTTCATCCAACATATGTCTTCAAGTCATCTTTCAGCAGTATGTCTCCATGTGATGTGGTATTCTTTGACCTGACATGCTCACACTATTCTTGGTCATGAATTTCAGCATCAGAGTTTGCAAAAGCAGTGTTGAAGGTCTTTTATTTTATCATGACTTCTTTGTATATAGTGAAGGTGTAGTGTGAGCATGTGGTTGTGGATTGGCATCTTCTCTGCAATCAGCTACAACCGCCAGGAATTCCTGCATACGACAGTTAGCAATAAAACGTCCGGCACTTATAGGTTTGGATTTCGAGATTGTTAACAGCATAGTGTGAAAACTCTCTCTAATCCTTACCAAGGCCGTTCCTAATCGAAAACCCACAGAGGGCTTAAAAGATCTACCATAGTAAATCAACGATTAGGTGAGTCGCTGGAGTTCGCTCCACGACTGTAGACCGTTTGAACCGCCGTGACCACTAAGCGTAATCCACAAGGAATTACCGAAGTGACCTGCTTTCAGGGCTGTTTGATGTTGACCCTGGCAGGAATTTCCATTCAATCACTGAGAATTACATTTGTAAATTTCCTCATAAATGTTCTGGCAGATTGCTAAGATCTGCGTAGGACTCATAAGTTTACATCTGGTGTCCTTAATGTTGAACAACCAGTGTAGGAGTAACACGTGTTCCTATGAGATCTTATGATGCATCTCGTGGCTCTAGACTCGATAAGTGCATTTTTGGTGGTCGGAGACTGGAGCGGTGTCTCCTGTTTCAATATCAACATAACTCGTAATGAGCGGTCGATAGATTATGCAGGGTTCCCCGTGAGAATGAAACAAGTCCTTTTAAGAGAACTTGAGTGGCTTAGAAGGTTTAGTGCAGCGCGTCACTGGGTCCATGACGTCTTGTCTTCAATACCGGTGTTACCTTAGTAACCACCAGTAGCATATGAATTGAACCCGGTTTCTGCCCTAAGGTTGAATAATTGGAGGGCTATTTCTTTTCACCCTTTCTCATTTCATTTCTTTTTAATTCTTCAACCCCTTCTTTCTCCTTTCTCATATTACTCCTTTTTTCATGATCATACCTAAGGACTTTCTAATACTAACTATTTGGTATTGTCCCTAGGTAGATCCCTCCGGCTCTGGCAGATCATAGGACGGTTTTCCTAACCTTAGCCACCTTATAACACCATGACTATCCTATGTTGCCGTAAACCAAAATCCTTGAAAAATCTCTCAAAGTGTTCATGATTATGAAACACATTTTGCTAACACTTTGAGAGTTTTATATTTTTCAAATTCTCCCCCTTAACATGTGCACATATGTTTTAAATTAAAATTTGCACATGTTGGGTAGAGATTGCACTTTTTGAATTGATCCACTTTCAGTGAACATGACCGATTCGAGACACGCTTACATCACTAGTTAGACTAGCTTGAAATTATTACCAGGCCTGGCCACATCCACAGAAAGTTTCTCGAAACGGTACACTCTACTCAGATACGTCCTCTTCGAGACACGCTTACATCACTGGTTAGACCAGCTTGAAATTATTACCCGGCCAGGACACATCCTTTCGATTAATGACAGTTTATGTTTCGTCAATTCATTGGTGAATTCTGAGTCACGCTCACATGAGATGCCATATCCTTTTTGTCACCATAAATCATTTGCTCCCCCTCAATATGTGCATCGATATACAAAAAAGTTTAGCACATATGGGGGAGCTTACATTTAGGTCCAAAACATCACATTTTTATCAGATTTCATATTTAAATCACATTCTCTCCCCCGATCAAAAATTTCAAACCTTTTGAGATTTGTGATCCCAATTGATTTAAATATGTTTAGAAAATTAGGGAGAAAATGTGGTCAGGTTTTAATATACAATCTGATTATGGAGCATACTATGCTCCCCCTTAAACCATGAGAGAGTGTCACTGCTGATGTTGCACAATGCTTAAAAAAGGTGTCAAAAATTTGAACAAATACTCTCCCCCACAATTAATGACCCGTTTTCTATTTAAAGAGCTGTTGTCATTCAATTGAGCGTTAAGTATTTGTGAAAATTTAAGTCCAGTTACCACCTTGTGAAACACCAAAACTCTCCTGAAGAATCATAGAAGATAAAGAGTTTGTGGTGCAAAGAAGACTTCTCTTCTTATACAAGAAATGATGCACTGAAACGTACATCGGTTCGAAGAAACATGGATGTAAAGTAATCCATGCCCAGGTGAACATAACCCAGTTGGAGGAACAACCGTCTTTTTGGCGACATGCTTTCCCCATTATAAAGCGCGGGTTACAGTGTGAAGTAACTGCAAGCCATTTAGACATGTTTTAACCGGTTAGTAAAACTTCTGCTCGAGCTTCATTTAAAGACCCGTGTCATTATTGAATGACATTTCTAGGTCCGTAAATGTTATCGATAAACAAAAGACATGCCTAGAAGAACTATTTTTGGTATTTTCTGTTTTTCTGATTTTTAGGTCTTTTATAGGTTTTATATTTTTCTATTTTCTTTTTGGTTTTAGATATATACACGTATATACTAGGATATGTGAAGCCAATCCTTTACTCCTCCTTTTCTTCTTGAAGACATTTGAGTGTTTCAGGTGTCAAGCTCTTCATACCAAGACGAGGGAGAATAAACTGAAACTGTTCTCTCGGAAGTGCCTTGGTGAAGATGTCAGCCAACTGAAACTCCGTCCTCACGAAGTATAGTTCAACAATCCCTTTTTCAACCTGTTCCTTTATGAAGTGATGCCTGATATCGATGTGCTTCGACCGGGAGTGTTGGACATTGTTACAACAGAGAGCAATAGCGCTTTTGTTGTCACAATATAGAGGAATCTTGTTGTATGCATAGCCATAGTCAGAAAGTTGTGATCTCATCCATAGGATTTGAGCACAGCAAGCAGACATAGCAATATACTCAGCCTCTGTAGAAGATATAGAAGTGCTCATATACTTTTTAGAAGACAAACTAACCAACTTTTCCCCCAAAAACTGAGCTCCCCCCGAAGTACTTCGACGAGTATCTTGACACCCGGTATGATCAGCATCAGCATAAGCCGTGAGTTCCATTGCAGTGTCCTTAGGGTACCAGAGACCCATATGAACAGTGCCTTGAAGATATTTGAAGACTCTTTTCACAGCTTTCAGATGCTTTTTGGTAGGCTTGGATTGGTACCGAGCGCACATACATACTGCGGACAGAAGATCAGGTCTACTAGCAGTGAGATACATCAAGGATCCAATCATACTTCTATACTTTGTTTGATCAACCGGGATCCCAGAGAGGTCTTCATCCAGCTTTGATCTTTCAACCATGGGAGTGTCAACATAATCACTTGAATCAAATCCGAACTTTTTCAAAATTTCGTATGCATATTTGGATTGATTAATGAAGATGCCTCCGGGACTTTGAGAGATTTGCAGACCTAAGAAAAATGACATTTGTCCCATCATCGACATCTGGAACTTAGAACTCATCTCCTTTGAAAACCGATCACATTCTCTAGGATCAGAAGAGGCAAAGTGATGAGTGTGTAAATACTCATCATTTTTGTCGTATCTGAACTGCCAAAACATCCAAAAATACTCAGAAATGCATCAAAATACTGAAAATATCCCAGGGATTGTGTTTTATATGTTTCAAATGCAAAATGTTTAAAAACAGTTGAACAAACGAACAAAGTTTGCAAAATTGGCAGTTTCAATCCCTCAACTTTCAAAACTTGTCAAAATTAGTCCCTAGGCATTTGTTTTGTAAGAAAAGTCACCAAAGGTCCTTTTTAAATCATAAGTTGTCATATTTAGTCCTTTGATGAAAAGTTTCAATAATTTACAAGTTTGGTCCCTGCACTTTTAGAATTTGCAAAAATGGTCCCTGGGAAATATTATTGTTGGAAATATCAAGTATGGTCCCTGGATTATTGGAATATGGCAGGAATCACCCTCGGATTAAGTTTTCAGAATTGGCAGTTATGGTCCTCCAATTTTTAGAAATTACAAGAATGGTCCTTGTGATTTAACTACAAACCAAACCGGACCACCTTTTATTAATAAAAACCAAACCCTTTTATATTATAAACCCAATCCTATAACCCAATCTCTAAACCCAGCCCACAAGCCCAAACAATTACCCGACCCAATCCCTTTTATTTAAACATGAGTTTGACTTCGGTCAAACTCATCTCTGCAATACCACCTCCGCCAAAAACCACCCTCTACTTCCACGGTTTTTCACCACCACCTTTCCACCTGGCTACCACCTCACCACCTACCCCTCACTCTCACCCCTTCCACCTCACACCCTATAGCCCACAACCTCAATTAATGCTTCCCCACCACTTTTACACTAAACCATACCTTCCCCTGTTTTTCTTTAACCAAAAGTACCAACTAGGCTACAATCCCTTTCCTTTGTGTCTCCTCAACATATACAAGCTTCCAAAGGGCATTTATTGCAAAAATTCGGCCGCAAGTTATGTATCTCAATTTTGGCGCCAAAAACGGTTTAAACGGATGGGATCACTTTGACTCATCCAATGGTCAAGATTGTTGATGGGAAATGTTCAGAAGCATGTGGGAACTCTCAGAAGGCTATAAAGAAGGAAGGGGAGGCAAGAAAAAAAAAAGATATCTAGTGTAACTTTAGTTTATGTATGTCGTATAAGTCAATTTCCATTTCCTAGTCTATGTTTAAGCTTTTAAGCCTTGTACTAAGTTATTTCAGAGCATTGTAAACCTTTTTAAGTAATCAATTTCAAGTTTCCTTCACGAATTCAGTTTATGCCATTTTTATGCTCAAATTCTCATATTTGCTTGTATGTTGTTTTAGTTGATGATAAGGACTCAAATAGATCATATAAGCTCCTTTAAAGCTTCTGAAAGCTTTTAGAAACCATAAAAATCAGTTTAGAGTTAAAAACCAAAAATACCAAAAAAAAATCACATAATTAGATAAAAATCAAGAAATTCAGCAATGATGATCAAGAAAGTTGGAGCAGGGTAAATCTTGGATGGCCTTTGGGTTCAGAAGCTGAGTGGAAGGGTATTTCAATTGGTCCTTGGTCCTTGTTCTTGGTTTTCAGCTGAATCACAGTTGTAAGCCCTTTTTAAGCATTTTTGCATTTCAATGTATGAAGTAGCTTCTAGCTTAAAGCTTTGTGTTCTTATGTTTCTGAGTTGTAGTTAAGTAGAATCATACATTAAAACAGTTAGTTTGTTCTTTAGAATTCATAGTTGCTAAAAATCTTAGTTTGACAGTTAAAATAGCATTTTAGTCATTTCTGAGTTTCATGCTTATATTGCTGTTGTTTAATGCTTCTTTAGTCCTATGTTATGATAATATGAAGATTGAAATCAGTTGCATGCTCTTAATTTGAGAAATCCTTTGAAAATCACAAAATCTGAGTTTTTAAGGGCTGTTTGGATATTGTGAGTGAAATCTGTGTTATAGGGTGTTTGTGCCATTGTTCTTGTTTGATGTATGTCACATTAAGTCCTAATATCTCAGTGAAAACATAAAATCCAGTGCTTACTTGAGGGAAAGTCAAAATTGCCTTTAATCCTACTCAACTTGTTAACTGATGAGATTTCATGTTCCATAATCATGCTTTTATGTTTATAAGTTGTTATTGTTGATCAAACTAGTCTTAATTCACCTTAATACATCATAATCAGTCATTAAAATAGGATCAAAACTCACCAAAGTCAACTTTTGTGTTTTACTGCAAAAGTCAAAAAAATCAGGTTTGAGTGCTGATTCCCATCTGATCTAGGGGGAAATTGGACTTCAATTGGTGTGTTTGTGATGGGGCTTTTTAGTTTTTAAGATAGCCAGTAATACTAGCTCACTTTTGCCCCCTTAATATTCAACTTGACTGCTTATTTTAATTGCTTAATTTGCCTTGCAAGTTTGCTATTTTCTGAGTTTTCTGAGTGAAATTTGCAATTGCATAAGTGCTCATTTGCTTTAATCTGTGGGTTAAGCTCTTATATTTAAGTTGATTTGTGCTTATTTAAGTTGTTTTAACCTGTTCTGAGCTTTTGGTTAAGTTTTGTGCTTATTAGCTTATTTTTGGCTTATTAGCAAACTGCTTATCTGCCCAAATCTGCTTATTGGGCTTAGATAACTTCTGCTTTTATTTTTCATAGCTTTTAAATATTAATTTAGACTTATCCTGAATTTTTCAGATTTTTCCTAAGTCATTTAATATTTTTAATCTTTTTAATTAGTTTCTAATAGTAATTAAATCATAATAAATAAAATAATAATCAGAAAAATATAAATCTAATTTTCATAATTTTCTTTTGTCATTTTTAATCCAGGAAAAATATAATTATATTATTAGGCCTTAAGAAAAACAAAAATAGAAAATAAGTGATAGCTTCTATTTAATAGAATTTATCTTTTTAAATTTTAATTAAGTAAGTTTCATTTTTATAATTTTCTTAGCTTCTATTTACTTAATAATATTTATAGAAAAATTTTTAGATTTTTCTTTGTTTATTTAGTATTTATTATAATTTAAATTAGTTTTAAATAATTATTAAATAATAAATAATTAATAATAATTAGATAAAAAGTTAAAAAAATATAATTTAAGTTTTTAAATAAGATTTAAGTCATTTTACATTTTTAGGTTTTAAATTTCATAAATTTCAGTTTTGGTCCCATTTTAGCTTTCCCGTTACGCGTTTTAGTTTATTTTTATTCGCGTTTAATTTTCTTGTGCATATTTGTTTATCATTTGTTATTTAGAATTATTAAAAAAGCAAAATCAAATACCTAATCACATCAGTCACTCTAATCCTAACTTTCCACAGTTTGCCCATTCACACCTCGTTGGGAAACGATTCGGGTAATTACTTACCTGTCTTCACACTACACACGAACGTGAGTTTTTGCAGGTATCCTTTTTCACAAAGGGGTAATTTGTAATTGTTCACGAGCATCCGCTGTCTGCATTTATTTAATAGTGCGTTCGCGACGGATCAAATTTTGGCGCCGCTGCCGGGGAGGTTGTGCTGCGACTATTGTGTAGAGTTTTAGCGATTAGTGATTCGAGATCCTTCTTCTAAAAGTTCCTATTTCCCAAAAACAATATAAAATACAAAAATATTTTTCTTTTCTTTTCTATATATATTATTATTATTATTATTATTATCATATAAAAAATTAAAAACCCCAAAAACATTTTCCATTTTCTTTGTTAAATAATAAACAAACAATAAAATTAACCATCGAGAACCAAGACAGAGTACTACCTAACTGGGGGTACGACCATAATAAGTTCCCAAACCAAAGATTTAAAACTTGCCTTTGTATCACTTGCGAATATCGGCTCACCTTTGATTGATAAACAAACTATAACGGAGGTTTAAGGATAGTCTGACATTAAATTGTCGGACTGAAAGAAGCGGGTTTTTAAGGAGCATTAATTGCCCACCTTTGCTTCTCCGCCACTCTGTGCGTTTATCTTTTAGAGAGCTACCGTACGCTTGTTGATTATTGGTTTAAGTTCACTTGTGTTTTTTCTCGATCTTGATTTTAATTGAAAATTTTGCTAAAAGTGCATGCGCACTCGTTCTTCTAGGTCATCAAGCCCTTTCCGTGAACTTGGAAACATACATCGAAGACGTCGGAGACGTTCTGCTCCATCAGTCGTACCCGAGATACGGACTGATCCCCAAACCCCTGTCATCATGGCAGAAGACCGTCCTATGAATGAGCTTCTCCAAGCTCCCACCGAGGGTTATGGAGATGCCATTATTGTTCCAGCCATCGTGGCTGAGAATTTTGAGCTTAAAACTGGGTTGATAAACCTTGTAACATCGCGTCAATTCTATGGTTTTGAGAGGGACGATCCTCAAGATCACGTTCGAAGGTTCAATAAAATCACATCCACCATCAAATGTAAAAATGTCCCGGAGGAATCGATCAAACTTCTTCTTTTCCCGTTTTCCATCGATGGGGCTGCCCGGATTTGGCTTGACAAACAACCCCCTCGATCAATTAGAACATGGGAAGATTTAGTTCAAAAGTTCGTAAATGAATTCTTTCCTCCTTCTAAAGCCACGCATCTTAAAAATGAAATCATGAAATTCTCTCAAAGGTTTGATGAACCATTTGGAGAGGCATGGGATCGTTTCAAAGAATTGCTCTGCAAATGTCCTCATCACGGTTTCACCGATTTGATGGAAATGGACACTTTTTACAGTGGGTTAAACCCATCTGACCAAGATTCTCTCAATGCCTCAGCTGGAGGTAATTTTCTGAGCAAATCCACTAAGGAAGCCATTGCACTCATTAAAAATAAGTCTAAGGTCCGCACTACACGAAACAGGACATATAATTCCCAGGCTAGTGTTGGTCCTTCCACTTCATCTCCCGTGAGTCAGTCCAGTACTGATACTCAGCTTGCTGAACTCACGAAGGTTATTCAAGCTTTGGTTTTCTCCACACAAAAGAAAGAGTCCGCTCCGCAAACTTCTCACACTGCTGAAGTCAAAAAAATAGAAGTTTGTGTTACTTGTGGTGGTCCTCACGCTTACTATAATTGTACTGCCACCGATGGCAATACATTTGATGTTAATGCTATAGCCGGAACATCCAATCAAGGAGGTAATCAATACCGTCCTCAAGTGGACCCAAACCACCGTGCTAGCAATCAATTTGGACCACCCGGATTTCCTCCTCCCAACAATCCAAATAGGATTAATCCTAATCAACAAAGAGGGCAAAACATGCAAAATCAATTTCATGCCCCAAACAATCAATACCCACCCCAGAGGGGTAATCAAGGGTATTCAGCTCCTAATCACCAAGGACCTCTCCCAAACGAACTTGATAACTACATCAAGTTTAATGAGACCAAAATGAAGGCAATACAAAATCAGATCTCTGGATTGAGGAATGAATTTCAATCTTCAATATACAAGCAAGGAACTGAGCTTAAGAATGAGCTTTCAAATAAAATTGATCACTCTCAAAGCGAGGTTAAGAATATGCTTGCCAGTCTCATGAACCATATCAATCCACCTTCTACCTCGGGAGGTCTCCCTGGTAATACCATTCCAAACCCTAAGGGTGAACTCAAAGCTGTCACCACACGCAGTGGTAAAGCTTATGATGGACCCACTATTCCTACTACCACTTCTTCTCCTCCTCCCAAGGTAGTGGAAAGTGAACCTGAGGTGACTAAGGACAAGGAACTTCCTACTAATAACGGAGGGACCGACAACGTCCTACCTCAAGTTGTCCCGAAACCAAAACCCAAACCAGGAGTTGTTTTTGAATCGCATGAAATCCCTGTTGAAAACCCTAAATCCAAACCTTCTATTCCTTACCCATCACGTTTAAATGAGCAAAAGCTCCGCGAAAAAGCTAGTCAACAAATGGAAAAAAATTTCAAAATTTTTCAGGAATTACATTTTGACATAAGCTTTGCGGATGCTATCATTCTGATGCCCAAGTTTGCATCCACAATCAAACACTTGTTAAGCAACAAGGAAAAACTGTTTGAAATGGCAAAGACTCCATTAAATGAGAACTGCTCAGCAGTTATCTTGAAAAAGCTTCCCGTGAAGCTTGGAGATCCTGGAAGATTTTTACTACCTTGTGTCTTTCCAGGAATGGTTGAATGCTATGCCTTGGCCGATCTTGGTGCAAGCATCAACCTGATGCCTTATTCAGTGTGGGAGAAACTTTCTCTTCCTGAACTCACTACTACCTGCATGACTCTTGAGCTTACAGATCGTTCCACATCTCATCCACGCGGCATTGCTGAGGATGTATTTGTGAAAGTAGGAAAGTTCCATTTTCCAGCTGACTTTGTGGTTGTCGATTTCGATGCTGATCCTAGGGTTCCTCTTATTCTTGGAAGAGGATTCCTAAAAACGGGTCGTGCTCTCATTGATGTTTTTGAGCATGAAATCACATTACGTGTGGATAATGAAGCTGTTACTTTTAACCTGGATCAAACTTCGAGGTACTCCCCAAATTATGATTCTGAATCGGTTAACCGAATCGATGTCATTGATATTGCTTCAGAGGAGTACTCTCAAGAGTTTCTTGGTTATTCTCATAATTCTGTGAGTGGGGATCCCACCGCATCTTCTCTACCTATCATTTCCGACTCTTCCCCTTCTCTCACTCCGTTTGAGGGAAGTAATTTCAATTTGGAAGAGATCGAGGCTTTTCTCGAGTGTGATTCATTTCTGGAAGGAATTGATGACGCTGAGATTGATCTGGAGGGAGATATTCTTCTTCTTGAGAAATTGTTAAATCAGGACAATTCTCCTCCACTCCCTCCCGTTGAACTTCATAATGAGGAAATTAAATCGGTTGAGAAAACCGATGGATTTCCTGTGGTCGAACTCAAAGACTTACCACCTCATCTTGAGTATGCATTTTTGGAGGGTGATGATAAATTACCCGTCATTATTGCTAAAGACTTAAGTGATGAGGAAAAGACTGCTCTAATAAAGGTCTTGAAGTCACACAAGCAAGCCATTGCTTGGAAACTCTCCGACATAAAGGGTATCGACCCTGAATTTTGTACTCACAAGATATTAATGGAGGATGACTTTAAACCAGCAGTCCAACACCAGCGAAGGGTAAATCCCAAAATCCACGATGTTATCAAACAAGAGGTTCTCAAACTTCTTGATGCAGGATTGATTTATCCCATCTCTGATAGTCCTTGGGTTAGTCCCATTCACTGTGTTCCAAAAAAGGGTGGCATAACTGTTGTCACAAATGAGGAGAATGAGTTGATTCCAACTCGATTGGTTACTGGGTGGCGTGTGTGCATTGACTATCGTAAGTTAAATGATGCCACCCGAAAAGACCATTTTCCTCTGCCCTTTATGGACCAGATGCTTGAGAGATTAGCGGGAAACGAGTACTATTGTTTCCTTGATGGTTTCTCGGGTTACTTTCAAATCCCCATTGATCCACAAGATCAAGAAAAGACCACCTTTACATGCCCTTATGGAACCTTTGCTTATAAACGTATGCCTTTCGGCTTATGCAATGCTCCAGGCACATTCCAAAGGTGCATGATGTCCATATTTTCCGACATGATCGGGAAAACGATGGAGGTCTTTATGGATGACTTCTCGGTCATTGGGGATTCATTCGAAACATGTCTCTCCCATTTAGAAAACATGTTGAAACGGTGTGAAGACACCAATCTTTGTCTAAATTGGGAGAAGAGTCACTTTATGGTCAAAGAGGGCATTGTCCTCGGCCATAAGATATCAAAGAATGGGATTGAGGTTGACAGATCTAAAGTTGATGTCATTGGTAAATTACCTCATCCCACTACCGTCAAAGGTATTAGGAGTTTTTTGGGACATGCCGGTTTCTATCGTAGATTCATACAAGATTTTTCTAAAATCGCCCGGCCTATGACTCATCTTCTTGAAAAGGATGCTCCTTTTATCTTCTCACCCGAGTGCATCGAAGCTTTTGAAACATTAAAGAAAAAGCTTACTGAAGCACCCATTCTGGTTGCCCCCGACTGGGATTTTCCCTTTGAGCTCATGTGCGATGCAAGTGATTTTGCTATCGGTGCAGTCCTGGGGCAACGAAAAGCCAAACACTTTCAGCTTATCCACTACGCAAGTAAAACCATGACTGAAGCTCAAACTCATTACACCACTACAGAAAAAGAATTATTAGCTGTGGTGTATGCCTTTGAGAAGTTTCGGCCATATTTAATCTTGACAAAATGTGTAGTGTATACGGATCACTCGGCTCTCAAATATCTCTTTGCAAAACAAGATGCAAAGCCGAGATTGCTCCGTTGGGTTCTCCTCCTGCAAGAATTTGATATCACCGTACGTGATAAAAAGGGAGCCGAGAACCTAGCTGCTAATCATCTGTCCCGATTAGAGAACCCACACCAAGATGTTTTCGAGAAAAAGGAAATAAATGAAACATTTCCTCTCGAGACACTCAATGCGGTTGCTTTTCGTGGAGATTCTACCACCCCGTGGTTTGCTAACTTCGCAAATTACCATGCGGGTAACTTCATAGTGAAAGGGATGTCGACCCAACAGAAGAATAAATTCTTCAAAGATGTTAAACATTACTTCTGGGACGACCCCTACTTGTTCAAAATCTGTGCGGATCAAGTCATCCGACGGTGTGTTTACGGACAGGAAGCTATTGACATTCTCAAAGCTTGCCATGCTGGACCCACTGGGGGCCATCATAGTCCAAACTACACCGCAAAAAAGGTGTTTGATTCCGGGTTTTATTGGCCCACAATCTATAAGGATGCCCAAGATCTCATCAAAACTTGTGAAGCTTGTCAGCGTCACGGAAATATTTCACAACGAAATGAAATGCCACAAAATGCTATTCAAGTTTGTGAAATCTTTGATGTCTGGGGCATTGACTTTATGGGGCCATTTCCATCATCTCGAGGAAATAAATACATTCTAGTGGCTGTTGACTATTTGTCAAAATGGGTTGAAGCAAAAGCTTTACCCACCAATGATGCCCGAGTTGTTGTAAAATTCCTGAAAGCTCTGTTTGCCCGTTTTGGAACTCCACGTGCTATAATCAGTGATCGTGGTACGCATTTTTGCAATGACAAATTTGATAAAGTCATGCAAAAATATGGTGTAACTCACCGTCTTTCTACTGCGTATCACCCACAAACAAGTGGACAAGTAGAAGTTTCAAATCGGGGTATTAAAAGAATCTTGGAAAGGACTGTAGGAGAAAATCGTGCATCCTGGTCGGATAAATTGGATGATGCATTATGGGCCTTTCGTACAGCTTACAAAACACCCATCGGGTGTACACCTTACAAGCTTGTGTATGGAAAGGCATGTCATCTGCCGATCGAATTAGAGCACAAAGCCTACTGGGCCTTGAAACATGCTAACTTTGACCTCCAAACTGCGGGTGATCACCGTAAAGTTCAAATGAATGAATTAAATGAACTGCGTGATCAAGCATACGAGAACTCTTTGATCTATAAAGAAAAGACAAAGAAGATTCATGACTCTAAAATCAAGAACCGCGTTTTTAACGTTGGTGACCGAGTCCTTCTTTTCAATTCAAGATTAAAGATCTTCTCAGGCAAACTCAAATCCCGTTGGTCTGGTCCATTCACTATTACAAAGGTTTATCCATACGGTACCGTTGAGTTATCTCAAGCTGACGGGCCTAATTTCAAAGTGAATGGTCATCGTTTAAAACACTACTTTGGAGAGGACATACCACCCATGGTTGTCCCGGATCTCCAAACTTTCCCCATGAACCAATGAATGCGGGGTCGAGTCAAGCTAGTGACTCGGTGAACAAAAACATTAGCATAACATGGGTTTTCACCTGTGTCTCTGTTTTCTTTCTCTGTTCTACCACCTAGTGTGGGGGAGATGCCCCAAATGTTGTATATATGTAAATTTCAAAAAAAAAAAAAAAAAAAAAAATGTATATAAAATAATGGCTATTAGTATTTCCCTTTCACGTTCTAAGTGTTGGTTTCACAACCGGTACTTTGAATATTGAGGGCAATATTCAGTTCTAAGTGTGGGGGGGGGGGGGGGAATTCTAGCGAATTTGATCAAATGTACCATCTAATACCCCCATTTTAGCCAAAATTTTAAAATTTTTTCTCACTTAGAACGCAATAAATGGTTATCAGTCCGCCATGTCTAACCCACATAAGGATTGGCTAATCCGAGAGCAAACGGCTCTTGGTAAAGATATATCAAATCCGTTTATGGCTTACAATTTGCCTAAAATTGTATGGTATTCAACTCCCCATATCTTTATAAGTGAAGAGTTGGCTAGCCCGCAAGGTTATGGCTTGTGGTAAAGGCAGTGAAAAACCATGATTGGTAATCAGCTCACCAAAGATAATAGTTGTAATTTATCTAAGAGTTGGCTAGTCCAGAAGCAAACGGCTTTTGGTAAAGACAAATCAAAACCGTTGACAGCTGATGATTTGCTCAAAATCATTTGGTTATCATTGTACCAAAGTATCACATACTAAAACATTGGCTACTCCAGAAGTAATGGCTTTTGGTAAAGAGAAAAATCCATTAAAACTTCATAAAAGATTGCTAGGGACTAGCAATAGTTTAGTGTGGGGGATTGATGAGTGTGTAAATACTCATCATTTTTGTCGTATCTGAACTGCCAAAACATCCAAAAATACTCAGAAATGCATCAAAATACTGAAAATATCCCAGGGATTGTGTTTTATATGTTTCAAATGCAAAATGTTTAAAAACAGTTGAAAAACGAACAAAGTTTGCAAAATTGGCAGTTTCAGTCCCTCAACTTTCAAAACTTGTCAAAATTAGTCCCTAGGCATTTGTTTTGTAAGAAAAGTCACCAAAGGTCCTTTTTAAATCATAAGTTGTCATATTTAGTCCTTTGGTGAAAAGTTTCAATAATTTACAAGTTTGGTCCCTGCACTTTCAGAATTTGCAAAAATGGTCCCTGGGAAATATTATTGTTGGAAATATCAAGTATGGTCCCTGGATTATTGGAATATGGCAGGAATCACCCTCGAATTAAGTTTTCAGAATTGGCAGTTATGGTCCTCCAATTTTCAAAAATTACAAGAATGGTCCTTGTGATTTAACTACAAACCAAACCGGACCACCTTTTATTAATAAAAACCCAACCCTTTTATATTATAAACCCAATCCTATAACCCAATCTCTAAACCCAGCCCACAAGCCCAAACAATTACTCGACCCAATCCCTTTTATTTAAACATGAGTTTGACTTCGGTCAAACTCATCTCTGCAATACCACCCCCGCCAAAAACCACCCTCCACCTCCACGGTTTTTCACCACCACCTTTCCACCTGGCTACCACCTCACCACCTACCCCTCACTCTCACCCCTTCCACCTCACACCCTAGCCCACAACCTCAATTAATGCTTCCCCACCACTTTTACACTAAACCATACCTTCCCCTGTTTTTCTTTAACCAAAAGTACCAACTAGGCTACAATCCCTTTCCTTTGTGTCTCCTCAACATATACAAGCTTCCAAAGGGCATTTATTGCAAAAATTCGGCCGCAAGTTATGTATCTCAATTTTGGCGCCAAAAACGGTTTAAACGGATGGGATCACTTTGACTCATCCAATGGTCAAGATTGTTGATGGGAAATGTTCAGAAGCATGTGGGAACTCTCAGAAGGCTATAAAGAAGGAAGGGGAGGCAAGAAAAAAAAAGATATCTAGTGTAACTTTAGTTTATGTATGTCGTATAAGTCAATTTCCATTTCCTAGTCTATGTTTAAGCTTTTAAGCCTTGTACTAAGTTATTTCAGAGCATTGTAAACCTTTTTAAGTAATCAATTTCAAGTTTCCTTCACGAATTTAGTTTATGCCATTTTTATGCTCAAATTCTCATATTTGCTTGTATGTTGTTTTAGTTGATGATAAGGACTCAAATAGATCATATAAGCTCCTTTAAAGCTTCTGAAAGCTTTTAGAAACCATAAAAATCAGTTTAGAGTTAAAAACCAAAAAATACCAAAAAAAAATCACATAATTAGATAAAAATCAAGAAATTCAGCAATGATGATCAAGAAAGTTGGAGCAGGGTAAATCTTGGATGGCCTTTGGGTTCAGAAGCTGAGTGGAAGGGTATTTCAATTGGTCCTTGGTCCTTGTTCTTGGTTTTCAGCTGAATCACAGTTGTAAGCCCTTTTTAAGCATTTTTGCATTTCACTGTATGAAGTAGCTTCTAGCTTAAAGCTTTGTGTTCTTATGTTTCTGAGTTGTAGTTAAGTAGAATCATACATTAAAACAGTTAGTTTGTTCTTTAGAATTCATAGTTGCTAAAAATCTTAGTTTGACAGTTAAAATAGCATTTTAGTCATTTATGAGTTTCATGCTTATATTACTGTTGTTTAATGCTTCTTTAGTCCTATGTTATGATAATATGAAGATTGAAATCAGTTGCATGCTCTTAATTTGAGAAATCCTTTGAAAATCACAAAATCTGAGTTTTTAAGGGCTGTTTGGATATTGTGAGTGAAATCTGTGTTATAGGGTGTTTGTGCCATTGTTCTTGTTTGATGTATGTCACATTAAGTCCTAATATCTCAGTGAAAACATAAAATCCAGTGCTTACTTGAGAGAAAGTCAAAATTGCCTTTAATCCTACTCAACTTGTTAACTGATGAGATTTCATGTTCCATAATCATGCTTTTATGTTTATAAGTTGTTATTGTTGATCAAACTAGTCTTAATTCACCTTAATACATCATAATCAGTCATTAAAATAGGATCAAAACTCACCAAAGTCAACTTTTGTGTTTTATTGCAAAAGTCAAAAAAATCAGGTTTGAGTGCTGATTCCCATCTGATCTAGGGGGAAATTGGACTTCAATTGGTGTGTTTGTGATGGGGCTTTTTAGTTTTTAAGATAGCCAGTAATACTAGCTCACTTTTGCCCCCTTAATATTCAACTTGACTGCTTATTTTAATTGCTTAATTTGCCTTGCAAGTTTGCTATTTTCTGAATTTTCTGAGTGAAATTTGCAATTGCATAAGTGCTCATTTGCTTTAATATGTGGGTTAAGCTCTTATATTTAAGTTGATTTGTGCTTATTTAAGTTGTTTTAACCTGTTCTGAGCTTTTGGTTAAGTTTTGTGCTTATTAGCTTATTTTTGGCTTATTAGCAAACTGCTTATCTGCCCAAATCTGCTTATTGGGCTTAGATAACTTCTGCTTTTATTTTTTATAGCTTTTAAATATTAATTTAGACTTATCCTGAATTTTTCAGATTTTTCCTAAGTCATTTAATATTTTTAATCTTTTTAATTAGTTTCTAATAGTAATTAAATCATAATAAATAAAATAATAATCAGAAAATTATAAATCTAATTTTCATAATTTTCTTTTTTCATTTTTAATCCAGGAAAAATATAATTATATTATTAGGCCTTAAGAAAAACAAAAATAGAAAATAAGTGATAGCTTCTATTTAATAGAATTTATCTTTTTAAATTTTAATTAAGTAAGTTTCATTTTTATAATTTTCTTAGCTTCTATTTACTTAATAATATTTATAGAAAAAGTTTTAGATTTTTCTTTGTTTATTTAGTATTTATTATAATTTAAATTAGTTTTAAATAATTATTAAATAATAAATAATTAATAATAATTAGATAAAAAGTTAAAAAAATATAATTTAAGTTTTTAAATAAGATTTAAGTCATTTTACATTTTTAGGTTTTAAATTTCATAAATTTCAGTTTTAGTCCCATTTTAGCTTTCCCGTTACGCGTTTTAGTTTATTTTTATTCGCGTTTAATTTTCTTGTGCATATTTGTTTATCATTTGTTATTTAGAATTATTAAAAAAGCAAAATCAAATACCTAATCACATCAGTCACTCTAATCCTAACTTTCCACAGTTTGCCCATTCACACCTCGTTGGGAAACGATTCGGGTAATTACTTACCTGTCTTCACACTACACACGAACGTGAGTTTTTGCAGGTATCCTTTTTCACAAAGGGGTAATTTGTAATTGTTCACGAGCATCCACTGTCTGCATTTATTTAATAGTGCGTTCGCGACGGATCACAAAGATAATGTCATCTACATATATCTGAACATGAAGTAGATGTTTGCCCGCCTTCCTGGTGAATAGCGTGGGATCAACAACACCCTTGGAAAATCCGTTTGCAAGAAGGAACTTGGACAGCGTGTCATACCAAGCCCTAGGTGCCTGCTTCAAGCCATAGAGGGCCTTCTTCAAGCGATAGACATGAGTGGGATGATCAACGTCCACAATTCCTTCTGGTTGACTCACATAGACTTCCTCCTTTAAGTCACCATTCAAGAAAGCTGTCTTAACATCCATCTGGTAGACTATCATATTTTGACTAGCATCATTTTCGAGAAAGATTCTAATGGCTTCAATTCGTGCAACCGGAGCAAAAGATTCTTCAAAGTCTATGCCCTCTTCTTGTCGATACCCTTTTGCAACTAGTCGTGCCTTGTTCTTCAGAACATCACCATGCTCATCAAGTTTCACCTTGAAGATCCACTTTAGAGCAATGATCATTGCACACTCTGGAGGAGGCACTAATTCCCATACTTCAAGTCGATCAAATTCATGAATTTCATCTTGCATAGCGTTGAACCAGCAGTCTTTGGACATAGCTTCTTTAACATCTTTTGGCTCGACTTTGGATAGTACGGAATTGAAGAAACACCACAGTGCATCGGTGGTAAGTTGTTTTCGTGTAGATACCGGACGCGAAGGATTACCAATGATGTTGTCAATTGGATGATCATTGGTCCATTTTCTGAGATGATCATGGGGTTGAGGGTTTTGAACTGATGTTGCCGTGTTGTATCTTCTGAAGAAGATGTATCAATTGAAGACTCAGGAGCAAATATGTTCTCAAACGGAACATCATCAACAGGAGCAAAAGGATTAACTTCAAAAGAATTGTTTTCAGCAGAACCCTGTTGTACCGAAGAAGACTGAATATTTGATGATGAGGGCGATTGACTGGCAGGTGGAGCATCTTGACTGATTGATACAGATACAGATGGACCTTCTGAGTTCTGTGGAATTTGAGCATCAGCAACGGGAGGTACAGGTGGAACTTCCGTAGTGGTATTTACTTTTGGTGGCTCAAAATATTCGTCAAACATCGAATCAAATAGCTTCTTCAACTCTTCACTGGTGGGAGGTACATAAGGGACTGTAGGCGTGGGATTCTGTACAAGACCTGAACTAATTGGTCCAGGTGTCAATAGATTAGGTGTGGGTCCAGAACTGGTTTGTTCAGGAGCCGTTTGCTCAGTCAGCTCATCGAATGTAACGTGAATAGTTTCCATGATTTGTCGGGTTCTCTTGTTGTAGAATCTATACCCCTTGCGATCTGGTGCATACCCAACGAAGAAACCTACGTCTGCCTTAGCTTTTAGCTTTCCCAAATCTTGACCATCATTTGTCGGATAGCACAAGGCACCGAACACACGAAGAAAGGAAAGATCTGGTTTCTTCCCATGTAACAGCTCGTAAGGAGTTTTGTTGTGAAGAGTGTGTATCAAGGAACGATTTTGGGTGTAACATGCAGTAGCAATTGCTTCTGCCCAAAGAAACATCAGAGCCTTAGAATATATTAGCATAGTTCTTGCAGCTTCCACTAGAGTACGATTTCGTCTTTCAACAACACCGTTTTGCTGAGGAGTGCGTGCAACACTTTTCTGATGAGTTATGTCAATATCTTCATAAAATTGTCTGAGTTGTTGGTTAACAAACTCAGTTCCATTGTCCGTCCGAATGATTCTGACAGTTTTGTTCAGCCTTACCTGTAACTGCTTGATTAGTTTAATGATAACCTCTGGAGTTTCATCCTTGGTTCTCAAAAACTTTACCCAAGTAAACCGAGAGTAGTCGTCGACCACCACCAAAACATACTTCTTTCCATTGATACTTTGCACTCTCATTGGTCCACACAGATCCATGTGAAGGGTGTGAAGAACTTCCATGATGGTATTGATGGTTTTGGGTTTGTGAGTATATTTCTTGCTTTTGCCCAATTGACATGCAGAACAAAGATGATCTTTCTCAAATTTTAGTCTGGGCATGCCTCGTACAAGATCCTAGCGAGACAAGTCATTTATGGTGCCGAAGTTCAAATGATTCAAATGACGGTGACAAAGCCATGATTTAGTCTTCGAGGCCTTTGAAAGCAAGCATATAGGAGAGGACCTCATCATTTCTTCAATTGAGATGGTGTATAAATTGGTACCACGACTGCCTTTAAGAAGATCAACACCATCCAACTCTCTGACGAAACAAGTGTGTTTTCTGAAAGCAACTTCAAGATCGGAGTCACAAAATTGACCAACAGAAAACAGGTTATGTCCTAGTCCTTCCACATAGTATACTCGGGAAATTACACTGTCACCAAACACATAATCTCCGTAACCCATAATTTCCCCAAAATGGTCGTTCCTAAATCTAACTGTCCCGATAAACTTTTTAACGAAATTCTTGAGCCGTGAGCGATCCCCAATCATATGTTTTGAGCAGCCTGAGTCCAAATACCAAAGGACGATTTGTACGACCTGCATTTGAAAACAGACAACGATGGATAACTGAAAAATGTGGATCCCCACATACAGCTGGGGTCCGTTTGGGTAGCACACACAAATTCTGGAACTACAGGTTTCATAGATGCAACTGTATTTACAGTGGAAATTACACTAGAAGAAGCAATTGACCTAGTAGTAGGGCATTGTGTCACTAAAGGCAACATTCGACTAGTTGGTCTCCATTCCTTAACCTTCACTATTTTATGGTTATTCAATTTAGTTAAGGGGCACTGATCTCCTAAAGTGAGCTTTCTTCCAGTGGGTCTCCATTTGTTAGGAACACGTTTTATTCAATTACAAGTCTTAGTCATTTACGATAAGATGTTGCTCAAATATGGATCATATGTTGGTATTTAAGCTCACGGTCCATTAGTGATCCATGGGCCGTGTAGCCTTGTAAGAACTTCTAGAAACACCCCATGTGCTTGTTGCCCTAGACCTTTGCCTATAAATAGAAGGCATGGGGTGCTAGTTTATTTGTTGGTTATTCATTTCATGTACCGAACCTTTGCTCTTATATCGTATGAATGATAATCTTCCACTTTTCTCTTCATCTCTCATTTTCTATCTTACCTTATTAGCTTATTTCATTCGTAGCTTATTTATATAAGTAGTAGTTCGTGTAGATCTAGTGTGTTACGTGTGTGGGTTTGAGTTAAAGAGGACCTACAAGTGGTATCAATCGCCAAAAAGGTAGTTAGGATCGTGTTTTTGAGTAGCTTTAATCGTTATCTAGGATTGGTTTTAGCTTAAGTACGGTTTTTATTGTTCAAAAGTTCGATCGATATACTCTTTTGTTGGTAGTTTTATCTCGTAAAAAACTTAAAAATCTCATCAAATCTTCATTTCGTACGTTATCACTCTTAAATTTCTTCATATTTTGTGGTTACTAATCGCTAGAAATCAAACACAATCGGTTCCATTGATTTTCTAGTCGTTTTAGTGAAATCCGCATAATTAGCGTATTGGGAAAGTTGATTAAAAGTGAGTATTTTGCTTCTGGTTGAATTCCGACAAGTTAGGGTTTATCGCAAATCAATTCCGACAAGTTAGGGTTTATCGCAATTGGCAGATCTTGGAATTATCGAAATTGGGACTCAGTATTTTACTTCCTTGTATAAGAAAGTGAAAATACTTCGACTTGGTTGCTTATTCTCATCTCTTGTACAAGAGTTGAGAAATTATTGAAATTGAAATTTAGATAAAATTATCGAAATTGTCATATCTATCGCAATTCTGATAAATTATCGAAAATTGCCTTTTCTATTGCAATTTAAGATAACTTATTAAAATTTTCATATTTTATCGCAATTTTATGTTTTATCGCAATTTCTATTTTTTATCGCAATTGGGTGAACAGTGATTATCGCAATTGGGTGAATAGTACTTATCGCAATTGGGTGAACAGTAGTTATCGAAATTGGACAAAATCTTAAGTTAACCAAAACCAACTTCACATAACTCATAACACAAATCTTAATTATCTTCAAGATCCAAACATGTCTCAACCACCACACTTCAATTACTACTACCAGCTACAACAATATCCACAACAACAGCAATTTCATCCTCAGTATCAACAACAACATGCTTTTGTGCAACAACATCAGTTTTTCCCTCAACAACCAGCACCTCAGCAACAATTCATGCCACAACCTCAGATGCAAAACTACCAACCTTCATCAAGAGAACCTCACTGGTTTACAAAGATGTGTGAAGCTATCAGTAGTCAGCAATCTAGACATGAAGCAGGATCGTTTGAAACTCCACCAATGCTGACACCAGGAAACTATGTGCAATGGTTTAGTCGGTTTATTAGATTTGTTGAACTAAGAAAACCTCATGGTCCATATCTCAAAAAGGTCATCATGGAAGGACCTTATCCAGTTCCTTCAACAGTGGTTCCAGGTGATCCAACTGCTATACCTCCACGAGAAGCATCCACAACTCCCGTTCCAGTAGCTCAATATACCAATGAACAAACTTTACAGCAAGAAGCTAATGAGATGGCCATGGCTTACATACTCCAGGGAATTCCTAACCCAATCTTCAGGAGTATTGATGCTCAGAAAACAGCCAAGGACATGTGGGAGCATGTGCATCTTTTGATGGAAGGCACAGAATTGAACCAAGAGGATCTGGAATCCAAACTTTACATGGAATAAAATAACTTCATGATGGAACTAGGGGAATCCTTAGAATCATACTATCACCGCTTCACCAATGTTGTCAATGATCTGGAATGTCATAACATACCTCTACCAAAGATTGCTATCAACTCCAAATTTCTAGGATGTCTTGGACCAGACTGGCAGAAGTATGTGACATTCGTGAGGCAAGCCAAAAAGATTAATCAAGTTTCATATGGGCTTTTGTATGATTATCTCAAGCAACATCAAACTGAGGTAGACAAGGACATTGCAGCAAGAGGAGGTTATTCACAGGCACCAAATCCAAACTCTCTTGCTTTGGTAGCTCAATCATATTTTCCACCATCAAACCAAGAATTTGTTCCACCACCCTCTCAACCAAGTTTCCAACCACAACCAAACAATCAGATTGTTCCTTATGAAGCACCATCTCAAAATTCTGATCATCAACTGGTCCCATACAACAATACCGACTCCATGTTCTATTCCAATGCTGATTATGATGAAGAAGATGATGTGTTTAACTCTCTCAATGAAGGATTTGCATTAATTGCAAGAGCATTCAACAAGTTCTCTAACAAGTCAAACAACCGTCTTCGTTCTTCATCAAACACCAGGAACCAAGCAGTCGTAAATGATGGTCGAGTTGAGATTCAGAATCGGTCGTCTGGTAGATTTGGGTCTGGAAACATGGGAAATTATGGTACAAGGTTTAACTCAGGGGGTCAGAGGTTCAACACAGCTGGGGGCAGTGGAAATAATCTGGGGAATGCACAAAGGGGAATTCAGAATGTTGGCACTAACAGAAGAGGAATTGCAAACACGTCAATCACTTGTTACAATTGTGGAGGAAATGGTCATATGGCAAATGCTTGCTCTAAACCAAGAACTATGGGCAGTGCATACCATAAGGAAGCTCTTCTCCTCGCACTCAAAGATGAAAAGGCCGGTGGATCTATGACTGGGAAAGAACAAAGTTTCATGGCCAATGCTGAATCTGATGATGAGATGGAAGATTTGGAAGCAAATGCTGCAGTGATGCTCATGGCCAACATGCAGGAAATTAATGTCAACGAGACAGGCCCGGTATATGATACCGATGGCTTATCTCAGGTACTTGAATCAGAATGCCTTATTCATGAGATTGCTTCACCATCTGCATCTTCATCTTCACAAGAAAATCTTGTTCAGAATGATTCATCATTCCCGTCTCAAGAAGATGATCAAATAAACACTGTTGTTTCATTCGATGATGATAACACCAATGTTTCATTTGATGATCCTATTGATGATAATAATAATGATCATCTTGAACAACATGATCTTATGCCTGATCAAGATCCAGAGATTATGACCTTATTGCTGACCACCCAATCACAATTGAATGCACAAAAGTCACAGATTGACAAATGCAATGAGATTAACCAGAACTTAAAAGCTAAAATTGCAATGTTAACAAAGGACAATGAGTGCTATAAAATACAACTTTCCAGTTATGAAAAACAAGCACAACGTGAGAAAGGCTTTGAGGTTGCATTCCAAAAGACATACGTTCAGGTCAAGGATTTAGAGCATCAAGTTCATGAGCTAACTGTTTCCAAGGCTGATTTGCTTTCTCAAAAAGAACAAGAGCAATTTGAATTCAAAAAACAAATTGACATCTTGAATTCTGAGCTGTTAAAAACTCAAACAGAGCTTTCAACATCTCAAAATGATCTTCTTGAAGAAAAGCAAGCCACTAGGAAACGAGTTGACTCATATCTTGAGGAGATTGTGGACTTGGAATCCAAGCTCAAAGAATTTCAGAATGTTGTATATAAAACGGGTAATTCAGTGACACAAATTCAAAGACTAACTGTGAAACCGAGTCCTAAAGGATTTGGTTTTGCACTTGGAAGTGACCAACCACGTTTTTTACAAAAAGCACTCAAAGATAATCCTAAGTTATACAATGCAGAATTTCTGTTTGATGATACTTTTCAACGTATTGTTGTGTTTAGTAATGATGAAGAAACTGAATATCTTGAAAATAAGATTGAGAGTCGATCAAAGTCAGACAAAAAAATTTCAAGAGTTCCATATGATTATTCAGCAAGACCTCACATCAGTAAATCTTTTGTTCCTCCTAAGGACAAACCAGAACAAACATTGTCAATAACTGAAACAAATCCCTCTTCTGAAGTTGCTCTTGTTACCACTCCTGTTACACAAATCAATGGTCCAAACGATACTGTAGATCCACAAATGCCTCAACAATGTCGGATTCTTCGATATTTTAAGACATTCATGGATGACATTAAACTTTTGGAACAAGTGATAGAATTTAATTCTGAAATCAAAATCTCTTCTTTATTTTCTCCTGCTGAGAAAGAAAAGAGAGAAATTTTTCAGAATCAATTCTTACCACATGTTAAACACCTGAGACTTTTTGCAACAATGTGGGAACAGGAACTACAGACTGAAGTTGGATCAATGATGATTATTTTTAAAGCTAAAGATGACAAAATTGCAAAACAAAAGTGTCAAAAGAAAGCTTTAGAAAAAGAGGTTGATCGACTCTTGGAACGTGTCTTGTGTGATGATGTGATTTCTGTGATTATGAATTCTATTTTTGTATCTTGTCATGCAATGCTTGTTGATGATCATGCTGTGAATGTTGGAATGTTGCAAATTGAGATTGATAATTTGGTAAAAGAGAATGAGAGTCTTAAATAGATCAACTTTGATGTGGAAAATAAGTGTGAAAATGAAGTTTTCAAACTTAACAAAAGACTGGAATGGTGTCAAACTCAAAGTGTTGAATTTGAGTTAAAGTACAAAAATCTAAAAGAGTCTTTGTCATTTCAAAACAGTCATGCTTCAGAAAGTCAGAATAAAAATGAAATTGATGTTTTGCGAAATAAACTGTTTGAATATGAGAAAGACATAGATGAAGTTTCTCAAAACAGAAATGACACTGTCCGGTTAAACAGAATTTTGGATTCAAAAAATCAAGAACTCCAACACATCATTGTTGATTTGAAAAAGAAACTTAGAGTTTTAGAAAAAGGAAAAGCTGTAATTGCCCCAGGAATGTATTCAGTAGACAATCCAACTAAGCAAACATCAAATCAAACCACTAATGTGAATACTTCCACTTCCACAGGACTAGGAAACACCTCTAAGGCTAGCAGATCAAGAAACACCAAGAGACCAAGGAAGTTTAGTATCTGGCGCCCTAAGAGTGGACTATCTAAGACTGAAGAAGTAGTAGTTAATGTTAGCAGTTTGAATAAAAAGCATGATATGTCAGAAGTAGAATCACACTTGTCTAAGTCTAGTTCTATAGATGATGTAATGAATGCTAAATCGTTGAATGTTATGAATGATATTATGGTTGATGCTAGTTGTGTATTTTGTCATGCTAGTATATTATCTGGAAATCATGAGAAATGTGTTGCTAAAACTCTGTTGAATCGCAAAAAGAAACGATCTAGTGGCATTTCCTCTAGGCCTACTACTGCTGCCAAGTCCATATTAGGAAAACCACCACTAGTAGTTTCTGAAGAATCAGTTGAAAAACCCATAGCTGCATCTAGGACAAACAAATCACCAAGTGCATTTATTAGGAGAATGGCTGAGACTAGTTGGATGTGGCAGCGTTGGTTACAAAATACACATAGCTTTAAATGGGTACCAAAAATGATTAACTCATGTGTTACTAACCAAACGGATTCCACCGTTACCAAACTTGCCTCTGTGTCAACTTCTGGTGATGCAGGTGATCCAAATTGTTCTATGGATTGTTGATAGCGGCTGTTCCCGACATATGACCGACAATCTCAAGCTTCTTGTAAACTTTGTTGCAAAGTTCATTGGAACGGTCAGATTCGGGAATGATCACTTCGCTACTATTATGGGTTATGGAGACTACGTAAATGGGAACATCGAAATTAGCAGGGTTTATTACGTTGAAGGCCTAGGTCACAATCTCTTCTCAGTAGGACAATTTTGTGATGGTGATTTGGAGGTGGCATTCAGAGAGAAAACTTGTTTTATTCGGGATCTTCAAGGAAATGATTTGATGAAAGGGAAACGCGGCACCAGTTTATATACAATTTCGTTCGTAGGCATGACAACTTCCTCTCCCATATGCTTACTTTCAAAGGCACATCCCATAAAGGCCTGGCTATGGCACAAATGGATGTCTCATTTGAACTTCAAGACGATGACCGATCTTGCTAAGAAAAAGTTGGTCGACGGTCTTCCCAAATTCAGATATGCCAAAGATCACTTGTGTCCTGCTTGCGAACAAGGAAAGAGTCATCGTGCCCACTTTCCTCCAAAAGCAGATCACAGCACAGATCATGTCTTACAATTGCTTCATATGGATTTGTGTGGTCCTATGCGTGTTCAAACCATCAATGGGAAACGGTACATCCTGGTAATAGTAGATGATTTCTCAAGGTGGACTTAGGTCTACTTTCTTCGTACCAAAGACCAAGCCCCTTCGATGATCATTACTTTTCTCACGAAGATTCAAGTTCAGGTTCGAAACACCGTCAGAATCATCAGAACAGACAATGGTACTGAATTCAAGAATCAAACTCTTCGGGAGTTCACTGAGAAAAATGGTATTGTTCATCAAACGTCAATTACTCGCACCCTTGAACAAAATGGAGTAGTCGAAAGACGCAACCGTACGTTAGTGGAGGCAGCAAGAACTATGTTGATTAATGCCCAATTACCAGACTACCTATGGGCTGAAGCTGTCTCAACTGCTTGTTATACCTAGAACCGATGCATAATCACCAAATGCCATGACAAAACACCATATGAGCTTATTCATGGTCGAAAACCAAATATCAATTACTTTCATGTCTTTGGAGCTCTCTGTTATCCAAAGAATGATCGTGATGATCTTGGTAAACTGAAAGCCAAAGCAGACATAGGAGTATTTGTTGGCTATTGTGAGAATTCGAAAGGATTCAGAATTTGGAATCGTCGTACTCGGGAAATTCAAGAGACAATCCATCCTAATTTTGATGAGCTCACAGAGATGGCTTCTGAGCAAAATAGCTTAGAACCCGCACACAACCGTCTCAACTTTCCTGAATCTTCAGTTGAACCATTACCGTTCAACAGAAAGGATATAGAAGACTTGTTTGCTCCTCTGTTCGATGACTCTCTAGTTAATCGTGCCTCTACTGTATCCACCAATTTTGCTGCTCAAACCGTAAACAATCAAGCACCAGATACACCAGCAACTACTTCCACAGCAGTTGCTGACGACGCACCTCAACCAGAACCATCATCGTCAGTAGATCAAACACCTTCCACTTCTACACCCACAGCTGAAGATTCCCCCCACAACTCTGCTGAAGTACCCACACCATCAGGTTATGACGGAGATGCATTCTTTAATCCATTTGCACCTGCACCAACCATTCCTGATATTGCAGAATCTTCTACACGCAATTTGGAACCTTTAAACCTGCACCACAATTATCAACACTATCCATCCACTCATAAATGGACAAAGGACCATCCCTTAGTAAACATCATTGGTAATCCAGAAAAACCAGTCATGACAAGACAAAGACTCCACACAGACGGTGAAACCTGCATTTATGCACTCATCGTTTGTCAAGCCGAACCCAAAAACATCAAGGAAGCCCTCACTTATGACAACTGGATTGAATCCATGCAAGAGGAGTTGGAACAATTCAAGCGGTTAGAAGTTTGGGAACTGGTAGAGAGACCAGATGGGGTTTATGTTGTTGGATTGAAATGGATCTGAAAAAACAAGTTAGATGCAGATGGTACTGTCATTCGTAACAAGTCCCAGCTAGTCGTAAAAGGATTCAGTCAACAAGAGGGAATCGACTTCGAAGAATCGTTTGCTCCAGTCACAAGGCTTGAGGCTGTTCGCATGTTCCTGGCTTACGCGGCTCACAAGAACATTACTATCTACCAAATGGATGTGAAGACTACATTTCTCAACGGCAACTCCGGGAAGAGGTGTACGTTTCTCAACCAGAAGGCTTCGTGGACCAAGAACATCCGAATCACGTATATCGGCTAAAGAAAGCCCTTCATGGCCTTAAACAAGCCCCAAGGGCCTGGTACGACAAGTTATATGCGTTTTTACTTGCCAATCACTTTACTAAAGGAACTGTGGACCCGACTTTGTTTATACAAAAACACGGGGAGGACATTCTCATCGTACAAATTTATGTCGATGATATAATTTTTGGATCAACACATAAAAAATATTCAAATGCTTTCGCAAAACTAATGAAAAATAACTTTGAGATGTCCATGATGGGTGAACTGAAGTTCTTCTTAGGACTGCAAGTTCATCAATCACCCCGTGGTATATTCCTTAGTCAGTCCAAGTATGCTCAGGAAATCCTGAAAAAGCATGGTATGACCAGCTGTGACACCTATAATACACCTATGTCCTCCTCATCCTCGAAGTTAGATGCTGACATAAATGGGACACCCATTGATCCTACAAAATATCGTAGTATCATTGGGTCAATCATGTATCTCACAGCTAGCAGACCGGATGCTATATTTTCCACGTATCTATGCTCCCGATATCAGTCAAGACCAACTGAGCGGCATTTGTCAGTCGTTAAAAGAATCCTTAGATACATAAAGGGAACCATTAATTTGGGGATCTGGTATCCAAAGGATTCTGGCTTTGAACTTGTAGCTTTTTCAGATGCTGACCATGCAGGGTGTCTAGACACGAGAAAAAGTACATCTGGAGGAGTACAGTTTTTGGGTGACAAGCTCGTATCTTGGCAGTCAAAGAAGCAAGATTGCACATCATTGTCTTCAACAGAATCTGAATATGTAGCCATGTCTGCCTGCTGTGCTCAAGTCATTTGGATGCGATCACAACTGATGGACTACGGATACGTATTCAACAAGATTCCTATGTATTGCGACTCCAAGAGTGCCATTGCCATTTCATGCAACTCCGTGCAGCATTCCAAGTCCAAGCATATTGATCTCCGATACCATTTCATCAAGGAGCACGTGGAGAAGGGTACTGTTGAACTGTATTTTGTGGGTACTGAACACCAATTGGCGGATCTGTTCACAAAAGCCTTGCCTCATGCAAGATTTGTGGATCTGGTTCACCGGATTGGTATGAGATGTTTGACTCCGAGTGATTTGGAAATTTTTCTCAAAAATAATTAAATGAGTCAAACATCTAAACTATCTATGTAAATAACTTTTCTATTCAAAAAAAAAAATAATAATAAAAAAAAAATAAAATACAAGTACAAACCCTTTTACAACACTTTGTTCATTTTTTTAACATGTCAAATATTATTTTCGAACAAGTGTTGAGGGGGAGATACAAAATTTAATTTTTTTTTTTAAATTTTGTACTTGCATGCTTTCAAAAAATTGTTGCTACACAAAGTTTTTGGTGATAAGATCATAAAGATGGATATGATGTATGCATATTTTGCTAAGTATGAGACTAAGAGTTAGTGAAATGGTGGGTTAAGTCTAGGAATAAAATATTTCAAGGTTAGGGGACTAGATGTGTCAAAGAGTGCAAAGTTAAATAAGTTACATAAATATCAAAAAACAACCGCAGTTAATACTTCTGCGCTTACTGACATAGTTCTCCCACCAAATTTAATACCCTCACCCACCTTAATCAACGGTTCTCATTCAATCTACAAATCTGCTTAAGATCATCCAAATTTGTGAGTACTTTCGTGTTTAATATGTCATTTTAACAAACGGTTTTGAATTATATCCCGATCCAACGGCTAGTTTAATCACAAGTGTGAATTTAAGATCTAGGGTTTGCGTTAAATTAGGGATATTCGATTTTGAGTGTTTAAGATGTGTTTGTTTGTACGATTGTGCTTAGATATTGATTATAAACATCGTTTGCATGCTTAATTGTACCCAGAAACATCAAATAGTCATAATCTTGTTTTAGGGTTTAAGCGTACAAAATTGGGGAAAATCGTATGTGAGTGTTATAGTGTAATTCATGTGTTGAGATGTTGTTGTTATGCTTTGAATTGAAAGATTGCATGCTTTGATTGAACCCAGAAACACCATAAGAGCGTTAATTAAGTTTTAAGGTTTAAGAAGAACGTATGAACACTAGCAGATTGAATCTTGAGATTTGTTGGACAAATATTGTTATAACTTGGTCAGATTACCTAAAACCATCATAGAAAATGTTTGAGATAATCTGTGGTTGCAAAATTTCAAGTTATGATAAATTTCGATAAATCTGAGAAACTGTTCATCTTCAGTGGTTATCGGAAACTCTTGTACAAGAGTTTATCAAAAATTGCCAATAATTATCGCAAATGCCATAATTATCGCAATTGCCATAAGTATCGCAAATGCTATGATTATCGCAAATGCTATGATTATCGCAAATGCTATATTATCGCAAATGCCATATTATCGCAAATGTGATTTCTATAGAAATTGATCAATGTCCTTAGATATTTCAATGTCTATCGAAATGGAACAAATTCTATAGAAATTGGTAATTTTTTGATTAAGGATGATAACCTCTGTGGTCAAACATGTAAAACACCAATCATAGCTACAAAAGGATCTCATGTGTTGCATCAAGTCTTAACATCTGCTAACAATTATGTATCCTGCATATTTGTACTTGATTGATGTTTCAGAAATCTCCAATGGCTGCACCTCAACAACATCCACTCCCATTACTCACTAAAGCCGATGTTCTTCCTCAAGGGTATTCATTAGAGATTGGCAGCAACAATGCAAGGGTAGTACTTGAGAAGATCAAGTGCTCTGAACCAAGTTGCCAAATTGCTGTGGAAATTCTCAAAGTACACGAGTGCAGAAATCTTCTAGACAGCTCAGATAGCATTCCGGAATTATACATTCACCAATTATGGAATACTTTCGAGTTGAACAATTATGACAAATATTTCACATGCACTTTGGATCGTAAGAAGGTCAGAGTCACACCAAGTCACCTTCACAGAGCCTTGGGTCTTCCAAATGCACCAGAACCTGCCAACCGATTCTACCCGACCCCATCTGAATCTGAAGTCATGCAGTTCCTTATAGATATTGGTTATGATGTTCAACCTGATACACCATTAACCAAAATCTCAAAAGTCAATGCCAAATTCATCCCACAACCATGGAGAACCCTCTTCTACATCGTGACTCGTTCAATATCAGGAAGAGATAGTGGCTTTGAACACCCACGGTTACCTCATCTTCAAGTCTTCTGGGGGTTCGTGAATGAAGCAAAGATTGATTTTGCTGCTCTTATTTGGGAAGATATGATATTTCAAATGCGCAAAGCCTTCACAAAGATCCCTTTCGTTCGTTACACCAAACTACTCATTAGTCTTCTGATTGACGAACACAGTGACATTAATCCACGTCCTAATGATAGAGAAATGCATCTATACAAGATGGACAAGACTTTCAGTAATGTCTACTTTCCCAAAGGAAGCACACATAAACAAGGAGCTAGGCTGCCCGAATTTCTGATGACTGAAGAAGTGAAGGAAACACAAGCCTATCATGACTATGACAAGGCATTCAGTGAAGGTCGAGTGGGGCTCTCTAAACTTGTAGAAGGGTCAGGATCTACAAGGACCCGTTCTAGAAGCAGCAAAAGTAAAGCAGGAAGTTCATCAAGTGCCTCAAAACAACCAAAGAAACATCCCAGAACACTCAAAAGAAGAGTGTCAACTGAACCCAAGCCCAAAGTTGAAGCCGTTGGAATATATGATGAAAAAACCGACTCAGAAGAAACAGAATCAGAAGAAGAAGTAACAGTTAAAATGACTGATGCAGAAATTGAACTTCAAAATGAGATCGATGTTCTTAATGCCACAAAGGCCAGTATGAAGTCAACAAAGGAGGATGAAGCGAGAAGGGCAAAATTGGTAATAGAAAAGATGAGGGAGATGGAAGAAAATAAAGGAGCAGGAGGATCTGGAACTGCACAAGAAGCCACTCCGACTCACACTGATCCGGTTAATCAACCTGGAGGGTCTGGAGCAGCTACATCCACAGTTCAGCATGATACGGTTAATCAACCCGAGAAGGCTGAATCTGTTATTCCTCTTCCGCCAAGCTCGGTTAATCAACCCGACTTGGAAACTCAAACATCAGAGGGAGAGAAAATAGTTCTTACAGAAGAAGACATTCCTGATGAAATGTATAACAGTGAAAAGGAGAAAGAACAACAATATTATGATGGTATAGACTGGAACCCTGAAGAAGAACGGGAAATAGTTGGACATAAATCTCTGGAAGCTGCTGCAGAACTTGAGGCTGAGCTTAAGGCAGAATTAGAAGGAAAGGATGAAGAAATGCATGAAAAGGAAGATGAAGAAACAAACAAAGAAGCTGATAGATACATTCACACTCCTCCACAAAATGCTCACATCGTCTTTAATCCTCAACAATCTCCTCAAACAACTCAATCTCCAAAGAATCCAACACCTCCTAATTCACCTCCAGTGCCATCACCAAAACCTACCACACCTCCTGTGTCACCTCCCAAGAATCCAACACCACCATCCTCATCTCCAAAGGACTCTACACCTAACCCTAAATCATCATCAATCCCCTCACTTACTCCATCACCAACAAGATCACCATCACCAAAAGCAAAGCCAACAGTGGCAGAAAGCATCAAAACAGCCGTGAAGGGTAAGAATGTGAGAAGAATTGCCCGAGTAACCAGAGTGGAAGTTGTCTCACCTGCTGCGAAGAAACTCAAACAAGCAGTGAAACTCGCACAAGCCAAGAAGGATAATCAAACAAGTATACAATTGACTGAGATGCAAACCTTAGTCAAGAATTTATCTGAACAAGTGGGAGAAATGCAACAAACAAAGCAGAAAATGGATGAGTTTCTAGCCTATAATATCGATGATAAAATGAAAGCAAATACGAGGCATTACGTCAAGAAGTATCTTCCTGATTTTCAGAAAAATATTGAGGAACACGTTGACACTCAAATAAAAGATAAGATCCAAGAGTATGCAATCAATCAGAAACATCTTCTTGAGTAATCCATTAAAGAGCTCCAAGACGCCCTCCTCACAAAACTGATTGCACAATCCAAAATGTCATACACTGAAATACCAATTGTTGATGCAATCAGTGCAAACATGGACTCGTGTAAGGCTGCAGCAGACAAGGGCAAGCGTAAACGTGATAATGATGACCAAGATCCAGACACCAAAACAAAGAAACAAAGGACTGGTAGCGGATCTGGGATTCACATTACAGAGCCCACAGGAACAACAACTTCACCTCCACCTCAAAAGAATCCAGAATCTGGTCCGACTGCGACAGAACATCATTATGAGCACTTTCACGAAGAAAATGTTGAATTTCAACCACAAGATGATCAACCACACTCACCAACACCGTCACCACCAAAATCAAAATCTTCAAAATCAAAGCCCTCAAGCAGCAAGAAATCTTCTAAAGAACCAGCTGTCGTGACATGGCTTGATGAAGATGAAGATGAGCAAGGAAATGAATGGTTTGATCAACTTGTGAATGCTCAGATCCAAACAGACGAAGATTATAAAGTTGAAGATAGCACGTTTGCAGTCACACAACAAATAAAAAGTTCTCTGAATATCAAAAGAATGACCAAACGGGAGCTTCAAAGGATCAAGAATGATGCTTTCAATCTTCTGAAAGACAAATCTTACAGTGCTGCTGAACTTGAGTATCATCTTGAAAACATTGCTCGCGCAATGTCAAGTGAATTTGACTGGACTAATCCAGACATCTTCAGGGTTGGTGGTCGTGATAGCAAAAACCGTCCATACATCACAGATTGGACCAAACCACTCCCCGTGATACGCAAGCATCATGTTTCAGAAATCCCGTTCCAATTCTTCTTCAATAATGATCTTGAACTTCTCAAACTCGGAGCAAAAGGAAAGACAAAGTATGCTACTTCAATCACCTTCACACCAGCAGCAGATTACATACAACCTGCAATCGAGGAAACTGCCAGTCATCATCACCTATACGTCAAACAATTGGTCGACTATGATCGTGATGCTGAGTTGGGGATATTTCACTGGTTCGAGAAAAGAAGAACTTGGTACAAAAGCAAACTCACTGAGAAGTCTCGCGAACCAGTATACAGTGACCTCAGGATTCTGGCTGTAACAAGTGTGACAAGGGTAAAACAGTATGACTACACCTACTTGTCTGAGATAACAGTCCGACGACTCGACCAAAAAATCTACACATTCTCTGAGGCAGATTTCTCTGATCTAAGTCTGAATGATATTGAAGACATGTACCTCATCAAGGTACAAGGAAAACTTACTCATCTCACACCCGAACTTCAATATGCATTCAGTACCGCAATCTGCCACTTCATCCAAAGAACTGTCATCAAAGAACGAGTGGAAGATATTCAACTGGGGGTAGAGAGTTATCAGAAGGAGTTAAATCTGGAACAACCCATGCTCTATCCTGACGGCATATCTTCTGAAACTCAATACAACATGAAGCACCGACCAACGCTCGGATTTGTCTACAAAAGTGAACTGACACAACTATGCTTCATGTCATTTCACAAAATTCACAAGTTTTGTGATGACACATTGAAGAATGTTCGAGACGGGTTGGTTAGTCGGATTCGGGATCAAGAATTGGGGATAACAAGGAGATGGAACAGTGATCAACTGAGACAAGTGAAGCAGTTTATCTTAAAGATTGAAAGAAGATTATTCCGCAGGGATCAGATGCGGAGACTGGAAACTTATGTTGGAGGTCGTCCACCCTTCTCAATCAGAACATTTCAAAGGACGGATCCAATAATTACCACATTTGCAAAAGGGGGCTGATGTAAGAATTTGATTTCAATATTATTCATAATTCTTATTTCACTATTCTTATCATATGACTGTGACATTACGGCTTGTGCACACATAACAGTGTACAACCCGGACCCTAAAGAAAGGACCCTGAGGTACGCTTCAGTGCCTCAATCCTGATCAAAGGAGCGAAAGCTTCTTTATTATGAGTAGAATTAAACCGGAATGTTTTCTAAATTTTTCAAACATTCTGCTCATAAGGACAAGTATTCCCTTGTCAAGGGGGAGTATTTGAAAAATAATATTTGTTCTGAAAAACAAAAGTTCTTGAAATTCTTCCCTAAAACTCAAAAACATCATATTTTAATCATAAAGTTTTTTCAAAAACAACATGAGTATGCTATTTTTGAGGGGGAGAAGTAAAATATGATTAAAATATGGTGTCTCAATGCTGGAATCTCATAAGTGCTCAACTCAGAATTGACCCTCGAATTGACGATAGCAAAAGTCAGTAGTCGAAAGGACATGTCCCGGACGGGTAATAATTTCAAGCCAGTTTATCTGGTGATGTAAACGTGTCTCGCAACGGACATGTCTGAGTAGAATGTACCGATTTCGAGCGATTTTCCTTGAATGTGATCTGGACGGGTAATAATTTCAAGCTAGTTTACTAGTGATGTAAGCGTGTCTCGCGACGATCATATTCATTGAAAGTCAATCAATTCAAAAGTGCCAGCTCTTCCCGACATGTGCAAATTTCAAATTAATTACTTATGAGCACATGTTAAGGGGGAGTCCCTCTGAAAAACACAAAACTCTCAAGGTGTCAATAAAATGTTTTTATAATCATCGACACTTTGAGAGATTTTCAAAGGTTTTGGTAAATGGCATCAACATAGGATAGTCATGGAGTAATAAGGTGACTAAGGTTTAGGAAAACCGTCCTATGATCCGCTAGAGCCGGAGGGATCTACCCAAGGACAAATCCCATAGTTTAGAACTAGAAAGTCCTAGGTATGATATAAAAAAGGAGAAATGAAATGAAAGGAGAAAGAAGGGGTTGAAGAATTAAAAAGAAAAGCAAAGAAAAGGGTGAAAAGAAATAGCCCTCCATTTGTTCAACCTTAGGGCAGACACCGGGTTCAATTCATAATCTACTGGTTGACTGAGCATCACCGGTATTGAAGACAAAAGACGTCATGGACCCAGTGACGCACTGCACTAAACCTTCTAGCCACTCAGGTGTCTCTCAAAAGGCACTTGTTTCATTTCACACGGAGAACCCTTCATCATCTATCGACCTCTCACTACGAGATGTGTTGATATTGAAAATGAGGCACTCTGCTCCACGCCTCCGACGACCAAACAATTGTGCACTAATTGAGTCTAGAGCCATGAGATTCATCAAAGATCTCTTAGGAACACTTAGTATTACTCTGCTGTTCGACATCATGGGCAGCAGTTGTAAAATTAAGAAAGAGTCCTTCGCAGATCTTAGCAATCTGCCTAGAACATTCATGAGAAAAGTCACAATTGTGATTATCAATGATTGAATGGAAATCTTGCCAGGGTCAACTTCAAACAGCCCTGACAGCAGGTCACTTCGGTAACTCCTTGTGGGTTACGCTTAGTGCGTGCTCCAAACGGTCTACAGTCGTGGGGTGATCTCCAGCGACTCACTGAATCGTGGGTGCACTTCGGTGTGTCCGTGTAAGCCCTTTCGGGGGTATCCGATTCAGAACGGCCTGGGCGAGGATTAGAGAAAGTCTTCACACTATGCTGTTGACAATCTCGAAGTCTGAGCCTGTAAGTGCCGGTTGGTTCGTGTTGCTGCTACTGTTGCTGCTGCTGCTGAGGATCTGGAGTTCAACCATCAAGACTCCATCATGCTCATATCCTGAAGATATGTTCTCTCAAAGACTCAGAAATAACAAAAGTTCAACAAATGATAAAGTAAAGTCAAAAGTTCAAGCACTACAACCTTTCTCAAGTTAAAGATTGAAAAGTGAGAACAAGCTGCAGAACAAAAGTAAAAGATATATGAGCATGATGGAAAAGACGAGAAGACGTTGGAGATTGGCAGATCGAGACAACACCATAACATTTCATAACAAGAACAAAGATCAAATATTATGAAGACGTCAAAAGCCAAAGAAGCAAAGATGACGTCAAGCAACATTGATGACCAAGACTTAGGGGGAGATTGTTAGGAACACGTTTTATTCAATTACAAGTCTTAGTCATTTACGATAAGATGTTGCTCAAATATGGATCATATGTTGGTATTTAATCTCACGGTCCATTAGTGATCCATGGGCCGTGTAGCCTTGTAAGAACTTCTAGAAACACCCCATGTGCTTGTTGCCCTAGATTTTTGCCTATAAATAGAAGGCACGGGGTGCTAGTTTATTTGTTGGTTATTCATTTCATGTACCGAACCTTTGCTCTTATATCGTATGAATGATAATCTTCCACTTTTCTCTTCATCTCTTATTTTCTATCTTACCTTATTAGCTTATTTCATTCGTAGCTTATTTATATAAGTAGTAGTTCGTGTAGATCTAGTGTGTTACGTGTGTGGGTTTGAGTTAAAGAGGACCTACACCATTGATACCCGACATTTGCAAACGTTTTTCCTGTTGCCTTCCAAACTTTTTTACTTGTTTCAGTTTTCCTAACATTCTTAACATGGGGTTGTACAGGAGACATAAAAAATGACACAACACAATCATCATGATTAGCATAAATTAAACATTCGTTACATGTTTTACAGACAGCATTAGAATTCGAATTAATTACAGTACTTTTGATACTAGAATCAACACGATTCATTCTACTCATTGCAAACTTATTGTTCCTAAGTTGGGCTTCTACTTTCTTCTCGTGACCACTCTTAGCCGGCGCAATCCTATCTTTCCTTGCATTGCCTCTAGGCTTTGACCCGCTAGCTTTGGTGTCACATTTTACTCCTGTAGAAGTAATGATGGGAACATTAGTTTGTTTTACTGTCATTTGCTTTCCTGACTTAGATGTGTTGGGTTCTGATGTTCTCAGTGGTAGATCAAAGGTTACTTGCTTGTTTTTAGTCGTAGATGATGATGCACCAAATCTATCTCTTTTGTTATCAATCTTAGGGCCAGTGCCAATGACGCACTCTAAAAATTCCTGAGACCTTTTAGTGAGGAAGCATGTTACACCCCGTGCCCGCTTAGACCAAAAACTTTGGCTTTACACGCGGAAACGCTTGACTTTCATAGACATTCTGTTACTCTTTTGACAACTGACAAAAATCTATATACATTCAGCCCTTGAGACTATTTTTAAATGAAAGTACACTCAATTACTTTCAAAGTGACGGGTGGCACGACCCGTAACAAATTAAGGTTTAAAAGATATGATTTTTCGAACCAATATGCAAATTCTGAAAATCGCTGCCCAACCGCCAATATGCAAATTTTGGTAATATGCAAATTTAAGGAATATACAAATTTAATCTTGATCCACACCAAGGACCACAACTTCGAACAAAAATGGGGGATCCAATATGCAAATCTTGATCCACACTAAGGACCACAACTTCAAACCAAAAGGGGGATCCAATATGCAAATTCTGCAATATGCAAATTTTAGCAACTTACTCTAATTTCCGGAAAAACCAACTTTCGAGACTCGAAACTTAATGAAACTTTCTAGAATTCATTATCACATCATAAACATCATTTTCATTCAATAACATCACCCGTTTGACCACCCGAACTAGTACTTTACAAATCAGCCACTTTAGACCCATTTTGACCCATTTTCACTACATACCACCCATATGACTTCCGTTTTACATCAAACTTGACCAACATCATTAACTTAACATATCAAACATGGTCCAACGACCCTTGAACCGTTTACAACCCAAAATGGGTATTTTCATACATAAACCAAACGCCCCTTTATACTTGACTATAAACACTTCAAACTCACTTTGACATACCAAATGACTACCAAATCATTTGGACGACCTTTACATACAACTTGCCATACGGCTACACTTTACCAACTCATAAAAGACCAACGGGGGTACAAACTTACACATGAGCCCGGTATTCTACCTAAGCTCCTACACATACTACCTTAATCTCGCATATCCAAATCCTTAATCCTTACATCCAAGCCGCCCATGTAAACAATGCCAACCTACAAAACGGTTAGGCAACTAAACCGTAAGCACAAAGGCTTAGTAAGTAAAACGATCATAACATAACATTATACTTCAAACCACACATAAGTATCATATACATAAAACACTTACTTTACGGGCTTACTACCCAAATCTCATCTAACACATAACATCAACATATTCCATAGCATCAACGCATCACATAAGCCACATTCATGGCATCACATAAGCATATTCCAAGTCCATATACTTGACACCAAACATACATAATACACATGTGTTAGAAATCCATATAACACATGTTACTATCATTTTACTTACCTTAATCCAAGCTACATAATATCGAGAACATCATCATCATCACAATCTTCCATCATCATCATCATCATCATCCTTTACAAATAACCAAAACCTAACAACATAACAATCAATAACATGAACAAGGGTTAACATAACCCATTAAACATACTTATCTTTCATTCTACATCATCATATGATCATATCTTGATCATATGATGAAAACCCACTTAATCCATAATCTATAACTTCATTAATCATCAAGAACATATATACTTACTTGTGGGAAGATCATTACTAAGGGAGACTATGAACACTTGATCTTCACCTTCTTCTTCTTAGATCATCATTAAGCTTTTCCCTCCCTTTTTTCTCTCTAAAGAACCGGACCACAAGTTCCATCTCAATAATGGAGGAAAACTCTAGAAAATCCTGGATATATTTAGTTAGGTGGCAAGTTTGGATATTTGGCAAGATCAGCCCCTCAAGTCTCATTCCTTCTTATTTAGCCACAACTAACTTTATCACATATTTAATACTTGGCAACCTAGGCCCCTTTAGTTATGCAACACATTTTACATAACTACATTAGTCATATTTTGACTATTACTTGACCATCGGTTTTGACTAAAACACAACATTCGTTGACTGGCCAATCACATAAAGCCATAATCTATTTCATCTAGGGTGGGGTCCCAATACCCGGGAAACGGGTCTAACAATTCTACCCCCTTTATTTAGATTTCGTCCCCGAAATCTCTCGTCTATCACTATCCAAAACCAATTCACGACATATACATGTCCTTATTCTCATGCTTTCTAAGCCATTACTTTGCAACGATCTAAGTGATCTTGCAAATTCTAAACTCACCATACATAATCATAACTCATGATTCACTTAAAAACACTTCTCATCGCAAACTTTTCTAAGATTTCCCACAATTGACGACTAGTCAAATGGAAAACTTTACTACTTTGACTTTATATAAGTCAAACTTCAACACTATAAACACGTCATACGCCCACGCACTAACATGACATAACATTATATACCGGCCAATTCCGCATTTTATATGATACCAACACCTATCAACATCAAAAACCGGCAACTTATTTCAAAATATACGATGTACCATACAAACGGCACCTTCCAAAAATCTTCACACGCATCACTTAAGCAATCTTTCTTATTAAATTTCGGGAATGCTCACCAATTAACATATCAACTTAATGCGCAATTCATTCTAGGCGTCTATCTTAAGGTTTCACACATTACCTTAACGCCGCTATAAGTTTTATTCATATCTATCTTTTCTTATGACATCTAACATGTTTTAGTTTTTACTTTCTCATATTACTATCCGTACTCATGTCATATCGGCTACACATAAGCCCACTCATTTATAATTCTTTATTTACATAAAAAGGCGTCCCAATCTATGTAAGTAAGGAATTATAAACTTATGGTTCGGCGATTTACAATTTCTTCATTTAAATGAAAAGGCGTCCCAATCCATTTAAATCAAGAAACCATAAACCATCCTACTTATATGCTTCCGACATAACATTCATACTTGTTTTATTTTCCATCTTTTCTAGCCTTGGATCCAATCTCACTAACTTTCCATCCATGCCATAAAGGCAAGCTAACATCCATGCCGCGAAGGCAAGCTATCATCCATGCCATAAAGGCAAGCTAGGACATCTCAAAGGATGCCAAACACATGCCATGAAGGCAAGCTAACAACAATGCCCTAAGGCAAGCTAACAATCCATGCCATGAAGGCAAGCTGACAATCCATGCCATAAAGGCAAGCTGGGCTACCCCGAAGGATACCATAACATCCATGCCATAAAGGCAAGCTGGGCTATCCCGAAGGATACCATAACATCCATGCCATAAAGGCAAGCTGGGCTATCCCAAAGGATACCATAACATCCATGCCATAAAGGCAAGCTGGGCTATCCCGAAGGATACCATAACTAGAGCATTGGATCCAAGCTATATCTATCTTATCCTCTTTACTCATTTTATCTTTCATGCACTTCTATCATTAGGCACACACTATCATTTATTCAATTTTCATTGCCTTACGCAATCTCAACATTCACTATCACATTTACTATCATCTTGACAGGTTTCTATATAACACTTGCCCATTTATTATATTTGCATTCTCGCAATGCAACTTATCATTAATCCGTCAACCCCAAGTTGACTCACACACTCACTACGTGCCATCTTTATTTAGACAATTTATATGTAATGCTTATCCATTACAACTTACACATCTCTACGTGTTCTTACAACACACTTTTACTATTACCCGTCAACCCTTGTTGACCATATTCTCTCAACTTACACTATCACTTCATTTGGTTTATTCAACTTGTACGCATATAAACCTTACATAGGTTTATTCTATCACACTCACATAAATCTCATCATACACTTTTCAATATATAATATGACATGATTATATTCATGTTTTACAATTCTTTCTAGCGCACTTCAAGTCACTTATGACTTCAAGCGCAATCTATAACTCATTCATCACTTCTACTCATTTATTACTAACACATTTTAATTATCATGTTTGATATGCAACATAATCTCATCACGTTTTAACTATACACTTTAACCTTCTCATTTTATTTAGCATATAAGAACTCATGCTTCAAGCATATATTCATTCGTGTCTTTCTATTCATCAAACTACAAACATACTTCGCTATTCATTTCTTACTTTAGATCACGCTTTCAAAGCATCTAAGTTTCATCAAGCACTTACCATGCTTCTTAACTTATTTCACATATCAATTAGTTCTCTCAACTTCCTTTCGACACTAAGTCATTACATAACATGCAATCAATGCATCTATCTCAACTCATACACTTCTAAGTAATCGTGCTCTCAAGCACACCACATAAAACATAGACACATAATAAACTACCATAGACTTATCATCATATAAGCAATCACATCATAACACTTAACACTTATCCAACAAGTGTTAAAACATTCTTAATCAAAATCAAATCATGAAGTCTATGGCTTATATATCACATCGCATAATCGGTCTATGTCTAAGCATCAACATTCTAACTAGCCGCAAACAATAGCCTACCTTATAACTAAGGCATCATAAACCTTAGTCCACTTACCAACCCATCTCTAATACCACTTAGCCTTGCTACTCGCATTCCATAACTATAACTCTATCATACACCACATAATCACAATACAATCACCGGCACCAACCGAGGTGCACGGCTAACTAATCATCAATCATGTCAAGTCCTCCACGGACTTATATCTCATAAACATCAATACTATTACATACGTACATCACCTATCATCAATAGGCTCAACTAACATAAAACATAATCCGTCTAACACATAGCAATTAATTTCCGCGCAACTAACACTTACGTCTAACGCTTCTACGAGAGGTTTAATGTTACACCCGTATCCCGGTAAGGTACTAGTCATGTAAATATTAAATGTTGTATATAAATTTTGTGATATTAGTTAGTTAAATAATAAATGAGAGGGCATATTAGAAAGAATAGAACTAGAAGGACTAATATTGCCATTTGGGCAAAGTTTAATTAATAAATATAACTAGTCTAGATTATTTAAGAAAAGTCCAGGAACTTCTTTTGGTGTCCATTGTGAAGATCGGTTCTTAGAGAAGGAAGGGAGGGAAGCTCCATTTTATTTATCTCAAGTTATTCCATCATTCTCTAGTATTTCTAAGCATCCAAGAAGCCTTAATTTACATATCCCATCAAGTAAGTGTTTTTCCCCAAATTGTGAATTAGGGTTCATGTTTGATCATAATGATCAAGTGTTGATAATTTTAAGATTAGCTAGTTAATTAGACTCTAAATTGAGATGATTGTGTTATAGGAAGCAAGTAAGAAGTGGGGAAGCCATTGTTAGTGTGATTGAGCCTAAGGATTAAGGTAAGTACATTGGTTATAGCATGTCTTGTTTAGCTTTATCATATTTTGTATGATAATGGTTTATGTGTTAGCTTTATCATGTTTGTTTACATGATAATGGTGAAGGATAGGGTATAGGGTGCGTTAGCTAGTATGGATCCATTCTAGATGTAGCTTAGTTAGTCGTTGGGCTAACTATGGGATGAGGTTCAACCTTATGGGTTGATCGTGTTTAGGTCGACTATGTCGATGTGAGGTAAGTGCCCCTATATCGCTAGCTTAACTAGTGGTTATACTAGTTATGGCTATTTATGATGTTTAGCTTGTTATGCCATGTACTTACTAAGCGTTTCGCTTATGTGTTTAGTTGTGATGTTTTTTCTTGATAGGTGTTGAAGGATCGAGCAAAGGTAAGGAGAAGACGTAATGTGATTATGTAGTAGAAGACCATTCTCTTTTGGACCAAGCATATTGAAGTTGGAAGCCCCAAGTGTCTTTTGCGTTGTGGGTACACTTCTTTTTATATGGTCATTTTGTTAGTTCATGGTCTTGTGTTCATATGGTTTCCAAGTTAGAACTTGTAGTGTTAAGTGTACATTAAGGGGTGTTTGGTAATAGCACATTTTGACCCATTTTGGGAAGTTAACGGGTCATGTATGTTTGGAACGCTTTTGATATGCTAAGTTAATGGTTATGGTCAAGCATTTAGTGAATTGATAGTAGTATAAAGGGTTTTAAGTGTAATGGGTCATTTTGAGTATTTATGCATAACCCGTCCGATTTTGGAAATACTATTTCGGTTAGTCAAACGGGTGATGTTTTTGCATGAAATTAAACTTACGGACATCCTAAAGGTTTCTGGAAAGTTTCGTTAAGTTTCGAGTCCGGGAGGTCGGGTTTCCAGCCGGGGCTGTTGACATTGCATTTTTGAGACAGTAGGGTCTGTCCAGAATTCTGTGGTGCAGGGTAGATGCGGCGCATCTCCTCTGAGATACGGCGTATCAAATGATGCGGCGCATCTCTGGTAGGGATGCGGCGCAACGTAGCCATTTTCTTGTAATTTCAGTCTCTGTGGATAGATGCGGCGTATCTAATTCAATAGATGCGGCGTATCTGAGTTTAGAACAATACGGCGTATCACTTTATATTGTTACGGCGCATTGTCTCTCAGCCAGTGATGCGGCGTATCCCTAAAAATGGATGCGGCGTATCTTGGCCTCAGCAGGTTTGTCTGTTTGTTTTATAATAGTTGTGTGAAAGGTTTTGAAGGGTCTTTGTGTAAGAGTTCTTTCAAGAGTGTTTTAAATATTGAATGACATTCTTATAGTCATTTGAAATGAAGAAATTTTATGAGTCCGTTTTCAATCATTCGTTTCCGTGTATAAAGTCAATATTTCTGGTAATAGTGGGCACGGGGCGTTACAACTTGGTATCAGAGCTTCGGTCTAAGAGATTTAGGATTTCCCCTTAGGATTTCCTAGACTTAGGCCTTGTGTAGACGCGTTTAGTATCGATGTTTGTTATTTGTGTATTGTTTGGGTGATTTCGGGAACGCTTATGTTAAGTATTTTTATGACTACGCCTGGCCACCGTAGTGATAAAAGTATGATACATATGTGAGATTGGAATCATTTAGGCTATACATGGATGATAAACTCTAGGGTGTTTAGTATAAGATAGACATGTCATTCATGCATCGAATATGTATATGATTTTGTTTAATAGTGTGAATTGTTAAATTTCAGTTAGTAGAAAAGATGGCGAGTATCCGAAATAAGGAGGTGTTAAGGACGACCTCCTCTCGCCATAATGATGATGATAGTGATTCAAATGATGAAGGGAATTCTAGTAGCGTCAAGACAATACCTCTTCCGGAAAATTTTAACCCTAAAAGTTTCACGAAAGATGAGTTGAAAGAATTGGATGTTTTGGTGACCGATAGGGTAGGAAGGGCTATTGAGAAGACCATGCCCTATTATGTTAAACAAACCACCGAGAATGTGCAAAAGATGTTTAAAGAGGAGATAGAAAAGCTTAAGAAGAGTGGAGAGTTATTGAATGATCCGAATGCTAGACCCGGAGTAGTGAAAGAGAAGTCTACTTATCGTGATTTCACTGCTTGTGCTCCACCTACATTTACGGGGACTCTCGATCCGTTAAAGAGTTCTCGATGGATTACCGATATAGAAGGGGCTTTTCGTACAAGTCGTTGTGTAGAAGAGGATAAGGTGAACTTTGCTACTAATTACCTTCGTGAACGAGCTAAAGTATGGTGGGAAGGCAAGGCGAACGAGAAAGGTAGTGCTTGGAGAGAATCGTGCACCTGGGATCAATTTAAAGAAGTATTCATGAAAGAGTATGCTCCTGCGGAGGAAATTGATAAGATAAGAGAAGCTTTCCATTCCCTAGTGCAAACGGATGAAACGGTGAATGAGTTGTGGGGAAAGTTTTGTGACATGGTACAATATTGCCCGGAGTATCTTAACAATGAAAGGCTTAAGGTCGACAAATTCCAAAGAATGCTCAAGGATGAAATTCGTACGATAGTGTCACCGTTCAAGTGCACCGACATGGAGGATCTTCTAAGTAGGGCACGTACTCGTGAAGCGGACTTGGATAGAATGAAAAGCAAAGAGAAGAAGGACTTAAAAAGGAAGCATGATCATCCATCAACATTTAGTAAGCGAGGCAGGTTCGATTTTACAAGGAAGGACAACACGGGAAAGCTACCTCCGAAGTGTAATAGGTGCGGTAAGAATCATGTGGGAGAATGTAAGTCCGGGATGAAAGGATGTTATAAGTGTGGGGATACCGGTCATATTAGTAAGGATTGCACCAAGCCATTGGTAATATGTTACGGGTGCAATGAAGAGGGACATAAAGTAAGTGAATGTCCTAAGTCTAATCCTAAGCAAGCGAAGCCGTTCAAGCCGATTAAAGGAGAAAAGATTGAAGTGCCAAGGCCTATAGCTCGTGTTTATCAAATGAGTACCGAAGAGGCGAAGTCGAGTCCAGACGTTGTCACAGGTATAATTCTCGTTAATTCTAAACCCGCTCGTGTTTTGTACGACTCTGGTGCAAGCGTGTCCTTTGTATCTTATAACTTCAGTAAAGAATTGTCAACCCCGTTAGATAAGCTCCCAATACCTATAGAAGTTGAAATCGCCGATAGTAAAGTTGTGGTAGTGTCCAATGTGTACCGTGATGTAGAAATTGAGATCGATGAGAATGTTTTTAGGATTGACTTAATCCCCATAATGCTCGGAGAGTTTGATATTATTGTGGGCATGGATTGGCTTAGCAACCACAATGCCGCCATTCTATGCAAACAAAAGATCGTTAGAGTTGTGAACCATAATGGTCAAGAAATGATGATTTACGGTGATAAAAGGAAAGGCGAGTTGAAATTTTGTTCCGTGATGAAAGCTAGAAAATATCTATCACGTGGTTGTCTAGCCTTTATGGCACACGTAGTAGATACGAGTTTTAAAAAGAAAAATATCGACAATGTTCCGATTGTAAATGAATTCCGTGATGTATTCCCGGAAGATTTGCCGGGTATTCCTCCCGATAGACAAGTTGAGTTCCGTATTGATCTTGTTCCGGGTGCTACTCCTATTGCCAAAACTCCTTATCGTCTTGCTCCGTCCGAAATGAAGGAGTTAATGAGTCAACTCCAAGAGTTACTTGATAAGGGTTTTATTCGCCCAAGTAGCTCACCATGGGGAGCTCCGATCTTGTTTGTTAAAAAGAAAGACGGTAGTATGCGGATGTGCATTGATTACCGTGAATTGAATAAAGTCACGGTGAAAAATGTATACCCATTGCCAAGAATCGATGATCTCTTTGATCAACTTCAAGGTGCTCGATGGTTTTCAAAGATCGATCTCCGTTCGGGTTATCACCAATTAAAGGTTAGGGAGGAAGATATTCCTAAGACGGCCTTTAGGACCCGATATGGACATTACGAGTTTACGGTTATGCCTTTTGGTCTCACGAATGCGCCTGCAGTTTTCATGGATCTCATGAATCGTGTATGTAGACCGATGTTGGATAAATTCGTTATAGTATTCATTGATGATATCCTTATCTATTCTAAGAGTAAGGAAGAGCATGAAGTGCATCTTCGAGAAATCCTGGAAACGTTGAGAAAAGAAAGATTGTATGCTAAATTTTCGAAATGTGAATTTTGGTTGCAAGAAGTTCAGTTCCTTGGTCATGTTATTAATCCTGATGGTATTAAAGTAGATCCGTCTAAAGTCGAGGCTGTGATGAATTGGCAAGCGCCGAAGAACGTTGGTGAAATTCGAAGTTTTCTAGGACTCGCAGGTTATTACCGACGGTTTATTCAAGACTTCTCCAAAATTTCATCTTCGTTAACCGAACTCACTAGGAAAAATGTTCCTTTTGTGTGGGGTGAGAAGCAAGAAGAAGCCTTCCGTACTTTAAGAAAGAGATTATGTGAAGCGCCAATCCTAGTGTTGCCGGAAGGAACCGAAGACATGGTAGTGTATAGCGATGCATCTTATTCCGGTCTTGGATGTGTTCTTATGCAAAGGGGTAAAGTGATTGCTTACGCTTCAAGGCAACTAAAGAAGCACGAAGAGAAATATCCGACTCACGATCTTGAATTTGCGGCCGTAGTCTTTGCTTTGAAGATTTGGAGGCATTATCTATATGGTGTGAAGTTCATAATTTACACCGACCATAGAAGTCTTCAGTATTTCCTTGATAAGAAAGATCCAAATATGAGGCAACGTAGGTGGCTAGATTTGCTGAAGGATTATGATTGTGAAATTCGCTACCATCCCGGCAAGGCGAATGTCGTAGCGGATGCGCTAAGTCGTCAGAGTACACGGATTCACTCATTACGGATGATTGTCACATCTGATCTTTTTGACAGAATTAAGTTAGCTCAGGAGGAAGCGCTTAAAGAAGAGAATCAAGAGAAAGAACGAATCACTTCTCACATTTCTCATCTCGAAGAAGATAGTCGAGGGATTAAGACACGGTATGGAAGAGTTTACATTCCTTTTCGAAGCAACATCAAAGAGTTACTCATGGAAGAAGCTCATAAGTCGAAGTATTCTATTCATCCAGGAGCTACGAAAATGTACCTTGATTTGAAAAGAAACTATTGGTGGCCGGGTATGAAAAGAGATTGCGTGAAGTATGTGGAAAGATGTTTAACTTGTTTGAAAGTGAAAGCCGAACACCAAAAGCCTTATGGAAAAGTCCAACCCTTAGACATTCCAGTTTGGAAGTGGGAGAAGATTACTATGGATTTTATCACGAAATTACCAAAGACGAAAAAGAAAAATGATACCATTTGGGTAGTAGTCGATCGTTTGACTAAGAGTGCACATTTTATTCCGATTAGGGAGAACATGCCTGTCCATAAGTTAGCGAAGGTCTATGTAAATGAGATAGTCGCGCGTCATGGGGTACCTATTTCCATAGTTTCTGATAGAGATGGGCGGTTCACTTCAAATTTCTGGCAAGATTTCCAAGAAGAGTTAGGTACGAAACTTCATATGAGCACGGCTTTTCATCCTCAAACCGATGGGCAGAGCGAGAGGACGATTCAAACTTTAGAAGATATGCTTCGAGCTTGCATGATTGATTTTGGAGGAAATTGGGATGACCATTTACCCCTAGTTGAATTCGCCTACAATAATAGTTATCACGCTAGTATAGGTATGCCACCCTATGAGATGCTATATGGAAGAAAGTGTAGGACGCCCGTATGTTGGGAAGAAGTGGGAAGGAGAGAATTGGCTAGCACGGATATAGTGTTGGCAACGACGGAAAAGGTTGAGATGATTCGAGCAAGACTTAAGGCGGCTCAAGATAGGTGGAAAAGTTATGCTGATAATCGAAGAAGGCCAATAGAATTCGAGGTAGGTGACATGGTTATGCTAAAAGTTTCTCCGTGGAAAGGCGTTTTTAGGTTTAAGAAAAAAGGGAAATTAAGTCCAAGGTTTATAGGGCCATTTAAAATTTTGAAACGTGTTGGTGAAGTAGCTTATGTGTTAGAATTGCCCGAAGAAATGAGGAGTATTCATAATACTTTCCATGTGTCGTACTTGAGGAAATGTTTAGCGGATGAGGCTAGTGTGGTCACTTTAGATGATATCGAAATTGATCCGGAGTTGATTTCACAAAAGGATGAGCCGAAAACGATTCTAGGAAGGAAAGTGAGACAGCTTCGAAACAAAGAAATTCCATTAGTGAAAGTGCAATGGAGACATCGTAAAGGTACGAACATTAGATGGGAGCTAGAGGAGAAGATGAGGAATGAGTATCCTCATTTATTCCAAGCATAGATTTCGAGGACGAAATCTTATTTTAAGGAGGGGAGAATTGTTACACCCGTATCCCGGTAAGGTACTAGTCATGTAAATATTAAATGTTGTATATAAATTTTGTGATATTAGTTAGTTAAATAATAAATGAGAGGGCATATTAGAAAGAATAGAACTAGAAGGGCTAATATTGCCATTTGGGCAAAGTTTAATTAATAAATATAACTAGTCTAGATTATTTAAGAAAAGTCCAGGAACTTCTTTTGGTGTCCATTGTGAAGATCGGTTCTTAGAGAAGGAAGGGAGGGAAGCTCCATTTTATTTATCTCAAGTTATTCCATCATTCTCTAGTATTTCTAAGCATCCAAGAAGCCTTAATTTACATATCCCATCAAGTAAGTGTTTTTCCCCAAATTGTGAATTAGGGTTCATGTTTGATCATAATGATCAAGTGTTGATAATTTTAAGATTAGCTAGTTAATTAGACTCTAAATTGAGATGATTGTGTTATAGGAAGCAAGTAAGAAGTGGGGAAGCCATTATTAGTGTGATTGAGCCTAAGGATTAAGGTAAGTACATTGGTTATAGCATGTCTTGTTTAGCTTTATCATATTTTGTATGATAATGGTTTATGTGTTAGCTTTATCATGTTTGTTTACATGATAATGGTGAAGGATAGGGTATAGGGTGCGTTAGCTAGTATGGATCCATTCTAGATGTAGCTTAGTTAGTCGTTGGGCTAACTATGGGATGAGGTTCAACCTTATGGGTTGATCGTGTTTAGGTCGACTATGTCGATGTGAGGTAAGTGCCCCTATATCGCTAGCTTAACTAGTGGTTATACTAGTTATGGCTATTTATGATGTTTAGCTTGTTATGCCATGTACTTACTAAGCGTTTCGCTTATGTGTTTAGTTGTGATGTTTTTTCTTGATAGGTGTTGAAGGATCGAGCAAAGGTAAGGAGAAGACGTAATGTGATTATGTAGTAGAAGACCATTCTCTTTTGGACCAAGCATATTGAAGTTGGAAGCCCCAAGTGTCTTTTGTGTTGTGGGTACACTTCTTTTTATATGGTCATTTTGTTAGTTCATGGTCTTGTGTTCATATGGTTTCCAAGTTAGAACTTGTAGTGTTAAGTGTACATTAAGGGGTGTTTGGTAATAGCACATTTTGACCCATTTTGGGAAGTTAACGGGTCATGTATGTTTGGAACGCTTGTGATATGCTAAGTTAATGGTTATGGTCAAGCATTTAGTGAATTGATAGTAGTATATAAAGGGTTTTAAGTGTAATGGGTCATTTTGAGTATTTATGCATAACCCGTCCGATTTTGGAAATACTATTTCGGTTAGTCAAACGGGTGATGTTTTTGCATGAAATTAAACTTACGGACATCCTAAAGGTTTCTGGAAAGTTTCGTTAAGTTTCGAGTTCGGGAGGTCGGGTTTCCAGCCGGGGCTGTTGACATTGCATTTTTGAGACAGTAGGGTCTGTCCAGAATTCTGTGGTGCAGGGTAGATGCGGCGCATCTCCTCTGAGATACGGCGTATCAAATGATGCGGCGCATCTCTGGTAGGGATGCGGCGCAACGTAGCCATTTTCTTGTAATATCAGTCTCTGTGGATAGATGCGGCGTATCTAATTCAATAGATGCGGCGTATCTGAGTTTAGAACAATACGGCGTATCACTTTATATTGTTACGGCGCATTGTCTCTCAGCCAGTGATGAGGCGTATCCCTAAAAATGGATGCGGCGTATCTTGGCCTCAGCAGGTTTGTCTGTTTGTTTTATAATAGTTGTGTGAAAGGTTTTGAAGGGTCTTTGTGTAAGAGTTCTTTCAAGAGTGTTTTAAATATTGAATGACATTCTTATAGTCATTTGAAATGAAGAAATTTTATGAGTCCGTTTTCAATCATTCGTTTCCGCGTATAAAGTCAATATTTCTGGTAATAGTGGTCACGGGGCGTTACGAGAGATTTAAGACTAGGCAACCTATGGTGGAAATCTAATTCACTTAAACCGAAGCTCTGATACCAATTTGTTACACCCCGTGCCCGCTTAGACCAAAAACTTTGACTTTACACGCGGAAACGCTTGACTTTCATGGACATTCTGTTACTCTTTTGACAACTGACAAAAATCTATATACATTCAGCCCTTGAGACTATTTTTAAATGAAAGTACACTCAATTACCTTCAAAGTGACGGGTGGCACGACCCGTAACGACTTACGGTTTAAAAGATATGATTTTTCGAACCAATATGCAAATTCTGGGAATATGCACATTCTGCAATATGCAAATTTTAGCAACTTACTCTAATTTCCGGAAAAACCAACTTTCGAGACTCGAAACTTAATGAAACTTTCCAGAATTCATTATCACATCATAAACATCATTTTCATTCAATAACATCACCCGTTTGACCACCCGAACTAGTACTTTACAAATCAGCCACTTTAGACCCATTTTGACCCATTTTCACTACATACCACCCATATGACTTCCGTTTTACATCAAACTTGACCAACATCATTAACTTAACATATCAAACATGGTCCAACGACCCTTGACCCGTTTACAACCCAAAATGGGTATTTTCATACATAAACCAAACGCCCCTTTATACTTGACTATAAACACTTCAAACTCACTTTGACATACCAAATGACTACCAAATCATTTGGACGACCTTTACATACAACTTGCCATACGGCTACACTTTACCAACTCATAAAAGACCAACAGGGGTACAAACTTACACATGAGCCCGGTATTCTACCTAAGCTCCTACACATACTACCTTAATCTCGCATATCCAAATCCTTAATCCTTACATCCAAGCCGCCCATGTAAACAATGCCAACCTACAAAACGGTTAGGCAACTAAACCGTAAGCACAAAGGCTTAGTAAGTAAAACGATCATAACATAACATTATACTTCAAACCACACATAAGTATCATATACATAAAACACTTACTTTACGGGCTTACTACCCAAATCTCATCTAACACATAACATCAACATATTCCATAGCATCAACGCATCACATAAGCCACATTCATGGCATCACATAAGCATATTCCAAGTCCATATACTTGACACCAAACATACATAATACACATGTGTTAGAAATCCATATAACACATGTTACTATCATTTTACTTACCTTAATCCAAGCTACATAATATCGAGAACATCATCATCATCACAATCTTCCATCATCATCATCATCCTTTACAAATAACCAAAACCTAACAACATAACAATCAATAACATGAACAAGGGTTAACATATAACCCATTAAACATACTTATCTTTCATTCTACATCATCATATGATCATATCTTGATCATATGATGAAAACCCACTTAATCCATAATCTATAACTTCATTAATCATCAAGAACATATATACTTACTTGTGGGAAGATCATTACTAAGGGAGACTATGAACACTTGATCTTCACCTTCTTCTTCTTAGATCATCATTAAGCTTTTCCATCCCTTTTTTCTCTCTAAAGAACCGGACCACAAGTTCCATCTCAATAATGGAGGAAAACTCTAGAAAATCCTGGATATATTTAGTTAGGTGGCAAGTTTGGCCATTTGGCAAGATCGGCCCCTCAAGTCTCATTCCTTCTTATTTAGCCACAACTAACTTTATCACATGTTTAATACTTGGCAACCTAGGCCCCTTTAGTTATGCAACACATTTTACATAACTACATTAGTCATATTTTGACTGTTACTTAACCATCGGTTTTGACTAAAACACAACATTCGTTGACTGGCCAATCACATAAAGCCATAATCTATTTCATCTAGGATGGGGTCCCAATACCTGGGAAACGGGTCTAACAAAGCAGGCATCCACAATTGCATTATCAAGTGGTTTTTCTATCCTATCCTCCTCTACAATCTCACGAAGTATATCCAGGCTATCCTTAAGGTGATTAAGATAAATTTGATGGGCAGACCTATCGTTCCTAAGGGGAATTGAATAGGCACAACATCAACATCATACTCTCTAACAACAGAAACCTTTGGAGCAACCTTATCACAAGTGTCAATTGGCATTTTTCCTTTCACCTGAGTCTTAAGATTCTCAATTTCATTTAACAAAGAAGTTATCTTTTCATTATGACTGTTTCGTGTGACTTTAATTGAGTCATATAACTCTTTGTAATGCTGTTTTATTTTTGAATTTTCAGCTCGAAAACACTCATTTTCACCATGTAACTTATTGATAGTGTCCTGATAGTAAAAATTCTGAGAATCCAAAGACGATGGTTTATTGGTGCCAATTGTTTCACTCTTATTTGACTTTAATTGGGCAATTTGAGCCCTCAACTATCGAATCGTGTTAGTGTGAGCTTGAATTTTTTCATCACGTTTACTCAATTCAAAATATGTATCAAATTCAGGAGCATCCAGAGATGTCTTGGCATTTGATATTTTACATTTTTCTTCTAAGTGTTGATATTTTAATTGTAAATTAAGATAATCAACTTCTAGTTTTGAAAAACGCTTGACCATGTTATCATGGTCATCATTTTGAATTTTCTCTTGCAGTTTCAAATTCTCCCCCTCAAGCTCAACAACACGATTCTGGGTAACATTCAATGCAATAGAATACTCATGAAATTGACAGGCAGTTAAAGCAGAATCAGTGGCAATATAAAATATATCCTGTGCAATACATCTAGCAATCAAATTCTCATTGGTGATGAGAATGTTCTTTCTCTCGATCTCCCGGCTCTTAAGTTCTATCGCATTTTGAGCTACCTCATTTTCCATATCTTTAAATATTACTTTCATTTCATTTACTTCAGTTTCAAGAGCGTTTTGTAATCCCTCAAACTGTTCCTTGAGTAATTTAAAGAATGGAATGACCTCAGTTAAGTAACACCTTTTTGTCTGTTCAAAACCCCTTTCCCCCTCAGTAATTCCGGTTGGTGTAATTCTCTTCTTACATGTTTTATCAAAATCAGCAAATAGTTGACAAAGTACATATATGCTAATTAAGGTTTTACATTTAGTAGGAAGAGTCAAAGAGACCAAATGCCTAGGTGTATTGGGAGGATACACCGTCGCAGCTGCAATTTTTCTAAGGGATGGAGTTTTGGCTTCAAGCTCATCGGCCTTTCTTTTTTCCATATCTATAGACCAAAATATTTGTTCAGGCGTTAACTTCTTTTGAGGTGCAAACACAGTCAATCGATTCTCCTCATAATAATCATGGGGTTTGACTATTATTCGTTTGGCTATGCATTTGGGATCCTTCATTTTCTCATTCATTCTTTCTCTTTTTCTCACATCTATCTCATCACTCTCTTCTAAGGATGAAACATCAGGTGGGGCATGACCAGGCATAATCATCACATTGGCATCATATAAGGCAGGTTGGGTCACTTTAGCTTTCCTAAGGAGAGCTAATTTAGGTTCACCTACATTACTTACACTGTGCTTATCACACAACTTTTTGTGCTTTTGAAGCATTTGAACCGTTTGTCTAGATTGGTCTTGCGTGTACAACTTATTTTCAAGCTTATTCTTTAAGTTTTTAAGTCTTGAGAAATCATTTAAGAGTTGTGTTTCTTTTTCCTTGAAGTCTTGTTTTAGTGTATTTACATGCTCTAGGGCCTCCTGTTTTTGTTTAACAGTCTGATCCAGCTGTTTTTGTAAAGAATTCAACTTTTGTTTTAATGTTTCCTCCCTTAAGTTACGCTCAGTTATAAGTGTACGCATTTGACTATCCATTTTCTGCTCACGTTCAGTTAGTTCAAATTTAGCACGTTGTTCATAAATTGCCACCTGATCTTTATATATGTTTAGTCTAGTGGTCAAGGGGTCATCAGGGACAAACTCAGTGTTTTCATGCCACTCACAAGTATTATCTACCACACATGCATTATCTATAACACAAGCAATATTTTCAACAAAAGATGCACCACCTTGTACATCAGACACGTTATTGTGATTCACATATTGTTCATATGGAATAATATTACTATTTCCCATGTCAACAGTATCTGAATCAACCCCATCTGTCTGTTGTACTTCGTTGGGAATCTTTTGTTTATCAACCACGTCATATGTGTCATAAAGCTTTAGTACCTCAGAAATCACAGATGCAGTGGAGGAACCAGCTTGTTGAGGTGATGAGACAACAGAGGACAAATTAGCCATGAAGATTGTTTGAGCAGTTGGTTCATCATCCACATTAGAGTCAAAAGCATCACAATCATCAGCTTTGAAGATGTTGGGATCATTAAGTGCAAGGTCCTGAACTGGCTGTTCATCCACATCGGCATCAAAAGTATTTCCCCCATCACCAGCAAGAAACAACATTTCTTCTTCGTCCAACACAGCTCCACTTTCTTGAGCCTGCATCAACAACATCTTGTCCTTGAAATAGTCTGAGTTCTGAGGACGTTTTGGTTGATTGCAGTTTCTGGCAATGTGTCCAAGTCCACCACAGTTATAACACTTAGGCTGTTTCCCTTGCCCCTGATTCGCATTCCCTACTCTGATCTGCACATTACCTTGACCCATGTTCCTTTGATTCAAGTTTTGCCTCCCCTGAACATTTTGAACTACAATTCTTCCATCCTCCACCGTTGCCAGATTGTGTGGGTTTGATGAGGTTCTGAGTTGATTGTTAGTCTGAGGGAGTGTAGCCTTAAATTGTTGAACAAGTAAGGACACTTGGTTGGTAAGGTTATCAATCATTTTGTCGGTGTGAGTGTAACCTGAATCCAGTTGTGGACTCATAGCAGATGGTGATGAATAGGGATGGTGATAAGCTTGGTCAGATGACAATTGGTTGATTGGCTGAGCACTTGCAACAAATGCTAGTGGATCATTTGATGCAGTTGGATTGATCTTTTCTCTCAACAGACGATCATAACCAGCATGTTTCTCATGTTGTTGCAGGTAGGCATACAACTGTTCATAGTTTGTTTCTCTCAGACCTTTGTTGAGTTTTACTGCAGTAACAAATATGTCCCATTCTGGAGTCATGTTGTTTACAAACTTTGAGTTAAGTTGGATGTTGGGCATAGTCATTCTGATGATCCTCATGTCATTTACCAACTTATGAAATCTCACATAGTAGTCTGTAATGTTCTCACCAGGGTTCATCTTAAAATGTTCGAACTCGTCATACAACTGTGACTCACGATCTTCCTTTGTGAGTTCTGATCCAGCTAGAAGCATTTTGACGTTGTCCCACACAGCTTTTGCTTCAGTGTTGAAATTGATGAGTTTGTAAACATCTTTGGGCAAACCTTGAATGACAATGTTGGAGGCTCTAATGTCGGCATCATACCTCTTCTTTTCTTCCTCATTAAGATCATTGTACGTTCGAGGTCTGTCGATTCCCAATGTGACAGTACCGTCATCACCAGTAGTAACAACATCTCTGGTGGTGCCCATCTGAAATGGTCCTTCATCAATGGATTTAAGGATGTTAAATCCATTTTCTTTGCCCAAGCAGTAAAGTCGTATTCGTTGTGCCCACGACTCATAGTCTGTCCTATCAAGCATAGGAGGACGGGTATCGGACCCAGCTGCTTGAATGTCATCAGATGCAGTGCTTGGTATGGTTGCCATACTGTATACGGGATTTTACAATTCTTGAGATTTAAACCGAGAAATAAGTTCTTTCGCGGGATTTTACAAAATTCAAGAACAAACCGCTATTCCAAAACCGCTGAAGTGGTATTAAAACAGTAAGTATCAAACCGCTAAAACCCTAGGCAAACCGCTAATATCTAACCGCTAAACCACACAACAAACCGCTAAGTCAAACCGCAAGTCCTGAATACCAAACCGCTATTCTCAAACCGCTTTAATTAACCCAACCGCTATGATCAAACCGCTGAAACTAGAACCGCGAAGACCAAAACCGCTGAAGATTAAACCGCTGAGAGCTAAACCGCTGAAATCAGAACCGCTAAGACCTAAACCGCTGAAGGTTAAACCGCTGAGAGCTAAACCGCTGAGACCAGAACCGCTAAGACTCAACCCTCTGAAGATTAAACCGCTGAATCCTGAACCGCTACGATCTAAACCGCTGTAGGTTAAACCGCTGCTGCTAAACGACAAACCGCTAGAGACAAGAACTGACAAACCGCTACCACAAATGGACAAACCGTCCTTTTCAGTACGTTTTGTCCTTTTCCAAATTTGGTTATAATCCAAACCGCTATCAGAGATTTAGATCAAACCGCCAACAATAATTACCTAAATAGCACAAACCGCTGCTAAGAATCCTTTACCGAGAGTCAAACCGCTATGATGAAAAATCTTCCGAACACCAAACCGCTGCCAAGAAATCCTTCAAATCTTCCACAAACAGACACTAACCAAGTTGTATGTTATCAAGGAAGATGTGAAACAGTTCAATGAACACAAAAGTACAAGTATTCAACAGATTTAACCACAAACAAAGATTAAACAAGGATTTTAGCACACTTTTTTATACGACCTAAAAAGAACCAAAAATCCACCCACGAATCTGAATATGCTCTTACACGAACCTAACCATGGCTCTTGATACCATTTGTAACATATTCATAACAATCAAACACACAAATAAGGTGGATATGGCCGTCGGTTTAAGAGAAATTTAGAGAGAGAAAGTGAGTTGGGAACTAGAGAGAGAAAATGTGAAATGTATTAGATGAATGTGTGAGAAGTTCCAACCCTCTCCCTTGGTGGGAAAGGGGTATTTACAGTTACATAATAGTTGCCCCGAGTGGGCTGTGGAGCGAGCTGACAGAGGGTAAAGACCCGACCCACTCCACGAATACTTAACTAACTAAACTAATACAAATAATATTAATATTACTGATATTCCTACAAGCTATTAAATGCTAATGAGTACTCGGGGTGACCGAGTCTTCAGATTAATATTTATATTCCTAACACAACATAAAATGGTGGACCAGGAGGAAGATGACGACCAGAAAATGATGGACCAAGAAGAGGAAGAGGTATTTGAATCCTGATGTTATAGTGTGTTTGGATAGGATATCTCAAATTTTGAATAGGATTTTTTGTTTGATCTGTATAGTTTTATTGCATTTTTTAGTTGTGGTTTTAATTTTATTGTTTTGTTTGGTCTATGGTTTGTTATTGAGTGTCTTTTTGATTCGCTACTGAGCATATTATGACTAGATTTTGTTATAATTGAGACGTGAGGATAGGGTAGATTGGGTTCGGTCCGGAACCGCGGGTATTGGTTCTGGAACCGAAGAACCGCCCGAATTCTGATTTTATGTTTTCCAATGCCAAAATGCATGACCAATATAGCTAGAGTTTTGGTTTTGGTTGAATTGATTCTTAAAACGTATGATGCTATGATGTCAATATAGAACTATAATGTATATAGTTTAGGCAAACAATTAATAAGATAAAAACAGAGTTTGCTTTCTCTAAAACTAGATTTGCCTATTTGTCAATACACCCTTTACATAGTTTCGAGACATTGGTCATCGTCTACAACTCATTATGTAAATTTGGCTCAACACTTGATCAGTATCTAGTAAACTACATATCAAGTGAAAAGATAAAAAATAAAAAAATAAAAGAAACTCACAAAGCTTGGTAAACTTGGCTTTTAAAAAATCCATGTGATTATGGTAATTTATCAGATTATGTCAAGCTTTTCACTCGTAAATGGGTTAAAGGCATTTAACGACAACGTGTTTTTCAAAATATACTCGGCTATATACTTTAATAGTTCAATATTATTTACGCTTTAGACATAAATGAGTGCAAACATAAAAAAAATGTTGAATCTTTGGGTACTTTTTAAAAAAATTCTGTTCCAACCGAAATACCCGAACCGGACCCGAGAACCGAACCGGAACCGAAACACGCTCTTCGGTCCGGTTCTCGGTTCCTAATATATGTATTTTGCGGTTCTCGGTTCTCTCGGTTCCGGAACCGCGCTCACCCCTAGTTCTAGCATCTCTAATAAGGAAACTAGTATAGCATACAACTTGCTGCAACCAAACTTAGGCTCACGAATTTTTTTTATTTTTGGCAGAGTCAACCCTATCTCGCAATTTGGTGGGATTGGGAAAACGCCAGGGTTCCAAATGTCGATACTGCAGCTCGCAACATCAAAACTTTCCTGAGTGACTTCTTACCATGAGTGACTTCTTACCAAGCTTGCATGTCAACAGCTTCAAATGTTTTGGAAATTCCCGCTCATTAACCGACGAACAGAAACTAGCTTTCCAGTTTAACGCAATATCATTCACTGATGTTGCAGGGGGCAAGCCTGTTTACAAAATCATGAGTGATATGTTGTCATTCGCAAAGAATTCGTTCTCAAAGAATTCTCCAACAAATCGCTATTTTATGTTAATATCAGGTGATTCGGACTTTTACGAAGTTGTTGCTGATCCAAAGAAACAAACCTTGTTAGCAACAACTTCGTAAAAGTCCGAATCACCTGCTATTAACATAAAATAGCGAGTTGTTGGGGAATTCTTTGAGAACGAATTCTTTGCGAATGACAACATATCACTCATGATTTTGTAATCAGGCTTGCCCCCTGCAACATCAGTGAATGATATTGCGTTAAACGAGAAAGCTAGTTTCTGTGAAATATTGTTGGAATACTTGTATGCAAACAATTCATCCCTTTCGCCTACAAGTCCCGGTGAAATATTGTTGGAATACTTGTATGCAAACAATTCATCCCTTTCGCCTACACAATACCCCCGTTTAAACCATGATAAGTCACATGAAAAAGATAAGTTAGTAATAAAATTATATTTTAAATTTCTTACCACATCAAGAGCCATTTTGATTCTCCGCTTTTCATCAATCTGGCAATGTGGATGATGAATAATCCGGTACAAGCTTCCTCTGTAAAGAAAAGTTGTCCAATGTAAAGTTGTGATATTATAAAATGCTTAATGCGTTCAAATGTTAGTGTGGCGTCCAAAGTTCCAAACCGTATAAGCATGGTGAGTGTAAGTATACATGACAAGTAGAGGCCATTCTTGCAGTGGCAGCTAGAATATCCGAAACCAATACTCAAGGGATTTTTTTTATTATTATTATTATTTTTTTTGTTAAATAAACAAAACAGTGAAGAACCTTAGCAATAGCCCTGTAAGCAAGACAAAGGGTAGTGATAGATGGTGCATTGTACATGTATACATTTACATGTTCAAGAAAGCAATGCACACTTACCATTGTTTATTCTTATTATATTGTGTGTGAGGGGTCAGCTTGTGGAAGACAGTAAGAGTACGGCAGCTGTGTTTTGTCACTATTGGTCATCAAGAGTCTAAAATGTAAATTATTAACTGACCAATTTCTTTAATTTTCTCAGGTATATTAGAGTCTATTCCCAGAAAAAAAATGGCATTATACACCTCCAGAACCCATCTGTTATCCAAGACAACACCCACCCCACTTTCCATAATTTAACGTTACTTTTATTTCATATCTGGATTCAAAATTTTGGTGATAAGGTTGTGTATAATCGCTTTCTGTAACTGGGGGCTGTTACCATGTTTCCTAGCAAACAAGATTGTGATTTCACGTACAACTAAAAGACATCAATCTTCGGTCAGTTTGCTATGAAGCCATGGTTTATCTTGGGGAAGATTTTTTAGACTACTGGGTTTTCAAGGTGTGAGGCTTAGAGACCTTGGTTTGTTTGTTTTCCTATCTTAGTAAAGAACTGGCCTGCATGGCCCCCCAACATTTTTTTTTTGTAGTTCCACACAGAATTGATGGATATTTCAGCTCATTCCTATCTGTGATCTTCAAGGATATACAAAAGGAACCATTTACTTTGTTTATAGCTCCCCCAATCCACATTGATATATTAATATGTTCATATTTCCAAATTGACAACCTTTAGCTTTTCAATAGTCTTTCCAGGAGTAAAGATCGGAAGTAAAATAGGTATTCAGATATTTTCCCAAGCACAAGTATCAAAGACCAAAATCAGACCTACCTGGGGAGAAATTCCGTGATAATTGAAAGGTTTGGAGGCCGAGTAACAGCACCCATAAAAAGCACAACATTCGGATGGCGCAATCTCTGCATAATGCGGACCTGTGAAGACCGTAAACATGCTTAAAACAGGTTTTTGATCAATAATAAAACAAAGTTATATACTAATTCCTTGTTTAGTGGCCAAAGATGTAAATAAGAGCTATGTTTGCCTTATAGATGCAGTTTACAGCTGATAACAGAGAATGAGTTTTGTAAAAAAAAAAGGGAGAAGGGTTGGCGTCTACACACTGAGAAGAGCATGCAAATACAAACAAGCTATTCATATGAAATTATCATCATAACTTATAACAGACTATTTGATAAATTATTGGTATCAAGGATTGTCTCACCTGCTCCATCCCACTTCTAGTTATTTCCAAGAGTTACTATTCAAATTTTCCATGTTTCATTTCTCTATACATCCTTAAACAAACATTTCCCAGGAAACAGGTGTAAAATATTCACATATCCGGAAAAAAAAATATGGAACTACTAAGTAAAACAAAAGAGCACCATAGAGTAAACTTTACTCGATTTCCATGTTTGAAGTAAACGGCAAGAGCCATGCATTATAACTCATGAATGATAAGCAATTATAAATACACAGTAACTTAATAAAGGCTATTCTCATAAACTGTTTTCATGGCACTTTACTTACTTCTCTTAAACTCTGCTAAAGCAGCGCCTGAAAAATTCTGATCAAGGAACTTCTTCACTGCCACCTCCTGTTCAAAGAGATAGCAAATACTTAGGCTATACGGTGGCTATGTACTCAGTGAAAATGTCTAACTAAATTTTCGCCTAACTACCACAAAATTCTTTTCAGTAATAAGATAACTGAGACTTACAGTGCCATTCCAATCAGCATGATAAACCTCACCGTATGAACCTGCATATCAAAGTAATAAAAGTATAAGAGAATGGAACTAAAGTGCGAAAATACATCCTAACTCGCAGAGGTAAACAGTGTAACACGTGATCACAGAACTAACTATATCAGGGTTGTAGTATAATATAGTCATAGTCCTTTATATTGTTACCTAGTCCAATTCTTTCACCAATTACCAGATCTTCCCATGGAATTTCACAATCTCCAACATCATCAATAACGGGATCAATCTGAGCTGGAGAAGAACCAGCGGATGAGGTTGAGCTTTCTGGTCGGGTCAACCTTGGGTTGTTAGGATTGACACGATATTCTGAGGTTTTTCTTACATCACTGATAGCACTATTTTCATGAACTTTTTCCTGGTCCAACCTGTTATTCCGGGGGAACGCATTGCTATTATTACCTACCACCTCCAGAGACAATCTATAGTTTTTCCATTCGGCCCATGCAGCTTCTGACTCAGCTGCATTTGAAGAAGCGCCTTCGTCATTTTCTTTTGTAGTTGAACTGTAACCACCACGTGCTTTCAAACCATCAGAATATAGTCTCCCTGGTGCAGCAGAGCTGGTGGAAGCAGGCATGTTAAAGCCATTATTTTCACGATGGGAACCTTCATGCTCCTTTTTCCACATCAGTGGCACAGGAGGTCGACCCGACACTTGGTTATTTTTGGCCCTCCGAAGCTCCTCATGTTTATTTTCTGCAGAATTGTTCTGCACAAAAGCCTTGCCCGATCCTTTAATTTGGAATGGATTGAGCTCTGTAAAAAGATTTTTATTGTCCTCTGTGATGTTCTGAGTATATGGGACTACATTCACATTCATCCTTGAGCCACCAGCAACTGCATTTGGCCCACGGCCACCTTTATAAAAAGAACTGCCAATTGCTGATGAGGGGATATGATCCAATTGATTAGAGGGCAACACTCTTTTACCATTGTCACTTGCACTTGTCAATGATATCAAAGGTTCAATGTTTTGACTACTGGTGTCGTTAATATTGTCTGAAACAGGTTTTGAAGAGAGAACAAAGTCTTTATTTGATTGGAGTCATTGGACACCTGGAAATTTGCTGGTTTTCGGCATGTATGACTTAATAGAAGAATCCTTAAGAGCCGAAAATATCCGCAGGTATAAGTGTTCCAGGGGCTGCCATCAGATCCACTAGAAACTCGCTGAAGGTAAGAAAAGACATTTAGAAGCATGACAAAGGTGTGTCCCAACATTTAAGTATAATTATATGAACAGAGAGTAGTGGTTAACATCTTTCAGCAAAAGGAAACAAGTAGCATGGAAATAAACAAGACGCTCTAGAATAATAGCAGAAGCATAACATATTAACATATGGTATATGACATTATGACCCATTAATACTAGACACAATTTAAGTGAGTTGTTTTCTTACACGTCAGAATAGTTGTAAACATTTTCCTCTATCAAAACACTGAGGTAGACACATAATTTCTGTTTCAAACTGGTTTAGATCCATTAAAGTTAAATCACACACTACCAAGTCACCCACAAATCCAGATAATAAATACAAGATCCAAAAACTAGAACCATCGCATTGCAACAATGATGTAGATTAATTAAGATTAAAAACATTAAATAGGTTCGATATATAATAGTTTATGTGATATGTGCATCATCCAGCCAAATACGGGGAACATGGCAACAAAAACTTCCAAGACAAGAGAATGAAAACTGCAACAAGGATGTAGACGATCAATCAAAGATTATAAAAACATGACAATAATGTGGATGTTAGACAATCCAGCTTATGAAAAATTGCTTCACAATGGTCTGGCGCTGTGAGTTTCAGTGCTAGAAGCAGAAGCTCTACCATCAACCACTAACCAAGAAGAACATATTACTTGATTTAGCTATATTCTAGAGAAAGAAATGTTCAAATAAATGCCTGACATTATATATAGATATCATAATAAACTTGGTGTAAGGAACTGATTGCTGACTGTTATTAAATTAATGTGAGGGCCATCTAAATGATTTTAGAAAAGAAACAAAAAAAAGTACGATTTCGTAAATTTCAAATAAAAGTAAAACAGGACATGTGCAAGTACCACAATACTACCTCTCGTTATTTAACTTAATAATGTTGACTGCATCATCCTCAACACCAGTACAGTGACTACCCTTGACAAGCCTGCAGGTTATTCCAACACTTTCAGCCAGTACCTGCACTTCACCATGGAAAAAGGTTAAATATAATGTCATAGCTAACCTCTTGTAATAGACTTTCCTTGCTCCTCCTTTTGTCTTCTCAACCATTATCACTTACCTTTTACCTAAACACATAAACACAGTCAAGTCACATTTCATTAACAGAACCAAAAAGCATTTCATTAATCATATATACAACATATGAATGAATGACAGAAAAACAAACCTGGGATCTGTTAAGGGAGGATGAAACCAAGAGGCGCAGCTAATAAAGATTGTGAGGCGCTTTTTAGGGTTTGCTCATGGGTTTTGTTAGGTGGGTTAATGGCCCAAATAACTGGACGAAACATATTTGGCAGTTACCCCATTATCTAGTATATTTATTTCCCAGGATTGGGGGCTGCTTCACCAAGGTGTACCACAAGCTTCTACTTATTGTACATGTGTTTAGGAAACTAATTGCTTTCAAATATGTAGCTGTAAACCTAGGAAGTTACTGTACCGGCAACTGTTCATGGAATAAAAAATACAAAAAAGAAGTCTTAATGACATTGTAATTAAAAAAATATGTGGTTGTAAGGTTGGGAAATTACTATTTCAACCACTGTTCATTACTTAATTGCAGTCACCTCTAGACCCTCAATCTTCTTATCACAAATAACATCTCCTAGAAAATTCGAGAGCTCAGTCATTATCTTTCTTCTTCTCAATCAAAACACATCGACACTAATTTCATCCTGAAAATCCAAACACACAATCAAACCATCGGCTGTTAATTAATTTTATTATTTTTTTATTTTTTTATTATTTTTATTTTTTCCCCCCTTTTTGGCAGATTGAATAATCGATTTGAAACATGATGCACGAGGTATGTTCTTCTTAAGTTATTGTTTTGAATACTTTTGATTACAAAACAAATTTGGTGTAATTTGGTTAGGGTTTTAATCTTGATTGCAAATATGATTTCGTTGTTTCAAAATTGGTTATGGTCGAAAAACCGATTGTAGATGATGAAGAAGACACAGGCATAATTAAAAAAAAAAAAAATGTGTTTAGTAATAATAACTGAAAAACCTAGCCACTTCCATTGTAGCCATTTTCGATAGGAAATAATGGTCGAAATTAATGAACTTGAAGTGAGCCATAATTCTTAAGTTATTGTTTTGAATACTTATCTTGATTGCAAATATGATTTCGTTGTTTCAAAATTGGTTATGGTCGAAAAACCGATTGTAGATGATGAAGAAGACACAGGCATAATTAAAAAAAAAATGTGTTTAGTAATAATAACTGAAAAAACCTAGCCACTTCCATTGTAGCCATTTTCGATAGGAAATAATGGTCAAAATTGATGAACTTGAGGTGAGCCATAAGCTCATATTCTCTATTTTTTTATGTGCTACCAGCCTTATGGCTATCTGACTTTTGTGGATAAACTGGCTTCTCTCATTCCATAAAAGAAGTCGACTTTCGTATGCCACTGTGAAGGTAACAAACTTTAGTGTTACAAATCGTTAGTGCCAATTTTTGTTTTACTAAATACGTGTTGTTACGTTGCAGGTTGCGGCCACTCTGAAACAGGGCATATAAGCATCAAGGTAAACAAACAAAAGTTTTAATGGTAGGCTTAAAGACTGTCGTCAGTGTTGTTAGATTGCAGTTGTGATAGATTAACAACTAATGCAACAAGGTACCTGATCTTAACCAACTTAGAAAGTTATTACGTTTGTAAACAATAATTTATGCTATACTAATTTTTTCTAATCTATTGTAACAGATATAGCGTCTATACAATGATATGATCTGCTGACAAGTATGGATCAACACGACAACTTAATAGCACAGGTAGATAACAGCGGCAAATATAATAAAGTTATTACATTTGTAAACAATACTTTATGCTATACTAATTTTTTCTAATCTATTGTAACAGATATAGCGTCTATACAATGATATGATCTGCTGACAAGAGCATGCGAACATGAAAAAATATCAGGTCTGTTGTTTGTTAGCTATCTTTGCCGTATAAAAAATATTAGCTGTGTTGCATTTTTTTTATATGCAACGGCTAACTGAATAGTAGGTATGTGTATCTGTTGCTTATTATTTATACATAAATGCTGCATAACAAAGTTATCATTATACACACAAAGCATCAACTTTTGTTCCACAAACTGATGAGAATGTAAGTTGCAGCAGATTTTTCTGTTTTTAGATATCTAAAAATAAAGAGATCTGCTGCGACTTACATTGTCATCAATTTGTCGAACGAAGGATATATCATGACTACATCCAAGATGGTTCATCTCACCTTCCCCTCAAATTCCTTTTGGTATTTAAATGGTGTTACAATATCTCTGATGCAGACTATTGCTTAAAGACTATTTAAATAACAAAAGGGGTTCGAGAGGGAGCTCAGATTTTCCACCTATGATTATTAACATCTTCTAAACAGTTTAAAACAATAAAATACACACACACACACACACACACACACACACACACATATATATATATATATATATATATATAATATATATATATATATATATATATATATATATATATATATATATATACATATATATATATATATATATATATATATATATATGTATATGTATATGTATATATATATATATATATATATATATATATATATATATATATATATATATATATATATATATATATATATATATATATATATATATATATATATACTGTTCCCTTTTATATTTATGAGTCTTTTATATTTATCATAAACCATTTGCATCTAACTATAAAAGCAACGACAAATGTTCTACACCACCTGTGAATATTAGAAATTGAAGACTATTTGATGTTTTTTTACTTACAGACATTAACACTTGATGCTATGTGTCTGTGGTGGTCAATTTTTTTTCGCATGTTTGTACCTGCAGCTCTACAAACGGTACTGATTACCAATATGATATGAGTCTAAAAGATTGATGAGAAACAGAAGAGAATGCTGTGACAAGTGATTTGGTGCAGATTACTTCTTCGCACCATCCTCTTCTGTTTCCCATCTATCTTTTTGAGTCAAATTATATTGTTGATCAGAACTTTTTGTGAAACTACAGGTACAAACATGCGTAAACAAACTCACCACGACAGACACAAAGCATCAGCTTTTAATTTCGAAAAGTAAAGAAAATCAGATACTTTTCATTTCCTAATATTGACAGGCGATGTACATCATTTGTGGTTGCTGTTAGCGTTACATGCTTTCCTTTTTCTTTCTTTTTTTTTTTTTTTTTCTTACCGATACTAACAGTTGATGTCCTGTCTCCATAATACTTAATTTTTTCTCGCATATTCATAACTGCCGATGTAGAAAACGACCTGATCACCACTAAGGTACAATCCTTGAAGAAAGATGGGAAACCGAAGAGAATGTTGTGACAAGTAATTTGGTGCAGATTACTTCTTCGCACCATCCTCTTCCGTTTCCCATATTTCTTCGATGATTGGACCGTACTGCTGATCAGCACCTTTTCTGTAACTGCAGTTACGAATATGCAAAAAGAAGGTTATCATAGGCCTCATCTGATTTTACTCACGATCAGTCAATGAATACTTTAAACTTAGACATAGTCACTCATTCTGAATTCCCTTCACTTTATAAAAATCATGGAAACATAGCACAAATCACAACAAACCGCTTTTTACCTTCCAAAAGCATATGTATGGCTATGATTTTCTGTTAATGGTTGTAAGGCTAGGAACTTACTGTTCCGGCCACTGTTCATGCAATAAAAAAAATACCAAAAAAAGTCCTAACTGGGTCTTTGAAAATCTCAATGGAGTAGCAGCTCAAAGGCCGGAAGGCATAGTATAAATGGTAACTGTAAAAGAAACTTATTGTTGTTGTATTGAAGGTAATGGGCTATGATGATTGGTATAATTTTGGGGAACTGAAATGGGTCTTTCAGAATATGAAGGTGGTGGCATGGCAATAAGCGAAAGGCATAGTATAAATAGTAACTAAGCAACCGAATTTCTTTTGCAGCCACTGTGAACTTCATTTGTTTCTGTGACCCTGTCCCTGTTCACAAGTCTGAGCTCAATTGTTTGCAGGCACATTATAAAGGCAATGATGATACGTTTGTACAGTTACATTTTTTCGATGCGCGTTTGTTGGCAGGGCAACTGAAATTGTGTTTGCAACCCAAGCGCACTATGGATGTCGATTATATACGTACACATCTGAGCCTATACAAGATCAAAAATATGCAAACAGCAAAGAATACCGGGTATGTCCTAATGATGGTTACCAAGTTAATTACACATAAACCTGTGGATGTAACCCTAGGAACCTACTGTTCCGGCCACAATAAAAATATATTAAACTACACAAACTGACTCCTGTAGCAGCATGTATTCTGCCAAAATGTATTCTTGCACAGATAACAATTTTAGATACTTTTAGCCTGCTGCCATTGTGTATGTGTCCATACTATCCTGCATATGTAAAGAATCCCAGAAACTTCCATCATATTCTGATCAACCTTTGTGGATTCATTATATAGATGATTGTTATAATTATTAAGGGTCTGATTTTTTCCAATCGATATGGTTTACTATGGCTGCTGCATTATTGTACAAGATCAGGAATATGTGAACAGCAGTGTAATTAACTTCGTAACCATCATTGAAGAGTCGCTGGAACAGTAAGTTCCTAGCCTTACAACCACATATTCACCTGTAATTAGGTTGCTAAACCGCTTTTTTGCCCAACCCACCATCCTGGGAAATATCTTTGAAAATCTCAATGGAGTGGCAGCGCAAAGGCAGGAAGGCATAGTATAAATGATAACTAAGCAACCGCCTTTGTGTTTTTTTGGCGAAGTGAAATGGGTCTTTCAGAATATGAAGAACCGTTTGCAGGTCTGAGCTCTATTGTTTTCTGAACCATATTATTGTTGTATCTGACTGCATGTTAACATGTTTTTCTGAGTTTCTGAGTTTCTGAATTACTAATTTGCAGACACATTATTAAGGCGATGATGATACGTTTGTACGGTTACATTTTTCCAACACGCGTTCCTTGGCGGGGCAACTGGAATTGTGGTTGCAGCCCAAGCGCGTTGTGGATGTCGATTATATACGTACACGTCTGAGCCTGTACAAGATCAAGAATATGCGAACAACAAAGAATACCGGGTATGTTTGTCGCCATGTTCCTGTTCAAATGTTTGTACTGCACTTTGAAATACCCTGCTTATTTATTTTTGTCGCTCCTAGCCTTACAACCACATATTCACCTGTAATTAGGTTGCTAAACCACTTTTTTGCCCAACCCACCATCCTGGGAAATATCTTTGAAAATCTCAATGGAGTGGCAGCGCAAAGGCAGGAAGGCATAGTAACCGCCTTTGTGTTTTTTTGGCGAAGTGAAATGGGTCTTTCAGAATAACCGTATTATTGTTGTATCTGACTGTATGTTCACATGTGTTTCTGAGTTTCTGAATTACTAATTTGCAGACACATTATTAAGGCGATGATGATACGTTTGTACGGTTACATTTTTCCAACACGCGTTCCTTGGCACGACAACAGGAATTGTGGTTGCAGCCCAAGTGTATTGTGGATGTCGATTATATACGTACACGTCTGAACCTGTACAAGATCAAGAATATGCGGACAACAAAGAATACCGGGTATGTTTGTTGCCATGTTCCTATTCAAATGTTTGTACTGCACTTTGAAACACCCTGCTTATTTATTTTTGTCGTCAACTTTATGAGGTTTTTTTTTTTTTTTTTTTTTTTTTTGAATTCTGCTTAGTCTGAACACTGCAAAGTGCTCATAAAAATATTGCTACTTTGTTGCTGATATCTTATTCACCATGCTGTAGGTTGAGTTGCATACTTCGGATAGCTTGACGACGATTTATAACTCTTTCAATTCTTCCTGCTGACTAGGCACAAAATCAAGATCAGCAATAAGGTAACTTACACAATTTAATTTAACTTAACACAAAACAACAAGTTTCAACCAAACATTACAACAGACCTTATACAATAATTAAACACAAATACACAGATGCAAATACACAACACAACATCACACCAATATTTATAAGCCAAGATAACCAAACTCAAAGATCCATTAAACCCCTAAGCCTCTGGACAAATATCTCTTTATTACGAGCATTTAGTTCCAGCTCAGCGGTCATAATCTGCATTTGCAACACCTTCTGCTCATCTTTTGACTGCACTTCTCTTAGGAATTCAGCAGTTTTTTAAGCATAGTTATTTCCAATAGTATCTAACTCCTCAATAAAAGCAGCCCTTTCCTGCATAACCCCAGCCAATCTGCCACATAGCTCATTCATTTGTCTCGCCATTTGAATATCTTCAATTCCAGCTTTATGACAATATAGAATGAACATTGCAGACCAATTATTCGAATTGGCTTCAATTCTAAGCTGATCACACCTAGGATGTCTAGACATTTTTTCCCCCTCTTTATCACAGGTTAAAAAATGAAATATGGATATAGCCACCCACCATCCTTCTCTTAAATAGAAAAACAACTCTAAAAAAACAAAATAACTCAACCCACCTACACCTATAATACTATTACCCCTTTCAAATCAAGCTACCATCCAAAATACATCAAAAATATTGCCTGCAAATATCTAAAGTTGGCAGAAACACTATTTCAATTTTAACCCTTTACTTAGAACCAATGAGATGGAAATAATGAGGAAACATGAGAAGTGTTTTTTTTTTGGGTAAAGGGCAATCCACCCGGTAGTAGAAGAACAACAGGTTTTTTAACCATTTTAAGCATTAAATAATAAAAAATTTAAGAATTAATGCTTTAATATTGTGTTATTTTTTATACATAATTGACCTCCATTTTGGCTACTTATTGTTGCAGACTGCATGGGTTGAACCGTCAATTTACCTTTGACTGCGAATGGTGACAGGGTCACAGAAAAATAGACGATTGGTTGCTGAACCTAAAGAGTTTACACCACGTAATATGGATCACCTGGTCTCATTTGCGGAGCGTATGCCCACAATAATTTCTGGAGTTTATATGAACAAATTCGGAACAACTGGGATCAACAAAAATGAAGCTGTTTGTTTTTCTTTGGTTTAGTATTCCTTTGTCTGCTTCAGATACTACATACTGGTATGCTAAGTGCTCATATTGTTGAAGCATTATGTGTTAGTGATGTGATGCTGCACTTGGTTTTTAGGTCTGAGCACTGATATTAGAAATGTAGTCGACTCATGTGAAGTATAAAAGCTATGGTATAAGAATCGTCTGTATTGATTAGTTTGGTATAGAATGGTTGTAATAAAACATACAAACACTTCGCAGCAACACGTAATCATCCTTCCTAATGTAAACATAAACCGACACTATCGACATAGCACTTCCGTCGCAACGCGCGGGCTACCCTACTCGTTATATCTATATACTAAAACCATTGTCGGTGGGATTGTTTATTCATTTTTTTATTATAAAATATTCAATGTTTTGGCCCACTTTACTAATCCAATATCCAGCCTGCTAATGGCCCATTATGTTGTGTTCTTGCAGGTCGTTGCTTAGTCATCCTTTTGCTAAACACTGGAGAGGGATAACAACGACTTAGATTGCGTTCTCATTGTGTTATACGTGCATATTCACCGACTGTGACTCACCAAGAAGGCACACAAACCTAGCACCTGCATCTTCATCATCAATACGATCGATTGAATAACCGGTTGTTTGTCAAGATTCGGTCCTTAATTAAATATTAACGATGCACCGCCTCAAATTTCACCACACCAATCCAGAACTTTTGCTTCACCTTTTTTTAGATACATGGATGTGAAACTCCATGAGCAACAGGTAATTAAGTTATATATTTTCCTGGTAGCTTTGATTTTGTATCCATCAAATCCACTAATTTTTAAGCGCAGCATGTACCTTAGAAGCTGTCAAAGATTCAGCTGCTAAAAACCTGAACAAGACGAGGAAGAACAGGGGAAAACTGAAGGGAATACTTAAAGAGTCTTTGTTGTGAATCTGAAAAATTAGTTACAAACAGCAAGATTTTTTAGGTATGGTTGCAGCAGGTTTCATTAATTTTGGAGTATCATATGCTATTTTTTTTTTTTTTTTTTTTTTTTTTTTTTTTTTTTTTTTTTTTGTTTTTGTTAAATTAGATTCTAAATATTTGTAGCTTCTTGAAAAATTTATAAGCTTCATAAGGTTATTTTTAATGGCCTATACAGAGTTGTTATAATATGGTGGTTGTATTTTTGTTCATTGATCAATTAGTATTAAATATTGTTTCTGTGGTATAACCATGTAAATAACATACAATGTTACAAATGGGAACGTAACTGTAAGTAAACCGATGGTGAACTGCTTATATTGAAAACAAAAGTGGATAATTTAAAATAAGCAATCCAAAACACCCCTTGACTGCTTGGAAACTGGTTACCATTTTATATTGCTGATTTATATGTTGAATAACCCCTAATAAGTAGAATCGGTTTTGTTTCAGCTATTCCTAAATTAGTTATTTCACCCTTAAATAATCAAAATTGGAGTCACTGTACCCAAACACTAGAAACGGATTACATCCTACCAGAAAATGCAATGTGCCAAACAGGTGTATATGTTAATGGCTTTTTATTTTTATTATTTAGGTTTAGGAATGCTTACACCTTTGGGATGTGGAGTAGAAACAACATGGAAGCGGTTAATCAAAGGGGAAAGTGGTATAAGAGCTTTAGCTGTGGAAGACCTAAAGATGAGTGGATTTGACAAAGATACTCAGTCGTTTACATGTGATTAGTTAACTTCCAAAGTTGCTGCTATTGTACTGTGTGGTACTAACCCTGGCGCGCTCAACGAGCAATCATGGCTAGATTCTAAAGTTTACTATCCTGGTAAAAATCTTTGTCAGACGCTGAATATAATGTTTTGATACTTAATACAACCAATCCTTTAATTGTGGTGTTTATTCGCAGCATAGTAAATCAATTGCAACGTTTATAATGTAACCACCGGTAAATTTCCACTATAACTAACAACAATTAATTATATATTAATTTCCGTTACTATTTTTAATTGCCATTTTTACGGGAAAATTTAAATTTTCTTTATTAAAATATATTCACGACCAACGCAAGAATAGGATGAGTCTATATATTATATGAACTATTGCCACTTTGTTATTTTTATATTTTTATTTTTATTTTTATTTTACATTATACTTTTTACGTAATATGAATACTCAAACCTATTAGATTTTATTAACGTATAAAGCTCTCCGTTAAATTTATCACGCGTCTAATATAATTAATTTGAGTACATTGATAAATTTTGACATTTTTATAAACAATATATTTTTGCGTTACCCGCTTTTAAGTTTTGTGACTTAGTGACTTAACGATAGTAATTACCGGGATCAAACTATATCTTAAACTAATTATATATGTTTTAAAATGATGCCACATAAACCATTTCACTCGCCAAATATAAGTGTAATATGATTTTGCCATGACATGTTAAATGTATAACGTGTAGGACATTTTCTCCATACAAATTCCATATATATTAACCATGCAAAGCTAGGTGTAAATAAATTTAACCATAAGATGCAACAACAAACAAATACCTAACGTGTATGTATATAATCTCCATAGATGAAAGTAGAAGTAATATCTTTCAATGAGACGTGTACCATTTTAGTACCATAGCAAATTAATATCTATATGAACGTGTATTAGTAACTTCCATAAGAATTAAATAAATCAAATGGCATGCCATGCAATATGTACATGAATGCAAAATTTTACCATAAGATCATATATGTACATGGGATATATATTGCCATGACATGCAATATATGGACATTTATGATTTTGTTGCCATAACATACAAAAACTAAACTTAATATGTAACGTATATTTTCCATGAAATACCACAACAACCAATATAAGAACATGTGTAAAAATTATCCATAGGTAGAATTCAAGCCACATAACCAATTTTAGGGCAAACCATACATGTTTCTCTTTTCCTTATCATATGTACATGACCATAGGACTTCTATGTTTTCCCATTAAGTCACATGCTTGCATGCATGCAATATGTATATGTATGGAAAAATTACCATAAGTTTTCCTATAGGTTACAAATGCTTCCACATGTACCATAGATAAATGATTATAGGTAGTTTCTTTGGCTTAGATTAGAACCACCTCAACATGTCTCCTACATAATTACAAATCCATGGCTAGGTTCGATCTACCTTCCCCCCCCCCCCCCTCTCACTTGGTCTTTTCTCCACCACTCAAACCAACAACCTTAAGCATGGTGTACATATAAACACCTCACCTTGTCTCTCTTTTCACACAACAAGATGACCTAAGATATTAGAAAACCCTAGTTTTCCTTACTCTATAAATTCGACATACATTTCTTCATTTTACTTAACCTCATTCAAAAATACACAAAAATAGAAATACTCTCACATACCCACTGATCCTATAGTCTAGGTAGAAGCCAAAGAAAGATCTTTGAAGAACTTAGTAGGAGAGAAAGGCTAGGAATTCCAGTTTCAAAACATTTTTGTCAAAAACCTTCCATAATCATTTTCAGCTTGTAAGTCTTCTTAATCTATTTCAATACCTTTTAGAAGTCTTAATTATGTCTAAACATGATACTAAACAAATCCTAACTAGAAACATAGGCCAAAAATAAGATTTGCAAAGTTCCTGTAATTTCCAGTAAACAAATGCTTCTCTTATATACTTTGTAATATCAAGTGAACATAAAAGCTACATAATGATACATTAAAACAAGCTAACTAACCATATAATATGTCATAGAATCGAGCTAGATGACTTTGTAAGAAAAAGATTAAAAACTATTTTTCTGCTTCTGGTACTTGTCGCCAAAAACCAGCCCAGACGCCTAACTTGCCCCTTACTTTTCTACCTTGAGATTTAGATACCAGCCCCAACCAAATACCCTATTTAATCACCACCCGGGGGACTCTAGAACGCCCTTATAACCTGGTCCAAATAGCTAAGTATCATGTTTGTAATTGGGTCTTTTTCTGGTCGCAAATCACAAAAACCAAATATTTATTTTTGAACACTATTATTAATTTTACAAAAATAAGCCATAAGCTGCTAATGAAATGACTTTTAATAAGCTTAAAAATATGTCAACAAACTACGGGAAAAAGTCTCGTGAAGTTTCGTAATCAAAAACCCGTTTAAACCTTTTCTGATCTTTCTTTGTTGAACCAGCCAAACGCCCAAACTATTGCCATTATTTTCGACTATCAAATGAACTTTACAAAATCTGAAACTTGGTCATTTTAGAGGCCTCATAGTATAGATATTAAAAGAGTAAAAGCATAGTAATTACCTTGTCTCGCCCCATCCGTGATTGAGCCCTTTTCTGGGCTGGTCGCTCGCTAAAACCCAACCCCCCTTTTTAATCGACCCAACACCCCAACTTTAGTAAATTATTTTGAGCAAATCATAAAACCTTAGAACTTCGGAATTGAACCATTGTAAAGACCACCCAGCAAACTATAGGAAGGATTAAGAACGTTGTAAAAACATCACAAGGTTTCGCCTATATTTATTGTTCTTTTGGGCGACTTGGGCATAAAACCAAACGCATCATTTTTATTTATTTTTATTATTGAAAAGCTATAAACTAAAATATAAGCAAATAAGCTCTATATAACTTATTTTCAAACTAATAACAACTTATTTTGACAACTCGTAATAGACCTCGCCTCTTTCTAAATTATGTTAATATAAATAATGCCTAAAAACATTATTAATACTTCTTGATATCTCTATGTTTTGATAATCACAAAATGTAAACTCATTAAACATAAACTTATTAAATAAACAAGTATTTAGTTGTAAATATTCATTTCTACAACTTAATCACTCAAGGTATGAATAAACAAATGCCTAATGCATTATATGATCAAAGGAACATTTTCTTAATCACTAGATTTTTTATAAAATGTCACAAAAATTTTATATCTTTTACAAAGTCATTTTTGGAAATTAAAGAAAAATGTTTAATCCATTATTAATTTATGAATTCAAATTTTCAACCAAAAATGGCAAAAATATTCCAAAAAAACCTTCCCCACAAAAAGACAAAGCTGGGCTACGTTCAGATTGGGCGGCCCCCTTAATTTACTAGGCGGCCCCCTTAATTATTAAGGGGACCGGCCCCCTATTTAAGGGGACCGCCCCGCTCCTCCAGCTGTCAATTTTTGCCTATAAATACTGGACTAATCCTAGACTTTTTCCTCACCTTTTGCACCCCAAACCTTCTGTTCTAAATCTCTCCTTATCTTTCTAAATCCTTTCTAAATCCTTTGATCATATATTCTTAAACATTGGTTCTAAGTGATCCAAGCTTCTACCATCCAAGTGCAAAAGAAGAATACTCCTTCAACAACAAGAGAAGAAGTATTGCAACTTAGTATCATCTTGCTACCTAAGTTGTTTGTGTAATCATTCATTCATTTTTGTATAAGTTGTGTATATTTGTTAGATAGGTGTGAACATAATTGTTTAGGCTAGATTAGTGTGGTATTGGTGAAGTTGTGAAGTAGTTAAGGTGTGTAAGTAGTGAAGGTGTAAGGAAGTAGAAGAGTATATAAGTAGTGCTAGGTTGTGAAGTAGTTGTGAAGCCGTTGTGAAGTAGTTGTGAAGCCGTTGTGAAAAAGTTGTGAAGCCGTAGTGATGTGTGGTTTTACGACCTTACAGCAGGTTTTACCTCTCGAGGGATCTCAAGAGGCTTGCAATCCCCACCAGGCAGTGTACCTGACCGATGTAGTATAGTGAAGTGGCAAGTACCGGGGGATTGATCGTTCTCTAGGGGAATAGTGTCGTTAGGATTGAAAAACTACTCTAATAGGTCTAAGGGTGAGGGAAGATTCTTTTTGTATTTTTATATCTTATGGAAAGCAAGTAAAATCTCGAGTTTGAAGGAGTGGGCGGAATTAGTTGCTAGTCAACTAACCCAAATACTACAAATGCAAATAAAATAAAATAACTGAAAATGAAAAGGTTGTGGAACTTATATGGAGAGAAATGTGTTTACTTAGATTTCCTTACTCCCTAACTATCTTTTACCGGTTGGTTAGTGTGTATTAATTGCGTGGATGACGGGTGTATTCCTTAATACCAATCGTGGGGTGGCGTACGTACTTCCCCAACTCTATAAGCTCCTACTTCACTCCTATGTCGAGCCGGCTAAGAAGCTCCTAACATGGGATCACTAGAATTCGCTCATGCATTAAATACAACCATAAAAACCTTAGTACGCATTGGTTCATGTTTCTTAAGACGTTCAAGCAAATTACCGTATAGGAGGTTAGCCAGTTTTCTTAAGCCTAACATCGATAAACAATCATCCAATACAATTAATAACATACCAACAACTAATAATCAATAGTTAGGTTTCATTAGATCTAAGCAAACACAAGATAAATCTAGCCTAGCATGTTAATTAAAAGACAAGAACAAGATATAATCAAACAACACATAGACATATTGAATGATTAAGTGATTACTTATCTTCAATTAAACATGGGAGATCCAAGGGTATAAAACCCTTAAAAATGGCAGAAAATTCGTCTTAGGGTTTCTCCTCACAAAGTTGCACACTATGAATAAAAATTGCAAAACTATATATAGAATTTAGGGGCTGACGGCGTCACGTTGTAGGAGGTGACGCCGTCACCTCGCCGCGGCTAGGGTTCCCGGATGGTCTTCCTGACGCCGTCCCTCTTTAATCCTCCAAAATCCGCTCTGGCGCGTCAAGTGTTGACGCCGTCAAAATTATGCTTGACGCCGTCTCTCTTTAACTTAAACCGTGACGACCTTGATCACCTTAAAGGGTGACGCCGTCAGATTTCCATTGTAAAACTCTCTGGCGCGTCACGTGTATTTTGTCATATCCACCTCTTTTGCCAAGCCGTGATGCCGTCAGGAGCAATCCTTGACGCCGTCACGTGTACTTTTCCAGCAGCTATGGAGACTTTGTCGTTTTCTTCACTTTTATGCTCCAAAAACGTCCAAAATGCTTCCTTTTCCAGATTTCTTCTCCAAAGTACCTAAAATGACAAAAGGAACGATTTAGGGCAATATTTGATCAAATAAATACGATTTAGGGCTTAAATGACCCCCTAAAAGTGGTACACTTTTTGCTTCATCAAATACCCTTACACTTGAGATTTGCTTGTCCTCAAGCAAATGCGCTTTTATTCTAATCAAAATACAAGTTAGGGGTCATTTAACGCTAATATAAAAGTAATTACAACAAATAGTCGTTCCACTTTAATCATAATAAGCACGGAGATTACACACTAGCACCTCACAAGTAGTGTTTAGATACTCACATCTCTCAGGTGTCATAAAAGTATATCTCATAAATGAAAATGGATAATATCTCTCACTACCTGTCATAGCAAATAGATTACCATAGGCTTGAGAAAGGATCAAAAACCTCCTCCACTAGGCGTAAGCACCTAAGATAAACTATCAAAGAGGGCTTTTAAACGGGTTATAACGTTAGGTGTAGGGATATGATAAACACGGTTTTGTTGGATAAGGGATATTTTACTGGTGGCGAGTTAAAGATCTTGATTAATTACATGTACAATATGGCGTTGCTAAGCCAAGACTAGACTCGACTTAAGCTAAAATAAAATAACAAAAACATAAAATAAACATAAAATAAAACGGGATGGTAGTCCGTATGTTTTTTCTACTTTTCTTTTTCTCATTTTTTTGTATTTTTCTTGATTTTTTTTCGATTTTTTTTTTCATACACTCTTGCCCTACCATCCAAAATAATACATCGTAGGGGCGTTGCATTCCCCTTACACTTGAACTTTTACATAACTTTACAAATAACTATTCTAATGACTCGAATTAAGATAATCGAAACACTTGGAGTACTTTTAAAATATTTAGCACATATGGGGGTAATAATGTTGTTCTTCCCCATTACTCCATTACACTAGTACTTTACCCATGAGTCCCAATCGTCCCAAAACAATATGTACAAGGATATGACTCGACTTAGCAACCATGTAATCAATTAGATAATTAACTTGGGGTTTAAACAAATGTTGTAACAATAATGCACTAAAAATGAGTGCACACAAGGTAGGCTAAGGCGATTTGGGTGTACATTTAAGTGGGGTGTAAACAAATTCTTCCTTTAAGTAAAATGCTTAAAGTTAGAAACGAAAAGATAGGGTCTGAGGGGTGTACTAGGGGTATCGTGTACTAAAAATGAGTACAACGCAAAGGGTGTGGGAGAATTACTTGACCAATGTAGCCAATGTAATTATGACAAAAACACAGGTGTAAAACAATGGGTTAATCCTAATGCCTCTTATCATGTAGTAAATCTAACTACACGAATGTAGTCTCACTTGTGGCCTCGGAATGGTCCTAACGCAAGTTCTAGAATCTAAGTGCTACCGGTACATACATCATAGCATAAATGCTTTTCCTACCAATTCTAGCGGCGAACCTCACATATTTGGGGGTGGAAAATTTTTTAGTGGTACGGTTTTTTTGTGCTAGTCATATAACTTCCTATCCATGAGACTCTCATTAAGATCAAAGTTTCACTCCTATATGTTGTAAAAAATTTTAAATTTGGCACTAAAATTGCCTTAACAGGTATTTCTCTCAGTTTTATTACACATCTACCATTAAACAAACAAAAATCAAGTGCAATTGTATTCTCTGAAGTATCGTACTTTTACCCCCCCCCCCTTACACTTAAGATGAACATTGTCCCCAATGTTCAAATAACAAGATGTAAAAGTAAATATGGTAAAAGAATGAAATCAAATACTCCCCTGATTCGTTTGGTGGATAAAGAGGTAACATGGTTAGATCTTCTTCCAAGGTAATGTTGAAGCTTCAAGACTAATGCATCGCCAAAAGCTAGATTCCACATACATCTCCTTGTCCAAAATATCCTGTTAAACCTGAGAAAACAAACACGAAAACCTGCATAACATCGGCGGGATAAATCTATATAGGGATATAATGCTTGTGGAATGATTATTTTGCAGATTCCTGGAGTTTATAAGTTAGAGATTTAATAAAAACTTTTTATAATTCCGGAAGAAAAACAAAACTTTCAAAAATTTCAGAAAATTAAAACCTGACGCCATCAGGTTGTAAGGCCTGACGCCGTCAGAAATGATCTGACAGAATTCTCATGTTAAGTTTCCAGAAAATTTCTGGAAAAACCTATACCTTACTTCCTGGAATTCCTGCAAAACATCATTATGACTCGATACAAGCATTTGACTCAAACAATTACTAATATGTATGTTAATCTATTATTGTTACGATTCATGTTCATTTGTTCTAATAAACCGATTTGGATTTCCCTTACACTTATCTTTTGCAAAATACCTTTATATGTAGTTAAGACGAAGTTAAAAACAAGATAAAGCATTTTCACAATTTGGTTTTGAACATGAATCAATAATAATAAAAATTAAACATACATACGGAAGCAAATAAAATCAAACAAACAATTAAATAAACACACAAAGCAAATAAAGCTTGGGTTGCCTCCCAAGAAGCGCTTTTCTTTATTAACGAGTCTTGTAGCTAGACTCAAAGTCACGTACATTACGTGATTCCATCGTTGGTCACGGTTTCTAGGCTATTCTCCTTTGATTCTCTATCAGAATCACTTTCATAGTAAAGGTATTTCAGGTCCTCGAGATCAAAAGGATTGTTTTGGTATTTAGAACTAAGCTCCTTAACCTGCTTAAAGAATCCACTCGACAGGTCAAAAGTGTCCTTACATCCTCTTCTCACATCATCATCACATAACACGAGTTCGGAACTTAACCCATCGAGCCCTCCATAATCAATCTCCTTGAATTCTCTCATCTTGTAAGGCGTTTGGTATGAGATTTCCCTAATCCCATCGGTGAAAGTCATGATCCCATTGAGCTCGTCCACAACCAAGCTTGTGACCTTGCAAAAAGGTGCCCCAAAAATAACTTGTGATAACCTGGGATCGATGTACTTTTTGATATTATCGACGATTACGAAGCTCATAGTGAATGTCATATTTCCTACAAACACCCGTACATCATCATCTATGCCGATGTCATCCTTCCCTTTATGAATCATCCCCCATCTGCAAATGTTGTTATAATGAAACAAGGACATCACATTTTTGGGTAAACATGTGTCAATTTAAACATTATAAAAATGCTTGTGACCAATCATGCAAGGTATTTTGAGATTATTCGGATCACGTCGCTTAATTCGGCCAGGCCTTCTACCGTGTAGCCCCTATGTGTTGCAAATTGCTGATGGTTGATACTCATACACTTCTTTACTGCCATCCCGAAAAATCACTTTCCTGACACCATCGGTAAATAATGCACTACTATCATCCTCATCGAGTATCACTCCCGTTGCTTTTATGAATGGTTTGCCTAGAACAAGGCTAGTTAAGGATGGGCTGATGATCGAGTTCATGTTATTAAATACAGTTAGCTCGATATGAAAGAGGACCTTTTCTATCACAATTGGTACCCTTTCTATTACCCCGATGATATTAAACCCTTCATATTTGACCTGTTTGGTGAAGGCTTCGTTATATAGAGAAAGGGATATTGCATTCATAGAAGAGTTGGGGTTTATGTAGGCATCTTTTATAAACTTTTTCCTAGTGGTGCAAGATATCTTAAAGACCCTGGGAGCGCCATCCTCTATTCTCTCTCCAAATCCCATAGGCAACTTTGCTGTGCCCCTCTCAAGTTCCTCCACCAGGGGGTGGTCTAGCAGTCCTGGGAGCCCATGAGGCATTTCGGATTTCTCTTCCGAGCCCTCCTCATCGCTCACCTCTCTTGTACTAGAGTTCTTTGGTGAGTCTAGATAGTCGTCGGGCGCCTCGGGGTTCTTTTCGGGAACTTCACCCTCCATTTCATTGTCCACATTCTCGGTTGATTTTTGGTCCAGGTTGGGTTTAGGAATAGGTATTGTTGTAATGGTGTTCACGAAGTGAAGTGGTTTTGAAGGGGTATGAGTATCTCTAGTTTCTTTTCCGTTTTGTGATATGTGTTTGAAGAGTTTACTAGGGTGCTTGATTTTTACAGGAGGGGGTGTTTGGTGAGTCACCGTGACAGATTTGATCTCATTAACTCGTGCCAACTCACAAGTTGACCTGCCAGCAATGCGATCATTGATAACCTTTAACAGGTTATCAACCTTGTTGTTCATATCAACTTGCTGTTGTTTGAATTGATTCTCGAGTTTGGAGAGCTGTGTTTCTTGAGAGAGAATGAATTTTTGCAGTGATTCCTCGTGATTTTGTTGTTTATGCGTATGCTGATGAGGATAATGTTCAGACCAGGTGAGTGGGGGAGAGTCATTGAATGATACGCTTCGAGTTTGGTTCCAACTAAAATTTGGCTTACTCTTCCATGCCTCATACCTATCTTCGGAATTCTTGGGTCCATAATTAGTGGTGAGCCACTTATCTCCCGCCTTATCGATTCGCGAGGATGCGAATTCTTTGAAAGCCTGTTTGGGGAGTTCCATGCAATCATGAGTGTCGTGGGGACCACTACATAATTTACACGAAGAAGTGATTTTGTTCACTTGGCCTGAAGGTTTAGGAGCCTCGTAGGATTTCATAAGAAACTTGACTTGGTCTTCAAGTTCTATGATCCTACGGTCGGAAGTGCTTGAATTGTTCGAAGGCAAAGATATTGCCTTGACCGTTTTATTTAAATCACGGGGATCACTCCAACTTTCGTTGTCATAAAGAGCAAGATCTTCCAAGAGAGCCCATGATTGTTCCGCACTTAGATCACGTAGCTTACCACCGGCCGATTGGTCAATGGTTTGCCTCGTGGAGAGATTGATATGGTCATAGAAGATTTGGACTTGGAGCCAAAGTTCTATGCCATGGTGAGGGACTTTTTGGAGTAAGTCCTTGAATCGAGTCCATGCCTCGTAGAGGGTTTCGCCTTGACGTTGTTGGAACATCAAGATATCATTCCTTAGCTTGGTAGTTCTTCCTGGTGGGAAAAACTGAGCGAGGAAACGAGTGGTGAGATCATCCCAAGAGGTGATGGATCCTGCGGGTAGACGCTCTAGCCATTGACTAGCTTGGTCCCGCAGAGAGAATTGAAAGAGACGCAGTCGAGTCGTCTCTCGAGTGGCAACATCAAGGTCTATGGAATCAACGATTTTGAGAAAGTCCTTGAGATGTTGATTAGGATCTTCGGAACGAAGTCCATGGAATGCGCATCCGCTTTGCACTAACCGGATGGTGTCGGATCGCAAGGGAGTGACATTGGCTCCTTGAGTGAGCTCAATGGTGTTTCGATAGCCATGGTGGCTAGGACGGGAATACTCTCCTAAGGTACGGGCTCTAGGAGGTGGGTGTTGTTGTGGTGGTGGGTTGTTGGGATCAAGGATATTACCACCTTCCATGATGTCGGATGGTAATGGTTACGAACAAAGAAACGAAGAAAAAAGAGATAGACTAAAGAAAACCTAGAAAAATAAAATAAAAATCTCACTAGAAAGGAATCTAGTGAGTAGACCTAATAAAATAAAAATTCAACCTAAACAATAACTATTCCCCGGCAGCGGCGCCAAAAACTTGATGCGTGGTTTTGCGACCTTACAACAGGTTTTACCTCTCGAGGGATCTCAAGAGGCTTGCAATCCCCACCAGGCAGTGTACCTGACCGATGTAGTATAGTGAAGTGGCAAGTACCGGGGGATTGATCGTTCTCTAGGGGAATAGTGTCGTTAGGATTGAAAAACTACTCTAATAGGTCTAAGGGTGAGGGAAGATTCTTTTTGTATTTTTATATTTTATGGAAAGCAAGTAAAATCTCGGGTTTGAAGGAGTGGGCGGAATTAGTTGCTAGTCAACTAACCCAAATACTACAAATGCAAATAAAATAAAATAACTGAAAATGAAAAGGTTGTGGAACTTATATGGAGAGAAATGTGTTTACTTAGATTTCCTTACTCCCTAACTATCTTTTACCGGTTGGTTAGTGTGTATTAATTGCGTGGATGACGGGTGTATTCCTTAATACCAATCGTGGGGTGGCGTACGTACTTCCCCAACTCTATAAGCTCCTACTTCACTCCTATGTCGAGCCGGCTAAGAAGCTCCTAACATGGGATCACTAGAATTCGCTCATGCATTAAATACAACCATAAAAACCTTAGTACGCATTGGTTCATGTTTCTTAAGACGTTCAAGCAAATTACCGTATAGGAGGTTAGCCAGTTTTCTTAAGCCTAACATCGATAAACAATCATCCAATACAATTAATAACATACCAACAACTAATAATCAATAGTTAGGTTTCATTAGATCTAAGCAAACACAAGATAAATCTAGCCTAGCATGTTAATTAAAAGACAAGAACAAGATATAATCAAACAACACATAGACATATTGAATGATTAAGTGATTACTTATCTTCAATTAAACATGGGAGATCCAAGGGTATAAAACCCTTAAAAATGGCAGAAAATTCGTCTTAGGGTTTCTCCTCACAAAGTTGCACACTATGAATAAAAATTGCAAAACTATATATAGAATTTAGGGGCTGACGGCGTCACGTTGTAGGAGGTGACGCCGTCACCTCGCCGCGGCTAGGGTTCCCGGATGGTCTTCCTGACGCCGTCCCTCTTTAATCCTCCAAAATCCGCTCTGGCGGGTCAAGTGTTGATGCCGTCAAAATTATGCTTGACGCCGTCTCTCTTTAACTTAAACCGTGACGACCTTGATCACCTTAAAGGGTGACGCCGTCAGATTTCCATTGTAAAACTCTCTGGCGCGTCACGTGTATTTTGTCATATCCACCTCTTTTGCCAAGCCGTGACGCCGTCAGGAGCAATCCTTGACGCCGTCACGTGTACTTTTCCAGCAGCTTTGGAGACTTTGTCGTTTTCTTCACTTTTATGCTCCAAAAACGTCCAAAATGCTTCCTTTTCCAGATTTCTTCTCCAAAGTACCTAAAATGACAAAAGGAACGATTTAGGGCAATATTTGATCAAATAAATACGATTTAGGGCTTAAATGACCCCATAAAAGCGGTACACTTTTTGCTTCATCACGTAGTGAAGAAGTTGTGAAGAAATCGTGAAGAAGTCGTGAAGAAGTTGTGATTAAAGTTGTGAGATTGGTTCTGGCTACGATTAGAACTCGACATTTAGCTTTGTGTCGTAAAATTGGTGTAAGCGAAAGTTGTGTAAGGTTTTCTCCGCCATAAGGGAGCTTGTTGACATAGTGAAGAAAACTCTCGAGTTAGGTGCTCGAGGAGTGGAGTAGGGCAAGGAAGGTGTCCTTGTAGCCGAACCACTATAAATCCTTTGTCTCGCGGTTCGATCTTTCCATCTCTATCTTTCATTTCATTTCATTACTTTACTTGCATTGTTTCTTTAGATTTACTTATATTTGTTCATATTATTCAAGAGTTGAGTTCACATAAATTCGAATCTAAGTTTTTAAAAGTAAACAAAGTTTTCATAATAAAATTAAAAAGACGTAAAACTATTCAACCCCCCCCCCCCTTCTAGTTTTCTACAAATTAAAAACGCGTTCAAAATGAAGTAAGGACTTTTAATGAAATATAATAAAGCTTTAGGGGTAAAATTTTGTCAAAACTGAAAGATAAAGTTTTCTTGGGCCGAAAGTGTAAATTTTACTAAGATATTAATATAAGGGCTGTTTTCTCAACGATCCATATTAAAGGATATAAATTGTCATTTTTGAAACTACAGGGTAAAAACTGTCATTTTACCAAAGTTGAAGGATGAAAGTTGTCATTTTTATAAAAGTTCAAGGGTATAAAAGTACTATATTTTTTATATACACCTCGATAAATATATTCACTACATAATAATTCAGGATTTGCTATAAAACTTATAAAGAAATACGTATAACAACTCGGGAATTTATAAAACTTATATTTATATATAACAATAAACGAACAAACGAAACCTAAAGACATGAAGAGACTTCATCAACATTTAAACCGTTAACAAAACACTTACGAAACAAATATTAAAATCACATATATAGGAATACGAATACTGAAACTTGATGTATTTACCTAGGTTTCATGCCAGAGACGTTTATCAACTATATTTAATTTGTTTTCCATCCAGACTGCTCAGGTGAGTTCATAGTCCCACTTTTTATTACGTTTTTCCAAACTTGTGGGGAGATACATGCTACTAAACCGAACACAAGTATTTTCTAATTGTTATTGCCTAAGTTAACTGTTGCCTATTTATATTTTGAAAAAGTCCCTCATATCATGCGCCATTAGTCACCTGCTAGGTGAGCGCGAATATAGTGAATAGATCTATTGGTCTGACGACCCATTTGTACTAGTCGGATGGATATCCTTGTGGTAGCCGGTTAGACAAATGCATTATGTTTATCTCAGGTCTATACTGAACGAGGATGGAACGGAGAGGCACGGATGCTGAGAGAAGGCTAATTATCATTTGAAACTTATTTAATAAACTGTAAACCTACTAGGACCTCATTTTGTAAACTCTGATATTTATGAAATTCGAATGATAAATCTTTTAAAACGACTTAAATAGAGATCGTTTTCTATTACTATAACTATTGTACTGTCGAGTAACACCCAGCTTGAATTCCGCTGCGTATCCTGAAAACGGGGGTGTTACATATAAGCTATGCACTGTGTGCTGCAGACGAAGCACTTACAGATGCAAATTGGATACGCTGAGAGCAACAGGACAAGAAGGAAACCGTAAGTTCTCATAAACTACATGTGTTTTTACTAGGGGTTGTAAAATGGGCAGGTGGAGTAACGGGTCAAAATAGGTAGTTTTTGGTAGGGATTGAAACGGGTTGGAATAAATTTTTTTGTCCTGAGTCATACCTTTTGATAACCAGCCAATGGGTCTAATATTATTTCAAAATAATCCAATTTTTTGAATTAAATGATTTTGGATGTTTTCTTATCAGAACTAGTCTTTGGATTCTTTTGATGTAACGGCCTTTTAAGCTATTTTCTTATCAGAACACTTTCACTTTTGAATTAAATGTAGCTGTCACCAACGTACACTCACATTATATAACTACCGCCGATGTAAGCCGTTCATTAACAAAAATTTAATGTAAAGAAAGGTAGCTGGAAAAAGATGAAACAAAAACAGAATGACATACCGAAACCATTTTTTTTTGGATTCATGACTGCTTCATTGTTAGTGTCCTCGCTAATTAGTCTGTTAATGTCAGTAAAAGCCATGTAAGATGTTGTTGTTCTACTGTCTTTATCATTACCAAAGACCTACACATAGTTACCTTTTCTGTTACTTCTGATAAAAATACTTTCTTCAACTGTTATCACAGCTACTGCCCCCGTGCGTTCAACACGACAACGTTTCAGGAGAGGGACTTTTGGTGGTCGGAGGAGGTCCCGCCAACGTACAGGTATGCAAGAGTTTTAGATATGTTAGGAATATAAATATTCATATGAAGGTTCGGTCACCCCGAGTATCTAATTAGCATTTATATAGCTCGTAGGCTTATATATATTCATTTAGTATTATTAGTAATATTAGTATTATCTTAGTCGTATTTATATTTGTGGAGTGGGTCGGGGCTTTCCCCACTGTCAGCTCACTTCACAGCCCACTAGGGGCACCAAATAGTAGGAAGTATAAATACCCCTTCCCACACTTGGGAAGGGTGGAACTCTTGTCACATTAATCTAATTTCCAGATTTTCACATAGTTCCCTCTCTCTCTAAACTTCTCTCTACAAACTAACTCAAATGGGTTTCTTGATCTTTCAAGATCCAAGACCACCCGAATAGATCCACACAATCAAGATGGGTATTTCCTACAATAGGTTCGGTTTGATTGTGTGTTGGTCTCATTCTTTTTGGCTCGAATCCTTTTATACTAACTGCTCTACTTATTTTTTTTGGTTCGAATGCTTTGAATGGATTTGGTTCGGTTGTTTGTGGGCCGTAATTGTTTTTGTTTTGGAAAATCGCTGGTACACTTTGTTTTAAAGATCATTTGAATATCATTTGAAAATCATTTTGTTTGTGGGATGTAACTTTTAAGTCAAAGATCACTCTTGATTTATATTTGCTAACTATTCTGTTCGATCTGCTTGTGTCTTGTGGTACTTATCTCAGTCCAGTTTGGTTTGCACTCGAATAGTTCGAACCGGGTATCATCTTGTCTTAACAGTTTTAGTCACATCATTTTATTATCACTTCTTTGTTCGAATAGTTACTCTCACAACCGCAAGAATCCATGTTTTGTTAATTCAGTTTGGTCTTAATATTCAAATGGGCCTCCAATTTGGGCTTCAAATGTTTAAATGATTATGGCCTTAATTTTATTAAATTCTCTGGTTCGAAATACCATTTCTCAAGATCTGGTATCTTGTCGGTTTTATTCGTTGGTGATCTACATGGTTTCTACGTTGGTGTTTGTGGCTTATTTGTGATGGTATAAGCTCGGTTTTGAAGGATGTTCTTGAATGCGGTTTGTGGTATTCTTGGGAGCAGTTTGGAGTGTAACCAAAAAAGGGGTAAAGGACAAAATGGGTGAAGTGACAGCTTTGACTGGTCAAAGTTGCAATTTGTTTCCAATGCGGTTTGTCCACGACGCGGTTTGTCTGTGTGTTTGTCTACTTAGTCATGAACTCGGTTTGTCACGAACTCGGTTTGTCATGGACTCGGTTTGTGTATATAAGACGACGCGGTTTGTCATGGACTCGGTTTGTGTATATAAGACGACGCGGTTTGTCTGTGTGTTTGTCTACTTAGTCATGAACTCGGTTTGTCATGAACTCGGTTTGTCACGGACTCGGTTTGTGTATATAAGGTGTACGCGGTTTGTCTGTATAATCACGAACTCGGTTTGTGTTTCTAACTTGTATACGGCTTGTGTGTTTGCACAGACGCGGTTTGTGTGCTCTTGCATACATGCGGTTTATCTCTGCTTATGCTTATGTCAACCATGTGTCTAATCCGCTCTAATCAACTAGTTGCAAACACAATATGATAGAACAAGAAGAAGCACAAGTCATTGCACAATATTTTTCACAAACTACAACATATCTTCAAGACACAACAACAACGATTTCACAGTCAACATCAACAAATCCTAACAATTACAACAACAACAATGATAACTGCAATGTCACTCCACAAAGCACAACCAAACAACAAAAGATTACATACTACGACTGATAAGCTCTCAGACCCATCTTTCGTGTTCTCCCACTGAAGTATCATGTACATACACACGAAAATGATATCATCATAGATACAATCAGAGATAATTCACCATAGATCTCAGTTTTAATTTCGTGTTACACAGAGCCATTTCGAGACTAGTAAAGTACTTCACACGAAAAACTAATCCATCATCGATCATGATTCTTGAAGAGTTACTTCAGTGACTATCCGAATCAATAGAGTTAAGACATATAACACTTAGGTTATTTTCTTTCTCAGATTCGTTTATACTCTATCAAAAGGATCGAGTTATTTTGAAGCATTGGCCTCTGTTAATATCCGAATCATAACAAGGAAAGAATCATAACAAGTGTGTTATGTTCTTCCTTTGACTCGCTTGAGAAACGAATAACAGAAATAACTACTTACCTTAAATCTTTGACTCGCTTGAAAGATCTTAAGGGAGATCATTGGTGTTCGTTAATATGAGATGGTGAAATGGGGCGGATGGTTTTGAGATAAGGGTTTGGCTGTGTGAAGGAGGATGGATTTGAGGTGTTGGAGGTTAGAGCAAATTGGAAGAAGGAGGCGGGTTAGTTTTAAGAATAAGGGATTAGGGTTTGACCTATATGTTAAGTGGGATTTAAATACCCGAAACATTAGGGCAATGGGAGCTTTAGATCGGATTTAATTTTATGACATGGACCACATGGATTGGATTGGGCTTTCTAACGTAATGGGTCGGGTGTGTCTAATGGATTTACTAGGCCTACACGATTTGTTGGGCTGCATTATCGCAACCGTATAATTACACCTGAGCTGAATATCAAATTATATCAAGATTGTGGCTTGGAATGTTTTATTGCATCCTTCAATTATATCAAATTTTGAGTTGAATATTTTGGAGGTACATACTTCACAAGGATACACACATCTCGGCTAGTCTTTGGGTATGTGAATGTCTACGTGTTTACAGAGTTGCGGATTGGCCAGCATAGTCCAATTAGAGCCTACCACTTGAGCAAGCCTTCAATTTGATCTTTGCGATTTAAGTTATAATTGACAAAGTGCGATTTGATTAATTGCAAATTGACAAGCTACTATTTGATTTATTGCAAGTTGACTGATTGTGAGTTGACCAGTTGCGATTTGACGTTGTGAGTTGACACTTGCGATTTGACAAATTGTGATTTGGTTGACCGCAATCGGACTTGTTGCAAATTGACAATCTGTGACTTGACTTGTTGCGATCTGATCAAGTTGTGATTTGACTCCTGTGACTTGAATTTCTAAAATCAGTATTGTACTTCTCTCTTGGTCGTTCTTGTTGATTTCACGGTTTCTCTTGTAGATTTTAGTAAATCCCGCGAAAGATTCGATTTCTCGGTTTAAATCTCAAGAGCTGTAAAATCCCATGAAATTAATTTTGGACAAGTAGGCGGGACTTGGATTTAGACAAAATATAACTTACGGGGTTTGACTATTTTTTCGGGATAAGTTTGTGCTTCAAGATCAGCAGGAATTGGGTAATTATGGTAACTTGGTTGGTTTGTGAATTCACGGGTTGGTGTACTTAGTGTCACAAACATCTCGGGGTGGATGGATGCACGATGTTTGATGACCCTTGCTCGAGCATATTTAAGGTGATTAGACCTGGATGTTCAAGAAAGTGGATATATACAATAAAGGATGGAAGGTTGGGTATATATCACTACCTATATTTAAAGGAGTTACGTTGTTGTGCTCAATATAGGTTCTAAATCACAATTTGAAATTTAAGGTGATTAGACTTGGATGTTCACGAAGTGGATATATACAATTAAGGATGGAAGGTTGGGTATATATCACTACCTATATTTAAAGGAGTTACGTTGTTGTGCTCAATATAGGTTCTAAATCATAATTTAGTGCAAGTTTAAGTCGCGGACTTGTTCTTTATCAAGCTTCATCAAGTGATTGTTGTTTCTCAAGCTTCTAATGGGATTGTTGTTCAAGATCTTCTCAAGAGGTAGTCAGGCTTAAAGACAAGAGGTGATTTGTTTGGAGACATGTTTTAACCTCTTACTCACTTTAAGGTCATATGCATTTCATCAAGCGGTTTTGGCATATTACGAGCTTCAATGAATTGTTAATCTTCTAAACCATTGATGATGAGGAAAGCAAGGGGTTACTACAAGAGAGTCTTAATCACCATCTTCGTTGCAGTAGTTTCATTTGTCTCTTTCCATGATTTGTGCCTGACAAATTCACAAACATCACGGACTCTCAGCTTTGGCAAAAAGGTCATTTCATGTCCTTTTTGAGGGGGAGAATTATCGCAAGTTTCCTAGAAGTTCCGTCTCCAGCGATGTGAATTTTAGCGGTTCCGGTTACAGCAAGTCAGATCGTATCGGTTCAGTCTCCAGCGGTTTGAATCTTAGCAGTGTCGGTTACAGCGGGTCAGATCGTAGCGATTCAGGATTCAGTGGTTCAGTCTACAGCAGTTTGAAGCTTACTGTTGTGCAGTTAGTTCTTGAATTTATCAACAGGTTACAGCAGGTCAGATCGTATCGGTTCAGTCTCCAGCGGTTTGAATCTTAGCAGTGTCGGTTACAACGGGTCAGATCGTAGCGATTCAGGATTCAGTGGTTCAGTCTACAGCAGTTTGAAGCTTACTGTTGTGCAGTTAGTTCTTGAATTTATTTCTCAGATAAATCTCAAGAACTGTAAAATCCTGTACACAGTACGACAACTATTCCACATCCAAGTAGCTGGATCAGACAGCTTTGTTTGATAGGACTGACTATGAGTCATGGGCACTTCTAAGAATTCGCGCATGTTTCTTCTCTTTTTGGCTAGTCAACAACACAAGATGATCACAAAGTTAATCCGATATTCTTTATTTGTGATTGAAGTTGAATTTCACGAAGGCGTCTACTTATCTTATCTTGAAGTCGGGGTTGGTTGGATGCATGACCTTCAATGATAACTTGCTCGTGCTCAAAATTTAAGTTGAAGACTTGGGTTATCTAGTTACCAGCAGTTGGGGTAACTATCACTTAAGAGTTATTGGAGTACTCAGTGTCACACGTCCTTGACGTTGTCGATAATCGCAAGAGGTGTTAATGTCTCATACTTTGGTTGGGTACTGAGCACTTAGAGATTTGCTTGGAGCATTAATTCTCTACACCGTTCTTCCAACATTAGTACAAGCTTAAGTAACAAATTTGGGGACTTCTACTTCAGTTTTCAGTATTGGTATATCGGGCTTCCTTCATCAAGTGGTCACTAATCTGTGTACAAGGTTGGTTAGTTGGACAAAGGTTTTAAAAGTTGTGATGTGAACTGTAATTCTCACAAGAAATTCTTAACCCAAACAGATGTTCTCCAATATCAAATCAGTCATGCCACATTCAATCTGTTGCTATCTCACGGTTCATTCTTGATTTTGTAAAATCCCGCGAAAGGACTTATTTCTCGGTTTAAATCATAGATTTGTAAAATCCCGTGATGATGGGCTATGCGCTCTTGACCATGATCGGGTTAAAACCATTATCAAAGATCAGCTAAGACATCACAAATGGCTGGATCGGGGCAGTTAATCGACAAGATGTGACTACGGCGTTAGATCAGTATTATTTATTTGAGGCTGAAGTGAAATTTCATGGGTGCGTGTACTTAGTATCTGAAGATATCGGGGAGGTTGGATGAAGATTCTTCGAGATCCTTGTTCGAGCTTTCATCATTTACAATGACGAGGACTTGGATATCTAGTTATTTCTTCTTTCTCTCTATTGCAAAATAACTATCACTTTAAGGAGTCACGTTGTAGTGCTCAGTGTCACACGAAGTTGTGGATATCCAAGAGGTGATGTACGTCTTATACTTGATGGTTGGTTGGTTGAAGAGTATAGAGTACTTAGGGATTCGATGTTGCACGTAGTCTCTACACCGCTCTTTGTCACACATTAGTACAAGTTTAAGTCACAAGTTCGGGTTATATTACTTCAGTATCAAGTTCATCATATTGGGTTTTTCTCCATCAGTGGTCACGACATCAAGCCGACAGAATGATAATGGGGTTGGTAACGAGTTAGATGAGAGAAGAAGTAAAGAGAGAGAAATGACGTCTGTACACTTCAGTGCAGGCCTCGTTCTTCATCATATGATGTCTGTACAAGTCAGTGCAGGCCTCGCTCTTCAACATAATGACGTCTGTTCAAATCAGTTCAGGCCTCGCTCTTCATCAAATGACGTCTGAATACATCAGTTCAGGCCTCGTTCTTCAAAGAAAAGAAAAGTGTACGCTTGAGTGCACTTTATCTTCAAAAGAAGAGGAATCTTCTTATTTATGGCCATTCTCATCAACAAGATTCATGCTCTTTCCGTGCTTATTCAGTCTTCAAGTGGATCGGCGCACATTGGAGTATATTCTTATTCACTTGTTCAACCAAAAATTGCAGTTGACAGGCATATGCAATTTTTGAGGGGGGGAAAGGGTGAATAAACAACATGTCAGTCGTCAAGAACCGTCAAGTGGAGCTAATTACCGTTGATGGTATTCATATTCACTAGTTCAATCATCAAAAATTGCAGTTGGCAGGCATATGCAATTTTTGAGGGGGAGAAAGGGTGAATATTAATCTACATGTTAGTTGATGATTGAGAATTGGTCATACGACTCCTGAATACGTCTGTTCAGGAGTCGTGCAAACCATGGTTCTCCAACACTGCTTCTTCCTTCGTCTTTCAAGGTGTTGAAGAACATGGTCATGGAATGCTAATCGACATAGTCTCACGGGTTGGTACAATCAACAACAATGGGTTTCTAGTCAATGCTTCAAGTACACGTCATCAGGCTACATGTACACATCATGATGATGATTCCGATTAATCGTAACCATCATGGGGGAGAGAAATGTGTACACCAAGGACGCACAACAGGTTCACATGATTGGGCTTAATCATATATTCCGGTGTTGAGAACCGCAGAGATGATCAGTGGTTCAACTTGTTACCTTGGTATTTACGTTTCACTGTTACGTCATGGGCTGATTAATCGTAACCATCAGGGGAGAGAGAATGTGTACATCAAGGACGCACAACAGGTTCACGTGATCAGGGCTTAATATCCAAGGATGGATACATACTATAGATGATCAGTGGTTCAACTTGTTACTTTGGTGTTATACTAAAGACTGAAGAAGGTCGAATCGTCAGTCTACTCTACATTCTCTGTTGGGTGTTATCATCTCATGTGTATGCTGCGGGCTGATGGGTTACATGTAAGGTTACTGGAAGGCATTGGGTGAGATGAAGATGATTGGTATTCTGTTCCTCCACATTGGGCAATCTTGAAGAAGTTCAAGTCTTCAGTCTTCTCTACATTCAAAATGTTGAGCTCTTTTCTTACAACTTGATATTTAACTTAATCCCATGACAGTTCTTGTTTGATGAGTTGTGGAGTTAAGTTAGGTTCAAGTTGTTCTGTAGTTTAAGGTTAGGTCCAACTTGATTTTAACCTAATCTCATGACAGTTCTTGTTTGATGAGTTGTGAGGTTAAGCTGAAATCAAGTTGTTACTGGGCTTAAATTTGTGGTTTAGCTTAACCTCATGACAGTTCTTGTTTGATGAGTTGTGGGGTTAAGCTAGATTTCAGTTGTGGCTCAACTTAAACTACCGAAAAGATGCATAAGGTTTTTGACGGCGTCTCTCAAGGACGGGAGTGTTAGAAGATTAAAGACGGCATGCATTTGGTTATCAAAAGACTTCTTCATATTATGGGCGTTCATCCAAAGTCTTCTTTCTATCATGGGTGTTCATCAGAGGTTGTCAGATTAGGGGAGAGCACTAATTAGGGGAGAGTGAAAAGCCAGAATCATTCCCTGATTGAAAGTGCTCACATTGCTCTTCAGCAAGTCAAGTGATGAATGCGGAGAAGATTCAGAATGCTGAGGAGTAATGGTTTCTGGTTCGTATCCTTGTATATATTTTGCGTCTTACATTCTTTTTCATATCTTATACCATTTTTGTAAATAGATACATAGAAATCATGTTAATTGTAAATAGAGAATCGTAAAACCAGAAAAACCATAAAAATTGAAAATTAGAAAATACCAAAAATAGTTTCACCTAGGCATGTCTTCTGTTTATCGATAACATTTACGGACTTAGAAATGTCATTCAATAATGGCACGGGTCTTTAAATGAAGCTCGAGCAGAAGTTAAAATGGAGGATTAAAACATGTCTAAATGGCTTGCTATTACTTTAGATAGCAACCCGCGCTTCAAACTGGGGAAAGCACGTCGCCAAAAAGACGGCTGTTCCTCCAACTGGGTGATGTTCACCTGGGCATGGATTACTTTATATCCGTGTTTCTTCGATCTGATGTACGTTTCAGTGCATCATTTCTTGAAAAAGAAGAGAAGTCTTCTTTGCATACAAATAGTTTTCATTCTATGATTCTTCTGAAAATTATTTGTGAGACACTTGGTGAATATGTGTTGTATGAAATTTGTTTAAACTTGGATTATGCATAAAATTTGTCACTCAATCAACGACTACAAAACCTCACGACAGTTCTTGTTTGATGAGTTGTGGGGTTAAGCGTGATTTTAGTTGAGGTTCAACTAGAATACGGGTCATTGATTGAGGGGGAGAGTGAATTCAAATTTTATATCATCAAACGGATTTATTGGTTAAATCATACTTGTTAGAAATGGTTTTGTAGTTAATGGGGAATTAGTTGAAGAGGATATTGCTTAAATATATCAAATGACCAAGTGTGTTAGTTGCTAGAAAGTTTAGGACATTATGTGCAATTTGCTTATAGTTTCCTAGCTATATGTATCTAGAAGGTTCATTTGTGTTACTTTGGAATCCTCGTATAATCCCCAAAATGCTTTAAGACTCAAAACCTAAAAGAAGTTAGAAAACCAGTTGTGTTTGATGTTCTTGAATGCTCCACTGACACTTGTATGAACTAAGTGAATGAGTTTCAAATGTTGTTTGTCTCTGCTGCTTAATTGTTGTTGATATTGTGCATATGTTCTCAGGATTCGCTTAGGTAGATTGCTATTATGTTAGAATCATGTTCCTAAGATCCTGAATTAAATATTGAAATCTGTGTGAATTGCCATGTTCATGATTGCTAATTGCTCTTCATGCTAGATAGTGGTTTGACGTAGTTCCTGATTGGGGTTTGATTATAAGATGAACTTGGTATTATAATGTGGCAAGCTGCTGAAGGGTAGCTAGTTAGGAATAGTGTATCAGTATGCATGTATATCTGTGTTGATATTCTTATGCAGATTCCATAGCCAAAATGAATGTACCAGTTCCCATTCTAACCAATTGATCAGACGTTCAAATTCTATTGATTGGCTCGGAATTCACCACGACAACAACATCGGCAGCAACAACAACAACAACAACAACACCGTCATCACCGCCACCACCATTCATCTATTTTGGTCTCGCCAAGTGGGGATCAACGACATTTTCAAAAGATTTGTTGGTGGATGGATAGTTGATGTTGACTACTAACTCAGAAAAGCGGGTGATTACATCATCTGCGCAAAAAGGTCAATATCATTTGTGTCATAATTGTCGAATTTGTACAATATAAGCAGTGAATCTCCCTCTTAGATTAAGGGGGAGCAAAGTATGTTTCATCATCAGAATATATTAAATCGGACACATTTTCTCCCACATTTTCTAACTTATTTAAATCAATTGGGATCACAAATCTCAAAAGGTTTGAAATTTTTGATCGGGGGAGAGAATGTGATTTAAATATGAAACCTGATGAAAATGTGATGTTTTGGACGTAAATGTAAGCTCTCCCATATGTGCTAAACTCTTTCGTATATCGATGCACATATTGAGGGGGAGCGAATTGACAAAAAGGATTTGGCTTGCATCTTATGTGAGCACGGCTCAGACTTCACAAAAGAATTGACGAAACATATACTGTCATTAATCGAAAGGACATATCCTGGCCGGGTAATAATTTCAAGCTAGTCTAACTAGTGATGTAAGCGTGTCTCGAAAAGGATGTGTCTGAGTAGAGTGTACCGTTTCGAGAAACTTTCTATGGACTTGACCAGGACGGGTAATAATTTCAAGCTGGTCTAACCAGTGATGTAAGCGTGTCTCGAATCGGTCATGTTCACTGAAAGTTGATCAATTCAAAAAGTGCGAGCTTCACCTGACATGTGCAAATTTATAAAACAATCAACCGAGCACATGTTGAGGGGGAGCATTTGAAAAATATAAAACTCTCAAGTGTTTGCAAAAATGTGTTTCAGAATCATGAACACTTCGAGAGATTTTTCAAAGATTTGGTTTGGCAATCGTGGATGAATACCAAAGACCGACCATTTTAATTAATGTATGGAGTTATAAGGATGGTTAGGTTAGGCTCAAGTTCCCACGATCCCGCCAGAGCCGGAGGGATCTACCCAGGGACAATCCACTAGTTAGTGTAGAAGTCCTTAGGTATGATTAAAAAGGAGAAAAGTGTATAAGGGAAGAGTGCCGACTGAGATGGAGCTAACACTGGAATAAACCTAACAAGGTGTTAGTTATGAAGTCTCGGTAAGCACTGAAGGGGTTGAAGAATGAAAAAGAATTGTAAAGATAAAGGGTGAAAAGAAAGAAGCCCTCCTTACAACTTAGGCAAAAACCGGGTCAATACATATGCTGTCAGAATCACTTAGTTGATTGCTGGCATTGAAGACAAAGTATCATGGACCCAGTGATACGCTGCACAACCCTCCCTAGCCACTCAAGGTCCCTCAAGGGATTCTTGTTTCAATTGTCACGGAGTTCAATACATTCCTATCGTCTCTCTCACTCCGAGTTAGATGATATTGAATAGGTGGCAGTTCTCTCCAGCCTCCGCTCACTAAATCAAAACGCACAATTGAGTCTAGAGCCAAGAGATTCACAATAAGATCTCATAGGAACACGGATAATTTCTACTCTGGTTGTTCATCATTAAGGACACCAGTTGTAAACTTATGAGTCCTACGCAGATCTTAGCAATCTGCCAGAACATTTATGAGGGAATTTACTAATGTAATTCTCAATGATTGAATGGAAATTCCTGCCAGGGTCAACATCAAGCAGCCCTGAAAGCAGGCCACTTCGGTAATTCCTCGTGGATTACGCTTAGTGGTCACGGCGGTTTCTAACGGTCTACAGTCGTGGAGTGATCTCCAGCGACTCACCTAATCGTTGATGTGCTACGGTTCGATCTTAAAAAGCCCTCTGTGGGTTTTCGATTAGGAACGGTCTTGGTAAGGATTAGAGAGAGTTTTCACACTATGCTGTTAACAATCTCGAAGTTCGAACCTGTAAGTACCGGTCGATTTGTTGCTAACTGTCGTATGCAGGAACTTCTGGCGATTGTAGCTGAGGAATGCTGTAGCTGGTTGCTGTTGTAGCTGGTTGCAGAAAAGATGCCAATCCTCTACCACATGTTCACACTACATCATCATTGTAACTCAACAAAGTCATGATCAACCTAAAAGACCTTTAACACGGCTTCTGCAAACTCTGATGCTAAAGATCATGACACCAAATAGTGTGAGCATGTCGGCTCAAAGATTTACACATCACATGGAAACATATTGCTGAAAGATGACTTGAAGACAAATGTTGGATGATAAACTCGAAGAATTCTCAAAGATCATCCAAGACAACAGATCAGTCATCAAAAGATTACTGCTGAATGCACAAAGTTTCAAGACATTGAAGAATCAAAGACTACGAGCTATGAAGACATGATCAGAAGACAAAATGCTAGAATTCAAGTTATTATTTCCGGGGTGACCTCCCTTAGGGGGAGATTGTTAGGAATATAAATATTCATATGAAGGTTCGGTCACCCCGAGTATCTAATTAGCATTTATATAGCTCTTAGGCTTATATATATTCATTTAGTATTATTAGTAATATTAGTATTATCTTAGTCGTATTTATATTTGTGGAGTGGGTCGGGGCTTTCCCCACTGTCAGCTCACTCCACAGCCCACTAGGGGCACCAAATAGTAGTAAGTATATAAACCCCTTCCCACACATGGGAAGGGTGGAACTCTTGTCACATTAATCTAATTTTCTAGATTCTCACATAGTTCCCTCTCTCTCTAAACTTCTCTCTACAAACTAACTCAAATGGGTTTCTTGATCTTTCAAGATCCAAGACCACCCGAATAGATCCACACAATCAAGATGGGTATTTCCTACAAGATATTCGTTGGTTTTTGGATATTCGTTGGTTTCGTATGTTTTGAAGCAACAATTTGTGCTGCAGGGTCCTCTGCTGCCTCGGAATCTGTACGAAAAGCATCCGGTATCTTTTTTTGTCTCACTCTTTGTTGCATTCTTTTTTATGTTGCCTGCAGCCAAGTTGTTTGGATTGTATAATGGCTTTCTGGCTTTGGTCATCACTTTTGTGTTTTAGAATACGCAAACGGTTTAACAACGTTTTTTATATTCTAATGCAGGTCCTCCGGGTGCGTACGTTTCTTTGGGTCCATGCAATCGTATGTGTCGTCATTGCAAAGCTATGTTTTGGTTCGAAGAAAGGATAAAGCATGGCCGTAGCACTTCTCCAAAGGAACATGTGTACCGGCTCGCACATACTATAACTATGTTTTTTCATCGTAAGGTAAATACTAGATGGTACATATATAAGTCCAGCTTTCAATCTATTAGAGAGCTATATAGGCCGTAGCACTTCTCCAAAGGAACATGTGTACCGGCTCGCACATACTATAACTATGTTTTTTCATCGTAAGGTAAATACCAGATGGTACATATATAAGTCCAGCTTTCAATCTATTAGAGAGCTATATAGGATTCATGGTTTAGACACTGTCACTGCTTTCGACTTGAAGTTATTCGGTTTCCCTGATTTTGTGAGTTCACTAACATTTGATGTTTCTTATTCCGTAGTAAAATGTCAGAAAATGCCGCGGGTACTGCTATAGCAAAATCGCTTGAAAAGAGAATGATGACAGACCTGGAAACTGTTGGAGTAGCAGATATGAAGCCATCAGGTATTGGTCGCCTTCCAATTTTTAACTATATTGACCACTTTGAATGTCGCACAGGAAATTTAAGCACTCGAGACACGGTTCCCTTGGATTTCTTCCAAGGAAGCTTGCTGCTCGCCACAGAGGGAAAGGTATACCTTATTTTTTTTGTTAACTTGAATCACAATTATTATGTTTGAATGTGTTCTGTGTGTTAAATTATAGAGGGGTTTTAGGTTGATGGTGACTTTTAGTAATTGATTTTGTAAATTTTGTATGAGTTACCATTTTGTTTTTACAAGCGTATGTATCTTTCAATCATAAATGACATGTATATGTGCTTTATATAATTGGGTTACCTTAATAAACTTAGGATGTGTTTGTGTTAACTTTGTTACCGTAGGGTATGTTGATTTGGCAAAACCTCATATTCCTAATTTTTCGGATTATAAGCTTACCAAACTGGTACGCTCATAAACTGAAAAGTTACGCTTATGAGCTTTTCAAATTTCATACAACCTTCTAAGCCTGGTAAGCAAAGTAAACACAAAACACCCCCTTAATGTAAAGTTTTTGGTTGTGAAAATGAATTTCCAAACAAATGGACATAAATCTTTGCGCATCATACTATAAGGTCGAGCGTGCTTGGAAGTTCAGTAATGACCCTCCGTTGGTCTAAATAACATGTCTCTCTTTGATACTTTCAAAGATTTTAGATGTATGTCAAAACATAGAAAATTATAGCACCCAACATTAACCAGCGTTTAGTATTGGTCATCATGGTACTTTATTATTTACTAAAGCCAAATGTCTAATGGTTTTGGAGTTATTAATCAAAGGATTGTCATTTAGGTTAGTGTGGGTCATTCTGATGATCTGAACGTGCTCAATCTTTAAATAGACTGCATACAATTTTGAATGAAGTTATTAATCGATGATATTTGTTTTGCAGGCACCTCCAATAATTACAGATTTGGAGAATACAAAGCATAGGTTTTAATTGCACTTTGGTGTTGGCAGTCGGCTAGGTTATTCCAAGGTTTAGCTGTTGAAATAAGCAGCGACTGTTTTTTATAAATCTAATGAATAGCCCGGCCGCAACGCGCCGGGATCGTATTCCTCGTTAGAAATTAAATTTGATGAAATAAAAGTTTATAAAAATGCTGATAGAACCGGTAATGAAAGTGTACAATATTTTTAAAGACTAGTATAAGAGAAATAAAATAAATAATATATGCGATTTTAATTAAAGCGACTGAGTTTACCTACTAACGAATAGACTAAGCGATACACAATGCTTTTGGACCGGATGCATTTAATAAAAGTTGAGATTTTTTTACAAAAATTAACAATGTGAAAATTTTTATCAATCTCGTGATACCTTCTGCTCCCCTTGTGTCATCAGTGAGTAATAAATTACCTACCCCGTGAGTTTAACCACTCTCAACAACTTAATGTACAATTATTTATGCATGTCCAAAATTGTTTATTTTATTAGACTAAACTTTTACGTGAACATATAAATTGATAAAAATAGTCTCATCATTTTTATACTTTTTAATCTATATCGTTAAGCAGAAAAATGTACTTGTCCTGTATTTAATCAACTATGATTTTCCGTGAACATGAAATTTTGATCAAAATCTAAAAAGTCTATGGAAGTAAACAAAGTTTTGACCATGCATTTAACCTTTTATTTGTCTCCAACTCCCATCGTACAAATACGTGATCTAGAGGTAAGTTTATCAACATTGTAAAGTGGATCGAAGACCCAACCCAACTTCTTTGCTTAGATAAGTTTATTGATAGAGCTTGTGTCCTTATTCAATGTATGTAGCTAGTTTTCTTTTTGTCATTGTGATCATTTTGATGATCCAGTTAGCTACAATCTTGTTAAAGTTTCTCTTAAAGGCAATATATTCAATTTTTCACCTATATATATATATATATATATATATATATATATATATATATATATATATATATATATATATATATATATATATTACATATATATACACACTAGACTTCAAAGCCCGCCCAAAGGGCGGGCATGACTTGTAATTATAGTTTTCATGGCCCGCCCAATGGGCGGGCATGACTTATAAGCCCTCCCGGGCATATAAGCCCGCCCGCTGGGCGGGCATGACTTGTGATTATCGTTGAAAAAAGTAAGTTGACACAAAATAAAGATATAGACATTCTAAATTATATATTGAATGGCATGTCTTATAATTATCGTTGGCATATTTTACTATATCGAAAGAAGGGTGGTAAAAAATGATTGGAAAGTGTACATGTTGAAATAAAGGGTCGTAAGCTTATGAATATTGTTGACATATTTTACTATAGTGAAAGAAGGTGGGTAAAAATTGCTGGAAAAGTGTCTAACGAATAAATTAAGTAGCGGTTAATGAATTACGAAATCGTTAAAATTTTTATACAGTGAATAAAGAACAAAAAGAAATGAATGGTAATCTGGTAAGAGGAAATAAAACTTAATAAATTATCTGCCATTAGAAAGTATATGCTTTTAGTTCAAATGCGAAATAAAGTTTTTTTTTACACAACGTGTGTCGTTGAATATTGTATTTACCATCTCTGTCACAATATAGAATTTTTAAACCACTCGTCTCTTTTCTCCAAGTGAGAAGTAATAACTTATGCTCTAATATAGGAACAACTTACATTTGTTCTTTGCACATGCAAATTAACTTGCTATACACCTTTCTTACCACATTAACCAATTAAACATGATCCAGCCACGATTCCTTGTATTATCTTCTTCAAGATACTTCGCGAGTTATATGAAACAGTTAGTTATTAGAGATATGCTTGTAATGGTTTTTCATGTCATTAACTCATTAATCGATAATACAAATAGAATATAGTCACTGACTTTGGGGATACAAAACACATTTCTAGCACCATATTCGCACAGTTTTTTTTTAATTTTAAGATCGTTATAGTTAAGAAAATGAATTTATTAATGAAAGCATGATTTACGTGTCTTCTAAGAATCAAAATGAATGTTTTAACTCACTAAAGGGGTGTTTGGCATTACGTTGAAGAAGTTATTATCTCATTGTTACGTTTTCAAGTCACAAGTATTCATTTTCTAATGTTATATAGTTTAGCAAAACTTATACTAATTTACTTGGCCACTTAGTGCTCAAGTAGTTATTTTAGTGTAATATGTGCCATGTTTGTTGTGCGAGACGTTTTGTTTACATTAGATCGAAAAGGATAAAAAAATCTAAAACTTATAAAACGAACCCCGTGTAGCAACCCGTGTTTTCCGGTCTCGATTTTATCTAATATGCAATAAAAGTGTAATCTTACTCATTTTTGCGAGGTTGTTGTGTAATAAAAAGATGAAATATAAAATGCTTGTTTCTCATATCAACTAATAGATAATAGTGTAACGTTTACAATTTCGAATGGACCATTGATTTTTTTTCTTCTTTATAACGATAATAATAATAGAGATACGTATCAAACGTTAGGTCATCAGAGGTCCTGCCACCGTCATCTTTCAAAACCATTGAATCTTTGTTTTCATCTCTATCAAATCTATCACTGCCATTCGCTCTATAATCATTTTCTCTACAGTAACCACATTCATCTCTGATGCGGTTATGACCACCAGGCTAAGACCTATTCTACTGAAAACAGACTTAACTATCACTGTAACACCCCGACCCGACAAGGGTAGAGTTGTCACAATAATGGTGACATATCAGATACATACACAAGCATACATCTTCAATAATACAAAGGATTACAAAGGTTACAAGAAATTACAAGGAAATACAGAATTACAGAGGAATAAATACTAAGTCTGAAAATAAAAATTCTTCTAGTCATCTCTATAACAAAATATCTATCACAGTATAGTCTTCTAAGTCCAATGATACTCTCCACTCATACCCAGCTTCCTACTAAAAACCTGCCGCAGGAAAAGAAATGCGGCTGAGCTATGAGAGCTCAGTGAACAGATATAACGGTAACAAAGCAGTAATAAAGAATAGTACAGAGTGTCAGAAATATATGTCATGCAGATATAATAAGAATCAAAGGATAAATAAAGGAGTAAGGATAAAGGATAGGGAATAATAAGTAGGTAAAGGTAAAAGGAAATAGTGCAAGGTATAATAATGGTCAAACGTAAGTAATGTATATGGTAAAGGTAAACAGCAATCCACCACGAGCCCAGAAACAGAGATATAATATATATAACCATGCCATCATCATCAATCAGAGGGGTGTCCTCTCAGTAACCAGATAATATGAGGGGTATCCTCATGTATCAAATGGAGTAGCTAGCTCCCAGAGGTTGTGAAAGACGTGTATCGTACACACCATCAGTCACCAGAGATATAACAGATAATATAAACAGATAACAGAAATCAGATCAGATCTAGGATGCATCCATACGCCCCAGGTGGCCAGAGTCTACCAATATACACCAGATAAAATAAAGTCAGGGACGGGACAGGTCATCACTCTCCTGCCCTAGAGTCATGCCATCGGTGCATCAATGACATGGACATGAAACCCTCATGCCTAGTGAGGTGGCTCGGGTATCAAACCGTGGGTCAAAGGTCAAGTATCATGTCATAAACAGAGGGTCATGTCAAAAGGTTCAGATTATAAGGTCCATGTCAGATGTTACAGAAGTGTATATCAGAGGTTCAGAAATCAGATAGGTTTATACCAGAGTTTATAACAATGTTCAAGTCCAGGTTCAGAAATAGTATATCAGATTAATACTTATATCAAAGTTCAAATTAAGTTTCAAAACAAGAGTTTATAATCAGGTTTAGAATAAGGTTCAAATCAAGGTTCAATAGGTCATATCAAAGGCTCATAATCAAAAGGTTTATAGGTTCATAGAAAAGATTTTAATTCAAAGGTTTCATATTAAACTTGTATTTAAAATAATCTTTCAGTGACTTTCGTAAAATGATGTTTGGTAAAACCTTTTTATACAGATAGTCTTTAAAAGAAATTTTCATAAAACTTTTAGTGCAGTATCAATTCAAAATTGGTATAACATCGTACTCAAAAGCTCTTCAAAAACATTTTCATATCATTAAGGAAGGTTTCCAATTTCAGTTCTAATGTCAAAATGAATCTTCAGGGTATTCAGAGGTTTGTATATGCAGGTCACAAGGTAATGAGTCAAGTATCAAGGGAAATTCAGAGTCAGATATCATGTCAGAATCAGAGTGTTATAACAAGTTCATATTTCAAAGGGTTTATAACAGATGGCTCAGAAATCAAGTTTCATAACAAAGTTCATATAAGGAATTATAACAAAGGGGAATCATATGAAAGGTTCAAAGTAAGGGGATCATAGCAATGGCATCAATACAGAAGGTGACAGATCAGAAAAATGAAAGAGATCATGAGAAACCTGTGAGGAGGTTCAGAATATCTGTACCTTATACCGCAAGGGAAAACACACAACAGAACAATAAGGGTCGGAAGCAAACTCCATCTTCAGCGGATCTACACAAATTCATGATTGTCTTATTAATAGCTTGTTTATTCAGATTACTATTTTAGTCGGTTTTCCATTTTTAGTAACTTTCCAGAATTAGTAAGTTTCCATTTCTTAGGGTTTTAAATGTTAATATGCCAGAGTTCAAGGTCTAAAGTGTAAATATTACAAGTTACCATTTAACTTCACAAGTTATCCAGAATTACACTTTTTACCCTTCAGGTTTCATAATTTACAAATTACACCCCTTTAGTTAATTAATTTACCATTTAAACCTTATAATTATATGAATCACAATTTAACTCTTATCATAGTTACATTTACACATCAAGCCCTTCATTACACCAATTTTACAGAAAATACCCATTAAATATATATAGTGTTCGACAACCCCTTAAGTTTCGGTAATTACAAAATTAGTCCTTGTATTTCTCAAAAGTGCAATTCGAATTATAATTTATCCATAATTACATATTAAGCCCTTAAATATTCAAAGTTACACATTACACCTTTTATAACATTATTTACACCGAGAACCTTAAATTTTCCAGAAATTTCACTTTTAGTCCCTCCTTTTTGATTTAATTTCAATTCGCCACCATATTTACAAAATAAATCCTTATCTCGCCCAATTTACATATAAGACCCTCATGTTATAATTTTTATATATTCTCCCAGATCTATATAACATTACAAAAATATCCCACAAGTTTTAATAATTACAAAACACCCCCTTAACAATATATTTATCAATCGGTAACCATATTTCATCAACAAAACTAAACCCTAATAATCCCAATCATTAGGCAATAATTATATCATCATTATACAACATTAATATTCCAGATTTCATCACACAAAAACCCTAGACCAATCGGTTTAATATTTTTAACGATTTCCCTTTGTATTTTCAAAAATCCGATAAAACAAATAAATTCATAAGTCACGATTTAGGCTCTAACAATTCGAATGACCATTTTTCTTATGCTATATGAATTATATAGAACTCATGAAAATTATATCCAAAGCTCAGAAAATAGCATGTATTTTTATATAGCCCGATTACGTTTTTAGGGTTTAATAGCTCGTTATTTTTCATACGATTTATATAGTGTGCATGATTCGATTCCACCATTTTTCACACATTATATATGATAATTAAAGTGTTAGAAAAATACCAGAAAATTTATAGAACGAAAGAATCACACGTTGTGATTTTATGCTTCTCGGTTCAAGGTTTTTCGACCCAAAAATTCGCCACGCCCAAACGAACGATCCCAGAGATTTGTAGCTATTTTTACCACCTTCTTAGCACTTGGAAGAACACCAGAAAAATACTTCTTTGCCTCAAAAAATTCGGATTTAGTGTGTGTGAATTTTAGTGTGTATCGGTTAGGCTTTTAGGGTTTTAATGAGCAAAAGAAAATCATGGGTGGTTATATGAGGTTAATGAATGAGCAAGGGGGAGGGAGGATGCTTAAGAACCGGTATTGATTGACCAAGAAATCAATTTACCATTTTTTTTATTATTTCCTTAATTAATTTGTGGTTTAAATGTTTTTAAATAATAAAATTATATCTTATGTATTTTAATTTATAGAATTCGGCCCATGGTGGATTTTGGGTGTAAATTATACATTTTTGTACATTTAAAAATTTAGATCTGACATTTCAAAAATTATTCAGATTTCGTTTAAAGTTCGTTTCTAGAGATTCGGGTACTTGACTTTAAATAAGCTTTAATTAAATTTAAGTTTTCAGGCAATTGGAATTTTGATATTTAGATTTGGGTTTTCACTCCCCTTAAAAAAAATTTTTCGTCTCAATTGAAGGAAGTAACAGATCGTAGAATTCGCAAAGCTCGTCACAACAACTCAGCTGAGGTTCTTCAAAAGGCTTTAGAATAAAGGTTTCTCATGATTGATCAAAACGAGAGATTTCAGATTTCTCTGAAGAGACAATAATTGATCGATAAAGCCATCAACAGAGAGATAGCAATCTTAGGTCATATGAACGAGATTTCACGAATGATGTCATTAGTGAGAGTTCTCGGAGTTAAAAACTGAGGTCACAGAATGCAAAACGAGTGTCAAACTCATCCAGATATTAGTGATGGAACAGGTATTGCATAGTAGAATGAACCTAATGTCTCACTAATCACGGATAAACCAACGGAGATCAGATTCTAAACTTCTTAGGTACTCCCCCAAGATATCCTATGGCCACAATGAGTGTACGTTATATGGTGTGAGTATTATCACGTTGATCAGGCGTCATAATACTAGCACCACATAAATATGCCTTCATGATGATCATACTTTATCTCGAGTCGTGAGTATAACAACCTATCTTAATCCACCTAGTACTTCTACAGTCTCAGAGTCAACCAGATCAAAGTCATAGTCAAGAGAGAAATAAGACTATTCGCAAGAGTATCGGAATTTCCAGATTGCCTAGCAGAGTAAGGCACGCCGTCACAAGCATCAGATTTTCCACAGTTCGCCAAAATTCCTCAGAACAAAGCCATCATCGAACATACGAAAAATAAACACGGAACTGAAATGCTTCTAGGGAATCACTAGAGGATTTTATCACGATATAACGAAATTCAAGGGAGCCAACGGAAATGAAAATTAATCGCCAATAACTTCAGTCTTCACAGAATCAATTCTTCCAAACATAAAAGGTCTGATTCAGAAATCCGTTCATTCAAAACATCTACTCTCTTCAAGTCCGGTTAATATGTCTTCGTTTTTCCATCAATCTGGAAGTGAAGCAAAATCGTCTGGTTCATCACGCCTCCTGCAGTTCTTCTTGGAATGTGATGGAGTAATGTGAATTTCTGGCACGATCTTTAAGTTTCTTCATCATCCAGTCTGCTTCCGCCCTCAATTCATCTTAGTACAACCAAGATGAATAGGGAAGTGAGACTGTACGTCTTCATCAGCTCCAGGTTCGCCGTCTTTCTTCTGCATCGCCAACACTTCTGTCTTGTAAGGAATGTCTTCACTCTTCAGGGTGGTCACCGCTGTTGTCAACTCTAGGTCAGGTAGTGAAGTAGTACTTCTGATGCGTTTCTAGTTGTCTTGATGCATACGCAAAACCTTCTGTGTCTCTTTCTGAAATGTCTCAAAATTTGTTCCGTCTGAAGGTATGGAAACAAATTTCTATTTTAGCCTTCCAAAACTCCGTTCTCAATCAGACTAAGCTGTTTCTCTCTGGTCACAAAATTTATCAAGGGTAACGCAAGTTGTAAACGTCTTCAGAATTCTGATGCAAGGTTCAAAAGATTTCAGTTTACCATTTTGTTATCGGTCTTGACCATTCGGTGATAGTTTTAAAATTTGCGGGATTTAAAGAGATATTCTCAATCAAGAAAAACCGTTGCCTCAACAGATATCAATCTCTCAGAATGCACAAGTGATCGTCAAATTTTCTCACAAAGTGCAAAAATGATTTTCATGTTCTTCTTCGTCTCCGAATGTACTATTAAGTCATACAATGACCATTTGCCCAAGTACTCACGAGAAAACACAGAATAGTCAGAGCTTTAGCTAATACTATTAGCGTCACAAACCGTCATATCAGTCGTTACAAATACGGAAAGCGATCTCAAGAATAACCTCAATTCATATTTCCATCTGAAGGAAACTTCGCGCTCTGAAATTGAATAGATATAAAGTCGTTTCAGGGTGAAGAAAATAAGGGTTCCAAATGGTAATACGGTTCAACTTCTAGAAATCAATACATATCTCCTGTCATCATTCTTCTTTATCGCGAACAAAACTGAAATACGCCAAGAAAATACACTTAAGCAAACTTACTTCACACTCCGGTAGGAAACTTGGTGGTTCAATCAGAAATCGTGTTCAGAAAACTCAGGGTGCCGAATATTTCTCAAGATAAGGTTCATTCATTGGTGTACGAAATAGGTTCAAGGAAAACTTCATAACCGCGAAAGTAACACACGAGTCTCCAGAGTGATAGCGATAGCAGAAAGTTTAACAATCGGTAATCGTGGTAGGGAGTTCAAAATTGTTTCAAACGTCAAAGGTGAGACATAGGAGAATAGTTGTCAAACAACCAATCCTTTATCAGAATAACATTAGAGTTAACGGTCCACAGAAAGACAGATCAACAAAGCAAATCTTATCGTCCAAAATGAGAGGGAAACATTCTTATACTCGTGGTTAAACACCACAAGACTTCTCATAGGGACAGAGATGGTTAAGATGAAATCAAATGGTGTCAGAAAATTTATAGATGCTTATCAAGAGACAAGAGACAATTAACAGAAGGTATCAAATGCTTATCAAAAGCAGAAGACAAATAACAGAAGGTGTCAAGTACGTCATCGCCAAGGAGATTTTCAGAATGCTCGAAGAGGCATCAAAATGATTAACAGAAGGATCAGAGGTCAGAGTCGGACTCTGCAGACAAGGATCAAATAGTGTCAGGCAATTACTATGCAGTTCTTAATGCCTTCGAGATTTATTTAGGTTCAAAACTTAGGTAGTGCAAAGCATAAGCTTGCAATTTTCCAAAAGTGATCTTAACAGACTTAAATCAAAAGCAGGGCACGAATCAGAGTGATGCGGAAGCAAAATAATTAAACCAACGCCTTGTAGTCTACCCATTCCTCACTGGTCAAAACTTAAGTTCATATCAAGAAATCCTAAAGCAAGTTCTCAGGGTGTTCTCCTATGTTCTTACAGTGGAAGCCTAATGGTCCAGAACTCACAGGTCAAGGGTAAATGTATTACGAGTCGCAGCCTGTCTCTCTGATACCATAAATTGTAACACCCCGACCCGACAAGGGTAGAGTTGTCACAATAATGGTGACATATCAGATACATACACAAGCATACATCTTCAATAATACAAAGGATTACAAAGGTTACAAGAAATTACAAGGAAATACAGAATTACAGAGGAATAAATACTAAGTCTGAAAATAAAAATTCTTCAGTCATCTCTATAACAAAATATCTATCACAGTGTAGTCTTCTAAGTCCAATGATACTCTCCACTCATACCCAGCTTCCTACTAAAAACCTGCCACAGGAAAAGAAATGCGGCTGAGCTACGAGAGCTCAGTGAACAGATATAACGGTAACAAAGCAGTAATAAAGAATAGTACAGAGTGTCAGAAATATATGTCATGCAGATATAATCAAAATCAAAGGATAAATAAAGGAGTAAGGATAAAGGATAGGGAATAATAAGTAGGTAAAGGTAAAAGGAAATAGTGCAAGGTATAATAATGGTCAAAGGTAAGTAATGTATATGCTAAAGGTAAACAGTAATCCACCACGAGCCCAGAAACAGAGATATAAATATATATAACCATGCCATCATCATCAATCAGAGGGGTGTCCTCTCAGTAACCAGATAATATGAGGGGTGTCCTCATGTATCAAATGGAGTAGCTAGCTCCCAGAGGTTGTGAAAGACGTGTATCGCACACACCATCAGTCACCAGAGATATAACAGATAATATAAACAGATAACAGAAATCAGATCAGATCTAGGATGCATCCATACGCCCCAGGTGGCCAGAGTCTACCAATATACACCAGATAAAATAAAGTCAGGGACGGGACATGTCATCACTCTCCTGCCCTAGAGTCATGCCATCGGTGCATCAATGACATGGACATGAAACCCTCATGCCTAGTGAGGTGGCTAGGGTATCAAACCGTGGGTCAAAGGTCAAGTATCATGCCATAAACAGAGGGTCATGTCAAAAGGTTCAGATTATAAGGTCCATGTCAGATGTTACAGAAGTGTATATCAGAGGTTCAGAAATCAGATAGGTTTATACCAGAGTTTATAACAATGTTCAAGTCCAGGTTCAGAAATAGTATATCAGATTAATACTTATATCAAAGTTCAAATTAAGTTTCAAAACAAGAGTTTATAATCAGGTTTAGAATAAGGTTCAAATCAAGGTTCAATAGGTCATATCAAAGGCACATAATCAAAAGGTTTATAGGTTCATAGAAAAGATTTTAATTCAAAGGTTTCATATTAAACTTGTATTTAAAATAATCTTTCAGTGACTTTCATAAAATGATGTTTAGTAAAACCTTTTTATACAGATAGTCTTTAAAAGAAATTTTCATAAAACTTTTAGTGCAGTATCAATTCAAAATTGGTATAACATCGTACTCAAAAGCTCTTCAAAAACATTTTCATATCATTAAGGAAGGTTTCCTATTTCAGTTCTAATGTCAAAATGAATCTTCAGGGTATTCAGAGGTTTGTATATGCAGGTCACAAGGTAATGAGTCAAGTATCAAGGGAAATTCAGAGTCAGATATCATGTCAGAATCAGAGTGTTATAACAAGTTCATATTTCAAAGGGTTTATAACAGATGGCTCAGAAATCAAGTTTCATAACAAAGTTCATATAAGGAATTATAACAAAGGGGAATCATATGAAAGGTTCAAAGTAAGGGGATCATAGCAATGGCATCAATACAGAAGGTGACAGATCAGAAAAATGAAAGAGATCATGAGAAACCTATGAGGAGGTTCAGAATATCTGTACCTTATACCGCAAGGGAAAACACACAACAGAACAATAAGGGTCGGAAGCAAACTCCATCTTCAGCGGATCTACACGAATTCATGATTGTCTTATTAATAGCTTGTTTATTCAGATTACTATTTTAGTCGGCTTTCTATTTTTAGTAACTTTCCAGAATTAGTAAGTTTCCATCTCTTAGGGTTTTAAATGTTAATATGCCAGAGTTCAAGGTCTAAAGTGTAAATATTACAAGTTACCATTTAACTTCACAAGTTATCCAGAATTACACTTTTAACCCTTCAGGTTTCATAATTTACAAATTACACCCCTTTAGTTAATTAATTTACCATTTAAACCTTATAATTATATGAATCACAATTTAACTCTTATCATAGTTACATTTACACATCAAGCCCTTCATTACACCAATTTTACAGAAAATACCCATTAAATATATATAGTGTTCGACAACCCCTTAAGTTTCGGTAATTACAAAATTAGTCCTTGTATTTCTCAAAAGTGCAATTCGAATTATAATTTATCCATAATTACATATTAAGCCCTTAAATATTCAAAGTTACACATTACACCTTTTATAACATTATTTACACCGAGAACCTTAAATTTTCCAGAAATTTCACTTTTAGTCCCTCCTTTTTGATTTAATTTCAATTCGCCACCATATTTACAAAATAAATCCTTATCTCGCCCAATTTACATATAAGACCCTCATGTTATAATTTTTATATATTCTCCCAGATCTATATAACATTACAAAAATATCCCACAAGTTTTAATAATTACAAAACACCCCCTTAACAATATATTTATCAATCGGTAACCATATTTCATCAACAAAACTAAACCCTAATAATCCCAATCATTAGGCAATAATTATATCATCATTATACAACATTAATATTCCAGATTTCATCACACAAAAACCCTAGACCAATCGGTTTAATATTTTTAACGATTTCCCTTTGTATTTTCAAAAATCCGATAAAACAAATAAATTCATAAGTCACGATTTAGGCTCTAACAATTCGAATGACCATTTTTCTTATGCTATATGAATTATATAGAACTCATGAAAATTATATCCAAAGCTCAAAAAATCGCATGTATTTTTATATAGCCCGATTACATTTTTAGGGTTTAATAGCTCGTTATTTTTCATACGATTTATATAGTGTGCATGATTCGATTCCACCATTTTTCACACGTTATATATGATAAGTAAAGTGTTAGAAAAATACCAGAAAATTTATAGAACGAAAGAATCACACGTTGTGATTTTATGCTTCTCGGTTCAAGGTTTTTCGACCCAAAAATTCGCCACGCCCAAACGAACGATCCCAGAGATTTGTAGCTATTTTTCCCACCTTCTTAGCACTTGGAAGAACACCAGAAAAATACTTCTTTGCCTCAAAAAATTTGGATTTAGTGTGTGTGAATTTTAGTGTGTATCGGTTAGGCTTTTAGGGTTTTAATGAGCAAAAGAAAATCATGGGTGGTTATATGAGGTTAATGACCGAGCAAGGGGGAGGGAGGATGCTTAATAACCGGTATTGATTAACCAAGAAATCAATTTACCATTTTTTTTTATTATTTCCTTAATTAACTTGTGGTTTAAATGTTTTTAAATAATAAAATTATATCTTATGTATTTTAATTTATAGAATTCGGCCCATGTGTATTTTGGGTGTAATTATACATTTTTGTACATTGTAAAAATGTTAGAAGCTTGCCTCAAAATTATCTCACTTGATTTGTAGTTCATTTCCAGAGATTCGGGATTACTTTGGTACTTTAAATAAGCTTTAATTAAATTTTAAATTTTCAGAGGCAATTTGGTAATTTTGCATGTTTTAGATTTTCGGGTTTTACAATCACTCACTTATGTAACTTTACAAATCAAAGTAAGCATTATACTTGTATATTTAACAATCACATTAGTGTAACAGTTAATAAAATGTGAAGCCTAAATTAAAAGAGCGTTTGATTTCCCCATGCGCACCTTTTTGCCAGCAGGTTGCTGTAACGCATATGTGATATTGCTACCTGCAGTGTAAGAAAAAAAAGTTGAAATATGAGAATAATACGACTTTGAATGTGTTTTCATTGTTAAGTGAGTAGTTGCTTAAGCAGTCCCAAATATGAACATTGACCAATGAATTGTGGTACCTGGTATCACTGAAATTCGCCTCAATTCAGATAGTATACCCCTGTGTCGACTAAACTAACATACAGTTTAAACAAAAACTTGTTTTTCTTCCTTGAAAGATGCAGTATAACTTAAATAGACATAATCTCTTAAAGTTTTATGTCAAATACATCCAAAATTATTCAAACAAATGCTGAGAGGACTAATCATGGTGGGGCCGAGTAAAAGAATAAGAAACTTACATGTAAAACAATTAGAAACGTCAATATACCGAGTAGTAAATGTTACGGTATCGACCGCTGCACATTTTCGTATAATACTTAAATATTGTACAGACCTTTATTATTGTTGTCTCTTGTCTCAACTTTTATAGTGTTATATAATGGTAATCACCTGTGAACTTCGGTTCTACCATACGAACTATATTGTTGAACTTCACTAAAAGATGTGCCAAACTAATTATGAGGGGGATTTCTATTTACACAAAACATATATGTTATACACTGCAACTGTACTAATTGTCCAGAAAACGCTATAAAAACTATATGTTGCTTAAGCAAAAAAGAGGATTCAAGGTCATAATAACTGCATGATAATTTGCAATCTACCAACATATGTCAATTTAAATGGCGATAAAACTGATTACATCTATAGATTTCCATCATCCGACATTCCGAATTAAATAATAATCTCAGACCCTGTGAGTATAAAAATGCATGGTATCTATCATAATGGTTACTTTTGAGTTGTAAATTACTTCTAAACAAATTATTAATAATAATCAAACGACTCTCCTTACATCATCCAAAGATCTCGTGCGCACAATTGGTTAATGACATCAAATTGTTACCACTCATTGTAAAGTTGTAATCAGTTGCTAACCTCATCAACGGAGCTATTTGTGGCACCCAATAAAATTCATTGTTATTTTTCCCCTGGTCAAATTTTTTAAAAGTAAAGAGTGCAATATGAAATATATAAAGCAGGAGGGAATGGAGAGAATGGTCTTACAATGGACGTTGCACTACAAAGAAGATCAAGATGGATACTCCTATCAGTATAGTCTGCCGCCAAAGATTATCAAAGATACTCCTATCACCTTCATGAGCGCTGTTAGATCTTGCCAGTAAGGATGTAACCTGTGAGAAATAGTTCAGAGTAAAACAAAGCGTATCACATATGTCAGTAATGTAATGAAAGCCGAAACTTAATAGAAAAAGCATAAAACTGTATCAGATGACAGGCTTGGCGCAACTGAGATATATCAGAAATGTAATGTAAGGCAACATATCAGTTGATAGTTTGTTTGTTGAATGCCACCAGCCCTGATTTCACAACAGCTGATGTGTCATCTTCACGTGAATCAAAGGCTCTTTCAGGATTGCAAAATATTTGACAACATCTAAATAGAAATTATGAGCATATTGTGGAAACATTTTTAATAAAATTTCAATAACCTAAAAAAAAAAAAAAAAAAAAAAAAACTATTTTTTGAACCCACCAACAATAGTGTAACACCCCAACCCGACAAGGGTAGAGATGTCACAATAATGGTTTCACATCAGAACAAACATAAGCATATGACATAAATAATACAATAGAATTTCAATGGTTACAATGGAAAATCCGAAACTACAAGGTTACAAATGAGAAATACAATAATTACTAAGTCCGAGTATAAGCTCTTCTAGTCATCTCTAATCCAAATAGCTAATAAGGTCTTCTAAGTCCAAGGTACTCTCCACTCATACCCAGCTTCCAACTAAACATGCCGCAGGAAAAGAAATGCATCTGAGCTACGAAAGCTCAGTGAACAGATATAACGATAACAAAACCGTAATGATGGAATAGTGAAGTAAGTGAAACAATGCAAGGTATCACAAGAGTTAGGAAAGAATATAAAGGTTATGCAGAGATATCAGGAATTAAGAAACAGTTACAATAGATAAGAGTAAAGGGAAATAGTAATCCCAACCCGAGCCCAAGTCATATCAAGTCAAGTATGTATTCGGAGGGGTGACCTCGGAATACTAAGTACAAGGTTATAAGGTAAAGTAAACAGAAATCCACTACGAGCCCAAATCAAATCAAATATCAAATCAAATAGGTGTACGGAGGGGAGACCTCGGTACCAAACGCAATATGAGGGGATACCTCCAAAGGGTGGAGTAGCTAGCTCCCAAATATGTGAAAGACGTGTATCGCACACACCATCAGTCACCAAATATAACAAATAATATAATGGCAAAGCCCAAATAACAAATCTAGGATGCATCCATACGCCCCAGGTGGCCAAAGTCTGCCTCTACGTAACAAATCAAATCAAATCAGGGACGGGACAGGTCATCACTCTCCTGCCCTAGAGTCATGCCATCGGTGCATCAATGACATGGACATGAAACCCTCATGCCTAGTGAATGGCTCGTAGTCTCAAACTGTGGGTCAAGGGTCAAGTATCAAATGTCCAAGTATCCAAGTTCAAATTTCATATCAAGTGGTTCAAGTCAAATTTCCATTTCAATTATATCATAAGGTTCATATCAAATGGTTCATATCAAATGGTTCATATCAAATGGTTCATATCAAATGGTCAAAACAAAAGGAATCATAGCAAAGGGTTTATATCAAAGGTTTATAAAGCAAAGTTTCATAGCAACAGTTCATTTAAAAAGGTTTCTATTAAAAGTCCATTTAAAGCAGTCTTTCAATAATGGTTTTCATAAAAATGATCTTACAAAATAGTTTTCATAAAAACTCTAAGTAACTTTCATTTAAAAGTAGTATCGCATCTTTTTAAAATAGCTTTTCTCAAACATTTTCATATATAATTAAGAAAGGTTTTCACATCCAGTTACCAAAATCAAATGAACCTTCAAAGTATCAAGTGATTCAAATATTCATGTTACAGGGTGACGAACGAGTCATATCAAGTATCAAGGGAACATGCAAGGTTCCATTATCAAGGTTCACAAATCAAGGGAAACATAGCAAAGGCATAGATTAAATAAGAAATCCCCAAATAAAAAGGCTCAGATCATAATCAAACCAATATAGACAGATGTAAGTGAAACATGAAGAACGAATCAAAGTATAAGGGAACATAGCAATGGCTTAGGGAACCCTATAGTGAATCAAGATCAAAAGTCATGAGAAGGACACCCTTACTGAGAAAGGGTAGAATATCTGTACCTTATACCGCAAGTGAAAACACATCTAGAAATATAAAGATCGGAAACAAACTCCATCTTCAGCGAATCTACACGAATACATGGTCATCTTATTATTAATATATTCTTTAAATCAGATTTCTCATTTTAGTCGGCTTTCCATTTTTAGCAGGTTTCCTCAATTAGTAAGTTTCCATTTTTAGAAAGTTTCCTTATTTAGCAAGTTTCCAAAAATAGCAATTTTCCATAATCAGACAAATTCCATAAAGTAATTAGGTTAAGTCATTTATTAATTATTATTATGGAAATAGGGTTCATTTTAGCAATTCATGATAGTTTAGGGTTCATTATGACAACTTTCCATATTTTAGGGTTTTAAATGTAAATATGCCAAAGTTAAGGTCCAAAATGCAAATATTACAAGTTATTCATTTTAATCCATAAGTTTACCATAATTACAATTTCCATCCTTTAATTTCAACAATTTTACAAATTAAACCCTTTAATTAATTAGATTACAAATTAAACCTTATAATTAATCAAATTACAATTTAATCCTTACAATATTCATATCTACCCATTAAGCCTTCAATTATCAAAAATTACTCATTACACCCCTTACATAATGTTTATACGAAATACCCTTTATTTTTCATAATTTACAAAACAAGCCCCTCTATTTAATTAATTTCTAATTCGATTTAATAATATAAACAATTTACCATTTAAACCTTTTAATTACAAAATTTACACATAACACCCCCATATAATAATTTTTACGAATTGCCCCTGGTCCAAATAACCTTACAAAAATAACCCCCATGTTTATAAAATTACAAAACACACTCTTTACTTTTAAAAATCCAATCGGTATACCTTTTTCATGCATAAACTCTAACCCTAAATTTCCCAATCATTTCCAATCATTAACACAACCTTAAAAACACATTAATTTATCAGATCTATCATCAAAAATTCAAACCCTAACCTGTTTGATTTTATTTTCATTTTTAACCCCTTTTTCTTTATGATCCGGTTTCAACAAAAACTCACCAAGGATGATTTAAGCTTCGAAAATACCAAGTATCATTTTTATAGTGTTATTTAGCACGAATAGGACCTGAGAAAAATAGTCTTGGTGGACACAAAATTCATAATAGCCAATTTACAATTTACTTTGTTTTTAGGGTTTCGCTTCATATTTTAATTCAAACGACTTGAGTAGCATGCATGGATTGTTATAGTCATTTTATTTAGATCATATATGATGTAAAAAGAGTCACAAAAATACCAGATAGCTTATAGAATGATCGAATGGGTTCTGGAAAAATCATACCTCTCGGCAAGAATGGAGTCGAACAAAAACTAAAACCGAGTGAACCAAGCCTTAAAAAATTGAACTACCATTTTTCTACACTTCCTATAGCACCAAGGAACTCAGGAAAAATGATAAGAACTCGTGGAAAATTGGTGGTGGCTGATTTGGAGTTTTAGTTTGGATTTATGGTTTTTAGAGTGAAATAAAAGGAAGATAATTAACAAACCGTGTATTATGGAGGAGGAGGGAGGTGATTTCGGCCCAATACTTATTGTGATGATATAATTCTAATTTTTCCAAAGTTTCCATATTTAATTTGATGTTTATCCTTGATTTTATACCTTTTAAATATTTAAAAAATAATTAAATATACATAAGTATGTATTTCGGCCTACAATGTATTTTTATGGGTGACAAGTAATTTTTGGACATTTTAAAATATTAAAATGTTGCAACAAAAATTATCTTACTTCATATGTTGCTCATTTCCAAGAGTTTGGGATTCATTTGGTGTTTTATGTACTTATTAATTGAAATTTAAAGTTACAAGGGTATTTTGGTAATTTTGCATGTTTTGAAATTTTGGGTATTACAACTTCTTCCCCTCTAAAATAAACATTTCGTCCTCGAAATTTGAAATCGTAAGGTTAGACGAAGTCGTAGCAAGTCGCAAAAGATCGTCACAAACATTCTCACGCCCGGGAAGGTTCTTCCAAAAAGTATCTTCAGACCAAATAGTTTCTCATGACTCAAATCAAAATGAGGTGGATTCAAATTTCTCAGAAGGAGACAAAATAGGTTGATTCCAATCAAAAGGTTCATGCAACATAAATGGATAATAGGTGAATCTTCTGGAAAGCTCATATGGAAAACGAACAAGATTTCAAATCAATTTAACTGTATCAATAGTAGATAGTTCTACAATGAGCTCAGGATTTATAACTGAGGTCAAACAGAATGCAAAACGAGAGTCCAAATTCATCCAGATATCCAATGAACGAAGGTGGAGTATACGCATAGGTAGAATGAACCTAACGTCTCACTAATCACGGATAATCCAACGGAGATCAAATTCTAAATTTCTTAGGTACTCCCCAAGATATCCTATGGCCACAATGAGTGCACGTTATATGGTGTAAGTATTATCATGTTGATCAGGCGTCATAATACCAGCACCACATAAATATGCCTTCATGATGATCATACTTTATCTCGAGTCGTAAGCAAAACAACCTATCTTAATCCACCTAGTACTTCTACAGTCTCAGAGGTCAACAAGGTCAAATGTCTTAGTCAAGAGGGAAAACAAAACTACTCGCAAGAGTATCGGAATCCCAGATTGCCTAGCAGAAGTAAGGTACGCCGTCCACAAGCACAATTCGCCAAAATTCCCAAAACAAGGCCATCATCGAACACACGAAAATAAACACGAAATTGAATTGCTTCTAGGGGACTTAAATCATTAAAGGATCTTATTACTATATAACGAAGCTTAAGCGAGTCAACGAAAGTGAAAGTTAGTTGCCAATAACTTCGGCCTTCACAGAATCAATTCTTCCAAACATAAAAGGTCTGCTTCGAAAATCCGTTCATTCAAAACATTCAATCTCTTCAAGTCCGGTTAATCTGTCTTCGTTTGTCCATCAATCTGGAAGTGAAACAAAATCGTGAACTTGTGTCTGGTTCATCAAGCCTCCTGCAGTTCTTCTTGGAAAGTGATGGAGTAATGTGAATTTCTGGCACGATCTTCAAATACCTTCGTCGTCCAGTCTGCTTCCGTTCTCAATTCATCTTAGTACAACCAAGATGAATAGGGAAGTGAGACTGCACGTCTTCATCAGTTCCTGGTTCGCCGTCTTGACTAGATTTCCTCTGCATCGCCAACACTTCTGTCTTGTAAGGAATGTCTTCACTCTTCAGGGTAGCCACCGTTGTTGTCAACTCCAGGTCATGCAGTGAAGTAATTCTTCTGCAAGGTTCAAATGATTTCAGTTCTCCACTCGGTTATCGGTCTTGACCAATTTGTGATAGTTTCAAAACTTGCGGGATTTAAAGAGATACCCTCAATTAAGAACGCCGATGTCTCAACAAATATCAAATTTCCAGAATGCACAAATGATCGACAAATTTCTAACAAAGTGCAAAAATGATTTTCATGCTCTTCCTCGTCTCCGAATGTACTATTAAGTCATACAATGACCATTTGCCCAAGTACTCACGAGAAAACATCATTTATCAAATTCACAAAACAGTCAGAGCTTTAGCTAATACTATTAGCGTCACTAACCGTCATAGCAGTCGTTACGAATACGGAAGGCGATTCTAAGAATAACCTTAATTCATACTTCCATCTGAAGGGAACTTCGCGCTCTGAAATTGAACAGACACATAGTCGTTTCAAGGTGGAGAAATAATGGTTCCTAATAGCAATACAGTTCAGCTTCCAGTAATTAATACATATCTCCTGTCACCATCCTCTTTATCGCGAACGAAACTGAAACACGCCCAAAAGATACACTAAGCAAACTCACTTCCTGGTCTTCGGTTGCTGCTCTTCCCGGTTGCTTAATCAACTGGTATGATCCCGGACACATCTTCGCATGGTGACTAGACAATCTCTCGGTATCATGTCAAATCCTACTTCACACTCCAGCGGAAAACTTGGTGGTTCAAGCAGGAATCATATTCAGAAAACTCAGGGTGCCAAATAACTCTCAAGATAAGGTTCATTCATTGGTGTACGAAATGGGTTCTAGGAAAACTTCATAACCGCGAAAGTAACACACGAGTCTCCAGAGTAATAGCGATAGCCAAAAGTTTAACAATCGGTAATCATGGTAGGGAGTTCAAAATTGTTTCAAGCGCCAAAGGTGAGACATAGGAGGATAGTTGTCAATATTTTGAATGCTCAATCAACCAATCCCTTATCAGAATAAAATCGAAGTTAACTATCCAAAGAAAGCTAGATCAACAAAGTAAATCTTATCGTTCAAAAGCGAGAGGGAAACATTCTTACACTCGTGGTTAAACACCACAAGACTTCTCATAGGGACAGAGATGGGTAAGACGAAATCAGATAGCGTCGGATGATTCATATATGCTTATCAAAACAAGAGAGAAATCACAGAATGTATCAAGTACGTCATCGCCATGGAGATTCTCAGAATGCCCGAAGAGGCATCAAAATGATTAGCAAAAGGATCAGAGGTCAGAGTCAGAATCTGAAGATAAGGATCAAATAGTGTCAGGCAATTATTATGCAATTTTCAATGCCTTCAAGGTTTATTTAGGTTTCAAATCTTAGGTGGTGCAAAGCATAAGATTTCAATCTCCAAAAGTGATCTCAATAGGCTTTAACCAAAAGAAAGGAACGAATCAGAGTAATGCGGAAGCAATGCTACTTAAACCAATGCCATAAAGTCTACCCATTCCTCACCGGTCAAAACTTAAGTTCTTATAAGGAAATCCTAAAGCAAGTTCTCACGGTGTTCTCCTATGTTCTTACAGTGGAAGCCTAATGGTCCAAAATTCACAGGCCAAGGGTAAATGTATTACGAGTCGCAGCCTGTTCTCTGACACCATAAATTGGAACACCCCAACCCGACAAGGGTAGAGATGTCACAATAATGGTTTCACATCAGAACAAACACAAGCATATGACATAAATAATACAATAGAATTTCAATGGTTACAATGGAAAATCCGAAACTACAAGGTTACAAATGAGAAATACAATAATTACTAAGTCCGAGTATAAGCTCTTCTAGTCATCTCTAATCCAAATAGCTAATAAGGTCTTCTAAGTCCAAGGTACTCTCCACTCATACCCAGCTTCCAACTAAACCTGCCGTAGGAAAAGAAATGCGGCTGAGCTACGAAAGCTCAGTGAACAGATATAACGATAACAAAACAGTAATGATGGAATAGTGAAGTAAGTGAAACAATGCAAGGTATCACAAGAGTTAGGAAAGAATATAAAGGTTATGCAGAGATATCAGGAATTAAGAAACAGTTACAATAGATAAGAGTAAAGGGAAATAGTAATCCCAACCCGAGCCCAAGTCATATCAAGTCAAGTCATGTATCAAGTCAAGTATGTATTCGGAGGGGTGACCTCGGAATACTAAGTACAAGGTTATAAGGTAAAGTAAACAGAAATCCACTACGAGCCCAAATCAAATCAAATATCAAACCAAATAGGTGTACGGAGGGGAGACCTCTATACCAAACGCAATATGAGGGGATACCTCCAAAGGGTGGAGTAGCTAGCTCCCAAATATGTGAAAGACGTGTATCGCACACACCATCAGTCACCAAATATAACAAATAATATAACGGCAAAGCCCAAATAACAAATCTAGGATGCATCCATACGCCCCAGGTGGCCAAAGTCTGCCTCTACGTAACAAATCAAATCAAATCAGGGACGGGACAGGTCATCACTCTCCTGCCCTAGAGTCATGCCATCGGTGCATCAATGACATGGACATGAAACCCTCATGCCTAGTGAATGGCTCGTAGTCTCAAACTGTGGGTCAAGGGTCAAGTATCAAATGTCCAAGTATCCAAGTTCAAATTTCATATCAAGTGGTTCAAGTCAAATTTCCATTTCAATTATATCATAAGGTTCATATCAAATGGTTCATATCAAATGTCTCATATCAAATGGTTCATATCAAATGGTTCATATCAAATGGTCAAAACAAAAGGAATCATAGCAAAGGGTTTATATCAAAGGTTTATAAAGCAAAGTTTCATAGCAACAGTTCATTTAAAAAGGTTTCTATTAAAAGTCCATTTAAAGCAGTCTTTCAATAATGGTTTTCATAAAAATGATCTTACAAAATAGTTTTCATAAAAACTCTAAGTAACTTTCATTTAAAAGTAGTATCGCATCTTTTTAAAATAGCTTTTCTCAAACATTTTCATATATAATTAAGAAAGGTTTTCACATCCAGTTACCAAAATCAAATGAACCTTCAAAGTATCAAGTGATTCAAATATTCATGTTACAGGGTGACGAACGAGTCATATCAAGTATCAAGGGAACATGCAAGGTTCCATTATCAAGGTTCACAAATCAAGGGAAACATAGCAAAGGCATAGATTAAATAAGAAAGCCCCAAATAAAAAGGCTCAGATCATAATCAAACCAATATAGACAGATGTAAGTGAAACATGAAGAACGAATCAAAGTATAAGGGAACATAGCAATGGCTTAGGGAACCCTATAGTGAATCAAGATCAAAAGTCATGAGAAGGACACCCTTACTGAGAAAGGGTAGAATATCTGTACCTTATACCGCAAGTGAAAACACATCTAGAAATATAAAGATCGGAAACAAACTCCATCTTCAGCGAATCTACACGAATACATGGTCGTCTTATTATTAATATCTTCTTTAAATCAGATTTCTCATTTTAGTCGGCTTTTCATTTTTAGCAGGTTTCCTCAATTAGTAAGTTTCCATTTTTAGAAAGTTTCCTTATTTAGCAAGTTTCCAAAAATAGCAATTTTCCATAATCAGAGAAATTCCATAAAGTAATTAGGTTAAGTCATTTATTAATTATTATTATGGAAATAGGGTTCATTTTAGCAAGTCATGATAGTTTAGGGTTCATTATGACAACTTTCCATATTTTAGGGTTTTAAATGTAAATATGCCAAAGTTAAGGTCCAAAATGCAAGTATTACAAGTTATTCATTTTAATCCATAAGTTTACCATAATTACAATTTCCATCCTTTAATTTCAACAATTTTACAAATTAAACCCTTTAATTAATTAGATTACAAATTAAACCTTATAATTAATCAAATTACAATTTAATCCTTACAATATTCATATCTACCCATTAAGCCTTCAATTATCAAAAATTACTCATTACACCCCTTACATAATGTTTATACGAAATACCCTTTATTTTTCATAATTTACAAAACAAGCCCCTCTATTTAATTAATTTCCAATTCGATTTAATAATATAAACAATTTACCATTTAAACCTTTTAATTACAAAATTTACACATAACACCCCCATATAATAATTTTTACGAATTTCCCCTGGTCCAAATCACCTTACAAAAATAACCCCCATGTTTATAAAATTACAAAACACACTCTTTACTTTTAAAAATCCAATCGGTATACCTTTTTCATGCATAAACTCTAACCCTAAATTTCCCAATCATTTCCAATCATTAACACAACCTTAAAAACACATTAATTTATCAAATCTATCATCAAAAATTCAAACCCTAACCCGTTTGATTTTATTTTCATTTTAACCCCTTTTTCTTTATGATCCGGTTTCAACAAAAACTCACCAAGGATGATTTAAGCTTCGACAATACCAAGTATCATTTTTATACTGTTATTTAGCACGAATAGGACCTGAGAAAAATAGTCTTGGTGGACACAAAATATATAATAGCCGATTTACAATTTACTTTGTTTTTAGGGTTTCGCTTCATATTTTAATTCAAACGACTTGAGTAGCATGCATGGATTGTTATAGTCATTTTATTTAGATCATATATGATGTAAAAAGAGTCACAAAAATACCAGATAGCTTATAGAAGGATCGAATGGGTTCTGGAAAAATCATACCTCTCGGCAAGAATGGAATCGAACAAAAACTAAAACCGAGTGAACCAAGCCTTCAAAAATTGAATTTCCATTTTTCTACACTTCCTCTAGAACCAAGAAACTCAGGAAAAATGATAAGAACTCGTGGAAAATTGGTGGTGGCCGATTTGGAGTTTTAGTTTGGATTTAGGGTTTTTAGAGTGAAATAAAAGGAAGATAATTAACAAACCGTGTATTATGGAGGAGGAGGGAGGTGATTTCGGCCCAATACTTATTGTGATGATATAATTATGATTTTTCCAAAGTTTCCATATTTAATTTGATGTTTATCCTTGATTTTATACCTTTTAAATATTTAACAAATAATTAAATATACATAAGTATGTATTTCGGCCTACAATGTATTTTTATGGGTGACAAGTAATTTTTGGACATTGTAAAATATTAAAATGTTGCAACAAAAATTATCTTACTTCATATGTTGCTCATTTCCAAGAGTTTGGGATTCATTTGGTGTTTTATGTACTTATTAATTGAAATTTAAAGTTACAAGGGTATTTTGGTAATTTTGCATGTTTTGAAATTTTGGGTATTACAAATAGCACCGGGAAAAAGATGCGGGTCACTTGCTTATGCAGTTGTCCCAACGCATCAGTTTCCTACGTCAACGCATCATCTCCACCAATTTATTGCATATATAACCAAAAAAGTACATAGTTAGTGACACATAACTTTTCTCGGAGCAAGTTTACAAAAGGATATCTGATATATTAAAAAGTAGAACGACAATCCTTCTTTTGCTTAACAGATAACCCTTCAATGATCTGTGATCACATCTGGTTTCATGAAGGATCCGTGGTTGCATCTGGTTTCATGCTCCAAAAAAGTAATTCATCCTCTATTTTTAGTTGTTACTTTCTAGCATGTTTAAACGATAAAAGTTGCTAATATATTTTCTGAAAACTATAAGGAGACTATTACAAAACCTACCTGAACGTGGAAAAAACATATCGAAGTCACGGTTACACGGGCATATTGCTACCTATGATTGTTCATTTGAAGAATATATATATATATATATATATATATATATATATATATATATATATATATATATATATATATATATATATATATATATATCTCGGCAAGTCAATATCAGAAACAAAGCAAATTTTCTTAATTTTACCCAAATCACCCTGTAACAATGTGACAAATACGATTGCATAAACTATTTTATTACCAAACTGAATTCAACTCCAGGTTCAAAGTCGCATTCATTACAAAGACATCCCTTGTCTCAGACTAAATCAAACTGAAATGGCTAAAACTAATCAACTTTTTTCTGGTATGCAAGCATTAACTACATAATCAACTTTTTTCTGGTATGCAAGCATCAACTACATGTATCGAGAAAAAAATGAAAGAAGAGTGTGATGAAAAGTTAAAACGAAGATTTGAAGATTATAAAGGTGAAAATAGAGGATGTACCTTAATTTTCAAACATGTAGCTGGTTCCACCGTGGCCCTCAAATACTCTCCTTGAGAGTTAACCTTCAGTGGCAACTCCATTCTGCAGAAAATTAGTGTTGCACGCACAATGAACTGTTTCTAAATCAAAGAGTGTAGAGCAACAAAATAAACTTCCCCGACTGGTTCGCTGTTAATCAATCAACCACTTCTGAAGCACGATCCACATATGAGAATTCTGATATTGATAGGAGAACAAACTCAAATGCTGAGTGATATGTGTCTAATTACACATATATTTTATATTGTTAAACCCACATAAGCTGCCAAAAACACTTTGAAAAGTCAAATAATACAGAAAATATCATAAAATGTGTTTTTATATGACTCAGGAACAAAAAGATTGAAAACAGATGAAAAACGAACAAAGTTTACACAATTGTCACTTTCAGTCCCTGGAGTTTCACAAATTGGCAGATCTAGTCCCTGAATGTTTAAAATGAGTAAAAAGTCAACTTAAGTCCTTGGGAAACCAAAAATGTTCACAAATGATCCCTGGATAAAAGTTTACACAAAATGGCAATTTTTACCCCTCAAGTTACAAAATTGGCAAAATTAGTCCCTGGGTATTTAAAAATGGAAATTTAACAAAATATACCCTTGTACTATTCATGAATGACAATTTGGAACCTTTTTGATAACTTTTGGGAAATTACAATTTCACCCCTCAAACTTTGGAAAATTACATAAATGGTCCTCGGGTGTTTTAAATTGTAATAAATGAAAAATAGGACCTATGGTTTAATTAACTTGACAATAATGGTCCTTGTGATTACTTTTGGAAATTTACAATTTCAACCCCTCAATAATCCAGAAATTACAAAATTGGTCCTTGTGATTTATTTACTAAACCAAACCGGATCCCACTATTACCCCTAAACCCAAAATTAAATAAACCCAACCCAATAATAATATTACCCAAACCCTTTTTATCCTAACCCAATCCCACAACCCATCACCAAGCCCAATCTCTTTTAAATATAACCCGGCCCACACCCTAATTAAATATCCCAGGGTCAAACTTTAGTTTGACCCGTCTCCTTCCCTCCCACTCTCACTGACACAAAACAAAACCACCATCACCCACCTTATCAAACAAAACCACCCAACACCTCACCCCTGACAATCCACCTCAACCCCCCTCCTTATCTCTTTACTAAACCCACTTGCCCACATGACTCAGTAAAAAGTTAAAACGCCACATGTCCTGCTTTCCCGCCAAAAATGCCATGGATGGCTGAGATCACTTCAGAACAATTGGATGGGTGGGATTAGCTCGGAATCAATCAAGGAGTCTTGTGGAGTGCTATATAAAGAAAAAGAACCATAGAGAACATGGGGTCAGTAGTTTAAGACCAAAATTAGTATAGAAAGTAGCATAAATGTTATTTCAGTTTAATTCAAGGTTTTCAGTTGTAATTCCAGTTTGTTTCAAGTATTGTGTTGTAATTTATTTCTGTATTGTAATTATTCCAAGAGTTAATGAAAGTTCAAATTTCCATGTTCTCTGTAATTCGTATTTATTTGTTTAGCTATTAAGAACCAATCAAAAGCCATAAATACCCTTGCTATGAGCTTATGAAAGCTTTTCATAGCTTTTCATAATCTTATATAGATTACACAGTCCTATTCCAAGAAAGTCAAGAAAAGTCAAAGTTTTGCCAAATAAGCAATTGGAAGGGTTAAGCAGTTGTGATTAAGCTGATTGGGGTCTAAACTTGGTAAGTGACATTCCAAGCTCAGTTCTGATCTAGTTCTCCTCTGTTCCTATACCATTCAGTTGTAAGTTTTCTCAAAATTTTGCATTAGTTTCAAGTTTACTGTTACAGTGCTTATTTTTAGCTTATCTTCATTATTTCTTGCTTATTAGTAGTTTAAGATCATATTTCATCAGTATAATTAGTTTCTTATAGCCTTTGTTTCATTTCACCTTAAAAAACTCAAAAAGTCAAAAACAAGCCAATAAGGCATAGCTTATCTAACTGCTTATTTCTGCTTTGTAAGTTGTTAAACATAGTTTATATAAGTTAGTAATCAGTCATTGTTCAGAATCCTAGCTTAAAATAACCATTTTCATTTTAAAAATCTAAAACAGTCCCTAGAAGGGGTGTTTGGTTCAAGCTAGTTAACTGGTCAAACTTGTGTGTACTGTACATTTGACTTATTCCCAACTTTGAACCAGCTTATAGTAGCCATAAAAAGCTGTTTTGAAGTCCTCATTAGTAGCATAGATAGATAATCAAGTTTCTTGGTGTCTGTGGAAATTTTAAGCTGTCAAAAGCTCAAACAAGCTCACACTAGCCACAAGCTAGTTTGGTCCTTGTTCTTGGCTTTTCTGAGTCTCTTGTGACTCTATTAGAAGTAATCAATAGCTGGATTAGGTGCCCTTTGGTTTTGTGCATTTCTGCACAGCAAACAGTCAAACATCAGACATCAGTGTTTTTGGTTGCTGATCTAGGCTTCAATTGGACATCAATTGGGCATTTTATGATGGGGCTTTTAGGTTTTCTAGATAGCTCATAAGCCTAGCTAAGTTTTGCCCCCATAATATTGCATCTCAGTAGCTTATTTCATAGCTTAATTTGCCCTGCAATCTTGCCTTTTTCTGCATTTTCTGTTTCAATTTTTCAACTGCCTTTGTGATCATTTGGCTTATTTTGTGGATTTGCTGCTTGAAATAAGTTGTTTTAAGCTTAGACAAGTATATTAAACTTGTCCTGAGCAGTTGGTGCATTTTTGTGCTCATTAGCTTATTTCTAGCTTATTTGCCAACTGCTTATTAGCCCAAATCTGCTTTTTAGGCTTAGCCAACTTCCACTTTTATTTTTCCTAGCTTTCTAATATTATTTTAGATTTATCTGTAAATTTTCATAATTTTCTGAATAGTTTTAATATTTTTAATCTTTTTAATTAGTTTCTAATAGTATTTAAATCATAATAAATAGAAAAATAATCAGAAAAATATAATTCCAATTTTCATAATTTTCTTTTGTTAATTTTAATCCAGGAAAAATATAATTATATTTTTAGGCCTTAAGAAAATCAAAAATAGAAATAAAGTGATAGCTTCTATTTAATAGAATTTATCTTTTTAAATTTTAATTAAGTAATTTTCATTTTTATAATTTTCTTAGCTTTTTCTCATCTTATAATATTTTTAGAAAAAGTTTTAGATTTTTCTTTGTTCATTTAGTATTTTTTATAATTTAAATTAGTTTAATAAGTAATTAAATAAATAAATAATTAATAATAATTAAATAAAAAGTATAAAAAATATAATTTTAGTTTTTAAATAAGTTTTAAGTTATTTTACATTTTTAGGTTTTAAATTTCATAAATTTTATTTTTGTCCCATTTTAGCTTTCCCGTTACGCGTTTGTAATTTATTTATCCGCGTTTAATTTTCCTGTGTATATCTGTTTTTATTTGTCATTTAGAATTATTAAATAAAGCAAAATCAAAAAAATATCTGATTCATCAATCACTTTAATCCAAAGCTTTTCACAGTTGCCCATTCACACCTCGTTGGGAAACGACCCAGGTGATCACTTGCCTGGTTTCACACTACACACGAGCATTCGTTCTGAGACTGTTTGCCTTTTATCATTTATTACTGTTGGCCATTCACAAGTGGTTGACTTGTGTGATAGAGAAATAAAAGATAACTAGTTTGGGAGGAATCAAATTTTGGCGCCGCTGCCGGGGAGGTGTGCTGCGACTATTGTGAAGAATTTTAGCGATTAGTGATTCGAGATCCTTCTATTAGAAGTTCCTATTTCCCAAAAACAATATAAAATACCAAAAATATTTTTCTTTTCTTTTCTATTATTATTATTATTATTATTATTATTATCATATAAAAATAAAAAACCCAAAAATATTTTCCGTTTTCTTTAATAAATAACAAATAAAAAAATTACCATCGAAAATCAAGACAGAGTACTACCTAACTGGGGGTACGACCATAATAAGTTCCCAAACCAAAGATTAAAACTTACCTTTGTGTCACTTGCGAATTCGGCTCACCTTTGATTGATAAACAAACTCTAACGGAGGTTCTAGGATAGTCTGACATTAAATTGTCGGACTGAAAGAAGCGGGTTTTTAAGGAGCATAAAATGACCACTAAGTATCACAATTAAAATTATGCTTATCATCTAAGAAAAAGTAGGTTTACTTTCGGTAGTCGAATTCACATGATCCACTGCATATTTGTGAGATAATCTCAGTAAACAAATATTTACAGTCATACATACACATCATTTCAACATGCCTTAATCACAAACGTTAACATACATAATCAATAAATTCAAAAGGTACTAACCTCCAAGTCTTCCAGCGTTAAACTCTATTCTGTGACTGGGCTTCCTGCCTCTTCAAATCATATTAAGCCCAAACACGTTGTGAATCAATGAACTCGCTCTCCCATGGCTGTTAAATGCAAAAAAAAAAAAAAAAAAAAAAAAAAAAAAAAAAAAAAAAAAAATGTCAGGAGACAAATGACCACATACTATGTAAATTGCTTCAAGTCCCAAAAATTGCGGATAGATCACATACAAATACACTAATAATTTGTTTGCCTCAGAATAATTTGTAGATAGATTCTGCCACATACTATTCACGGCAGAATAGTCTACCTTGGCATGCCGGTACCTCTTCTGTCACACACATAACTACTTTTTTATTACTACTTGTACTTATGGACCCTTCGTATAAACTTGTATCAGTTAGTGCCAGCTGTTACAGAGCTCATTGTTGCAGAATTGATGTATCTGCAATGGATGGATCCCAAGCAGCCTATATATCTTTATATCAATTCCACCGGAACTACTCGTGATGATGGTGAATCGGTGAGCCATTGTTAGCATTGCTGACAGGATTCTAACTGTCATGGACTGTGATCGGGTTTTTGTCATTGATGCAGGTAATTTAGGTGGAAAATAGGGGGATCAATATGGGTTGCAGACTAACGGGTTATGTTTAGGGTACAGACCGGGTCAGATACTCAGATTGACCCGAGACGTTTTTCACTCAAGTCTTAATTTTTTTTAATAAAAATAAGTGTGTCGGATATTATTATTTCAAGTTATAACCTGAATCAACCCACCTCATAAGCACATGGGTATCAAATTTGAGCATAAAATGATCACTAAGTATTACAATTAAAATTATGCTTATCATCTAAGAAAAAGTAGGTTTACTTTCGGTAGTAGAATTCACTTGATCCACCGCATATTTGTGAGATAATCTCAGCAAACAAATATTTACAGTCATACATACACATCATTTCAACATGCCTTAATCACAAACGTTAACATACATAATCAATAAATTCAAAAGGTACTAACCTCCAAGTCTTCCAGCGTTAAACTCTATTCTGTGACTGGGCTTCCTGCCTCTTCAAAGCATATTCAGCCCAAACACGTTGTGAATCAATGAACTCGCTCTCCCATGGCTGTTAATACAAACAAAAAGAAAATGTCAGGAGACAAATGACCACATAAGATTTAATAACATCTAGGGAGTTGGATCTCATACCTGTATATAACAATAAAGATTTGCGATCAGTTGGCCTTCCTCATGTTGTTATAGCTTTCTGAATCAGCAGTAGGATCGCCGTCAAAGGTTCCAACAACAAAAACAAATATAAGCAACTCATTTTCCTTTTCAATGTCAACCTACACAACCTGATTCACCGTGCACAACCTCAAATACAGCTATAGGGTGACAACTTTTTTTGAACTGTTATTTCGGTTGGTGTTGACACATGTCAAACTGTAAGACACTGACCAAAATCTTCGGTACACCAAACATGTTACAGTTGCTTCGAGTCTAGTACTTTTCAAGAATAAAACAAATAGATACCCATTTTGTATAATCTTTTGCATTATCATAATTTATTTATGTTTGACGCTGCGAACAATTGAACTCTCTATATGACTCTAAAGAGACGTGAATTCCCAACCTATAATATATCAGTTGAAATATTTTCGATATGTATTGCTCTAAACGCTTTGAAGGAATTCTTGTGTGCATTACATACAATATACAACACATACCTTTTAATGTCCTCCACGGCTTGCTTTCATCTTTGTATCTGAAGTTCAAGTATGTGAATTAGTGTTGCTCTTGCCTGAAACACATGTTTTTCTGGTTGAGTGAATAGGTCTTAAAATGATGACAAATCAAGCAAATCAAATGTACTTAATGTGGACGTAACGAATTGAGAAGATGGTGCAAGTTCTTAAATGTCTTCCACTCTCCTTGCATATTGTGATGGCCGCTCTATTAAACCCAAATCAAACAAACTAATCAAGTATAGATGAAAAAAACAATAATCAATTAAACCCGAATCAAACAAACGAATCAATTTATTTTCTGTAAAATAACAAATTCACAACCATGGTAAATCGCAAGTGATAATGAAATTCATGCGGTGCATTACATTAACGCACAATTGTCCCGCGTACTATTATATATAATACGCGTACCGTCATACGCATTTGATTTATACACGTTACTTTCTACGGTAAATTCACGAATGCCACACCGCTTAAATACGTAAAACCTTACATAACACAATCAAAAAATTTATTTCAACTCAATTCAAGTACAATAAAACCTGAATTAGTCCTTAACATATCTAATCCCATAATATCAAACCTTAATATTAATCATCAAAACCCTAACTAAATCAACAAATCATCACTAAGAAAAAAATAGTAAAAAGTAATATACCGATTCACTCTTGTAAGCAGATGAGGAAAGTTTAGCTCCAACACTGTAAAACCAAATATATCAAATTTCGCACATAGTAAAAACACACATACTTATTATTATTATTATTATTATTATTATTATTATTATTATTATTATTATTATTATTATTATTATTATTATTATTATTATTATTATTATTATTATTATTATTATTTAAAAAATAGGTAATACCTTTCGAGATAATCACGGAAGAAAGAGAGTGAAGGATCACTGAGAATAGACGGATCGGATTTGCAAGTGTTGATGAATTGTTAATGATGACTGGTTAGGAAGGGTGGGTGAGAAATTGGTGTTGTAAAAAAAAGAAAAAACAAACACACACTTGATCAAAGGATACCTCAATCACCCGTAGCTGAAAAAAAAAAATAATAATAATAAAAAAAAAAAAAAGTTGAATAATAGTTTTTGAGTATATATGAAACCATTATAAACAACATACCTGTATACATATCACCAACAAAGAAGACGAAAACCTGCACATCAAATCAGAAAAGAACATTAGGGTTTTTGAGAAAAATGATATTATGAATGAGGTGTGATTTCTTTTACGTATACGTTTTGAGTATATTTTTTTATTAGGGTTACCTGACTTGCAGGGATTCTCCTAAATATAATATAATTGTTTGCATAGGTTTATAGATTTGGGTTTGCAAGATATAATCAAAAAAATGTGTTGGTCTAGTGGTAATCAACTTTGTTGATGTTACCAACACCCCAAGTTCGAATCCATCAACGTACATTTTTTACACAAATAAAATTCGAATTTAAAAAAAAAATGTTTCATGAATAATTTTGCCACGTGGCATGATGAGTTGGAATTAATGCCTGCTTACTGGGCATTAATGCCCGCTTATTGGGCATTTAAGGCCGCTTACTGGGCAATCTGGCATTTGATGACGTCATACGCATATTGTTATATATTATATGTATATATATATATATATATATATATATATATATATATATATATATATATATATATATATATATATATATATATATATATATATATATATATATATACACTAGCTTCATAACCCGCCCATCGGGCGGGTTCGCTTCATAAGAATATTAATAATAATAAGTGTACGTAAACGAATATTGAAAAAAACAAAACATAATATAAACATACAATGAAACGAAAAATATAAATAACAAAACATTGAAATCTTAATAAAAGTAACAAACATAATTAGATTTATCAAAGACCAATCTAACAATTAAATTCTGGTATTTTTTCTTGATCAAATGATAAATGCATATTGTCATAATAAAGGAATTCCACAAGCTCTTCATCGCTAACATCATTATCTTCTTCAAGGTCAATCTTTTTGAGTCTTGTTTGTTCAACCTCAAGCTTGTTTCCTTTATACAAAGAATTTTCCAAAAAAATTTAACGAAACAACATTAATTGATGACAATGGTTATGGAATTTATAGGAGGAGGGATGATGGAACTACTATAAAGAAAAACGGTACTGATTTGCATAACGGTTACGTAGTCCCTTCTTCAAATACGACATAATACTTCTTTGTAAACTACATTTGAAGTATAGTTGCAATAATTTCCTTCCCTATCTAAACATAGAACCTTCAACCCTCGCTTGCTCTTCACTCTTGACAAAGCCACGTATAGCTGGCCGTGCGAGAAGACAGGCTGTGGTAAATACAAACCAACCTGTGACAATGTCTGTCCCTGGCTTTTATTAATCGTCATACCAAAACAAACTTGAATAGGAAACTGTCTTCTGTTAAATTTGAATGGCATTTTTGTTTCTGAAGGACTTATTACCATTCGTGGAATAGCACAAATCTGACCAACATTTCCACCAGCAATGATCTTTGCTTCAATAACATTGATTCCCAACCTTTGTACTTGAAGCCTGGTTCCATTGCATAGACCTGCTTTTTGATCAATGTTTCGCATTAACATGACAGGAGTACCAACCTTTAACTTTATTGCATGTTGCGGTATACCGGACATCCTTATACCGTTAAGGAAATCTATAGTGTATATCGAATCATCAAAATTTGTGTCTGCATCGTCCAAAGAAACAGAATCAGATGATTCATATATTGTCTCGTCTCCTTCAATTAAATCCAGCATACGTTCATTAATCATGTCAACCATGTCATGAGTTGGTGAAAGAATGGCCCTTTCCTGAAAAAATTCAGGATTCCATAGGTTCTGACGCAAACGCGGGTATGTTGCATCAATTATGGAGCCTACGTAATCATCGGACTCTGGAATCAACATCTCATCTGGAAATACCACAGTGGAGTTGCCATCATTCTTACCACCATCCTTTCCATTCCCGATGTCTAAAATCCAATCGGCAAAATCTTGTATTTCTTTCCTTTCAGACTCAGTTGATCCAGAACCTAATCTCATGTTTACGGTTAACTTCATAACTTTGCAGTGTTGCCACAGATAAGAAGAGTTAATTGTGGCATGGACAACGTCATTACGGCTGGCATTAGGAATTACAGGAAGAATTTGTCTAAAATCACCACCAAAAACAACCACCTTTCCACCAAAAACACGGTTAGATGGTTGAGAAGGGTCTGACCTGCAAATATCACGAAGAGTCCTATCAAATGCTTCGTAACAAAATGACTGTATCATAGGAGCCTCGTCCCATATAATGAGCTTGGCTTGTCGTATCAAATCAGCAAGGTCACTGTCAGCAGGAATGTGGCACATTGAATCTTCTACTATATTAATTGGAATTGCAAACCGAGAATGTGCCGTCCTTCCTCCTTCCAACAATAGCGCTGCAATACCGCTAGACGCAACATTCAGGACTATATCACCTTTTGAACGTAAGGCAGCAGACATTGTTTTGTACAGGTATGTTTTTCCGGTTCCACCGTATCCATACACAAAGAACATCCCACCTTTCTTCTGCTCTATAGCCTCCATAACAGTTGCATAAATACCTTTTTGTTCATCTGTCAAGCTACAATACAGTGTTTTATGCTGCTCTTTTAATTCATCTTTATTATATGATGTCTCATCATATATCAACCTGTTATACCCTTCCATCAAGTATTCGTTTTTTGGAAATGGCATGGACGTCCACGACTTTAAACTCTTGTTGTTACACAGCAGCATGTGTTCAATATAAGTTAGGCATATGTTATACTTCTGATCGTTTGAAAGATGCAGGCCTGCATATACGTAATACCTTTATTTATGATGTGTACAAATAGCATTAGGTGTGTGAGTGTTTGGCACAGCCGTGTTTGCTAACTATAAGTTACACATTAATTAAACATATGATACGGAATGAAAATGATGAAAAACAAAAAAAAAATAAAAGAGGAAATACAACATACCAGGATTATTCCGTTTTTTTGCGCTCAATATGCTCAACATCAGCAGCCAAAACATGCCAAGTTTTCTCCCAAACAATTTCCGGCCGAGACATACTATCTGTCATGAGTAGCATCACAAAGAATGATCTCAAATAATCGCCCATTCCCCAGTGACTTGCTTCAAGTAATCCGTCAATATACTCCTTATCATCCTGCAATAGTCCTCGTGCATAGCAAGCATCCCTGTAAGTTGGATGGACAACACCTTCATATTCTCGGATGTCCTCCCATTTCTGCGGACCTCTCACCTTGTTTAGCAATACACGCAAGTAAAAATACTCTCCCCAAGAAGGCGGGACGTGATGAATACGTCCTAAACTAAAACCTCTCTGTCTCTTTGTCCAAATTCTTTTCTGAGGATTCCAAACATAAAATTTAGGGATCTCCACATAAAGCAACGTCCGCGCAAAAGGATCAGTCCTGTTCAGTTCCATCCACTGTACAAATTTAGTATGGTTTACCGATTCCTTTTCAAGAGTGTAATCAATGCTTTCGGTTGCATCAAATACGACGGACTGTTCATCCTGCAAATGAAATGGCAAGCGTTCAACGGACGGAGTCCTATAGTGTATATCAAATTTAAATATACGCCAAGCTGCTTCACAAGCAGAAAGATATCTACAATCATAGAAATCCTTAATCTCGTCGATCTCTTTGCCATCTAGACCAACAGTAACCCTATCTGGCCCCTTGTTTATGTATTTGAATAAATACTTAATGGACCCAACCTGGTTGCACCATTCAACATTTATATGTGACTGATATCGCCTGAGCAAACCGGGATTATAAGGGACTACGAAACCGTTATGCAAATCAGTACCATTTTTCTTTATAGTACTTCCATCATTCCTCCTTCTATAAATTCCATAACCATTGTCATCAATTAATGTTGTTTCGTTAAATTTTTTGGGAAAATTCTTTGTACATTTGAAATCAACCGTGCACGGACAGCTTGGATTATCATGACCGCATGGGCCGTGCATCATGTGATCTGTAACAATCTGGTACAATTCGGGATCCTCTTCCTTATTCGGTATTTCAGCTGATATATACTTATCAATATTTGCTGTTGTCGTTATTTTATCTTCAGTTTCTAGCCATAGCAATATGTGAGCATGAGGAAGACCTCTTTTTTGAAACTCAACTGTGTAAACAGCTGCATCGAAAAAAATAAAATGATGCAATTAACCAATAAGGTAACAAAGTAAATGAAATGATTCGTTTAAAAAATTGACAATACATTTTAATGAGATTACCTCCTTTGACGCATCCAAATGTCCGTCGATATTTTAAATCAGCCATAAGGCTATCAAGCTTAATTTTAAACACTCGTGTAATTACATCCGGACGGTCTTCAGATTTCAAACCTCTATCAGCCATAAAACGTGAAATCTCGAGTCAATTTGGGTTACATGTAAAGGTTATGAATAAGTCTGGATAGCCATAAAACTTGCAAATTGTCATGGCGTCAAGATAGTTCTGCATCATATACCTTGGACTACCGGTAAATGACGAAGGCAATACGACCTTTCTGCCACGTAGCCGTACTCTAGACTCTTCATCGTCAGCCAATTTTGCCAACTTAGAATAAGTTTCACTTCTAAGCTCTTTTTGCTGTTTTTTGTTAAAAGACATCCTTTCTGATTCAACCATTGTGTATCCATCTACCAAAAATTGTTGAAATAGCCGTCTTCCATTTAGCATCATGGAGAATTCGCTCTTCCTTTCTTGAACACGATATGCGAACCACTCTCTCATTGTAACGCGTGTTCCTTTGTTTGTTTCATCGTAATCAGTTACGCCTTCATGGAATATATTAGTACGATATCCATCCTCAGCACGTGGGAAAAACAAAGGGTATTGCAATGCGAGATAGGAGGGATGCAATTCACTGATTCTCTTAAGATCACCATCTTGTTGATGAAGAATAATGTCCCTCTTGTTTTTGGTTTCGTCAAAGTCTCCCACAATTAAGGCAGCAACCTCAGATGCGGTGGGTAGATTATACTGTCTACCATCTCGCTCCCTTGTACCAATAAGCTTAAGACAAAACTTAGGGGGTGCTTGGTGAGGGGTTAAGGGGGGTGGGGAATGGGTAAGGGATTGAAAAGGGCCCACATTCTCTCATTACTTGTGCTTGGTTACATAATGCAAAGGTATTGATTACCCAGTACTGGGTAATCAACCATTATAGAATAAATTGGGGGGTAAGGTAATGATTACCCACCACACCCATTCCTTTGCATTCCCTTACCCTTTCCCTTTCCCTTTGCATTCCCCTATAATGAACCAAGCGGGCCCTTAGTATCGTTAGAAGACCTCATACGTTCACCAGCCATGCGAAAATCCTGAACCAATGGATTAATAGAATCAAGCATGTCACGTATGTCCTTCGTAAGTTGGGAGTCTAAATCCGTTTTTTGTGAAGACGTGTGCGACTCATTGCTGTAACATAAATGCTTCGTATTTAGGAATTAAGTATATATGGATAATAAGAATATAGAACTTTGCCTGATATTTAAACAAAAAAAAAATGTAGTTGGATAAAGAATCAGACCTGACAGCGTTCATTCTGTTTCTGATTTCATTTTCGGTATCAACAATATAAAGCTGCAAAAATTTAGGTGTCTCTCCAGGTTTTGGCAAAAGAGTGCCTGCTAAATGGTAATTCTCACCATGAATGCGATAGCAATACGGACCACGTCCGACATTAACAGAATGGTCTTGTTGAGCACCCATTGAAGTAAATGCAAACATTGAGTTATACCGCCTTATGTTATCTATGAATGACGCGCTCTTAGGATGTTCTTTCTTAATAAGTTGTTTGAGCAGTTCAGGTGGCTCTTTTAGTTCTGTGCCCAACTTAACCTTACCTCTACCGCAACACAATGAGTATGACTCGGAACTGCCAATGGCTGCTCCTCTTATTGACTCGGCATGCCATAACATTGCACCACAAGATTCACATTCAAATGTTGGATCACCATGATCAAGATAATCTGATATGTGGAAATAAGTGATTGAGATGTAATTGATTTCAGGTATTTAATACATAAATCACATCCTTTAAAATATACGAATGAATTATGTTTTTGTAAGTGTTGGTTTATATATTGTTTACCTTTCGATATTCCAACAAATAAATGTCTATTTGCAGTTTTATTGACTTCACGTTCAGTTTGGTTGAAGTTAATACGCCTTGCAGATTGCCTAGTAACCATTCTGCCTTTAAGCTTATGAACTTCAGATGCAAGTAAAGAGGATTGGCCATTGGATACTTTATCTCGTTTAGAAGATGTGGAACCTATGACACATTATATTAACCAAATGTAGTTGTAAATCAAAGGTTGTATGTGTATATAGAATGATGGATAAATGTTGAATTAGTAATGTATGTATGTACCTAAATTGAATTTCACCAGCGTCTGGTTGCGAAACCTTGAGCCATTGTTGTTTCTTATGAATGTTTCTACAAATACATAGCATATAAAAAAAGTAAACATGGTTTTGGTGGTTTTTTTCATCATGTTGTGTGCGATTACCATTATGATGAAAAGCTAAGTACCTTTTGACGTTGGATCGGTATTTCCACTACCAACAAAAGAAACATTAGGTATTGTATTCTTTGGAGTTAATGAGCCAATAGGCGTAAGATTGTCAACCGGTGTCTCTAATGAAAAAAAAAAACAACTTAAAATTTGCTACATACATAATATAAATATGATAAATTTGTTAATATAAACAATTACGTGTTGAAATTTGGCTTTTACGCGGACGTCCCCTAGGTCGAACAACTTTAACAGCTTGAATAGAGCCAGGAGATAAAGGTGGAGGAGTTCTTTTTCCTAACACATACCATTTTATTTATGAGTAACAATAATTTCATGTTTTATGGACGCGCATAAATAAAAAATTGTTATAAAAACCTTTATAATTAAAAGTTAAAGATAAGATGAATACCTTTTGAGCTTGTTTGATTAGTTTGATTATGCGTTTCTCTTGCCCCGGGTATTCCAGTCGAATTTTGACTATGAAGTCCTTGATTACGTGTACCTTGAAAAAAAAAGTATAATAAATATAATGTTAGTCGACAAACCAAAATGAATAAATAAAAATATAAAAATTCGGTTGTTATTCACGATATTAAGTTAGAGGCAAACTTTCAGAAATTTCTGTAAGTGGAGATCTTGAAGGTTTTCTGCCGGGCTTTCTTTTGGACAAATCAAGTAAAGGCGCATCCGCTATGAAAACATGAAATGCAAAAAAAAAATAGATGAACATATATTCAAATAATTAATATAAATAAACACAACTAAATGAAACATACTTTTATTCATCTGACTACACGCCTGCCTCGTAGATGGTCTTCCAACAGCTTTTTTAGAATTAAGTAACTCGTTACGCGCAGCTGAAAGTAAAATAAATATAAATAGGTTTATAGTTCAAAGGTCTATCAAAATAAAATAAATATACATGTCTTTATAGTTGTTATCAAGTAACAGTATTTATAATATAATTAGCAACAACAAAACCAAACATACTTTCATTCATCTTATTACACGCCTGCATCGTAGATGGTCTTCCAACACCTTTTTTAGAATTAAGTAACTCGTTACGCACAGCTGAAAATAAAATAAATATGAATAGGTTTATACTTTAAGGGAGGTCGATCAAAATAAAATAAATACACATGTCTTTATAGTTGTTATAGATTAACAATATTTATAATATAATTAACAACAACAAAACGAAACATACTTTCATTCATCTTACTACACGCCTGCATCGTAGATGGTCTTCCAACAGGTTTTTTAGCTTTAAGTAATTCGTTCCGCGCAGCTGAAAATAAAATAAATATACATACCTCTATAATTCTTATAATCTAAATAAACTAAATATACATAGCTTTATAGTGGTTATCGAGTAACAAACTTTCCGAAAGTTGAGGTGTTGAAGCCTTCCTTCCAACATTTCGAATCGATAAATCAACTAAAGGTGCATCATGTACCGGAACATGTGAATGTGTTTTAGGACTTGATAACAAAATTGGATTTGCTATAGCTTTCCTCTTGTTCTTATTAACATGTTTGTTTGCTTGGCACAATAACAAAATTTTTAAAACAACAAATCAAAGTATTAGAATAAATAGTGAAAATGTTATTCATGAGTTGTAATTTCTTAAATGATCAACAATAAAACAAACACAGATGATTATGGGTAAAAAATATCATACCTTCGGGTACCGACATGCCATGATTCTCTTTATCTTGTTGAATTTCTTTCATGGTGATGAAAATTAATACAGGTTGTTTTGTGAAGATGGCTTTGATAGACCTTTGAATGTCTCAAAAAAAAAAAAAAAAAAAAAAAAAAAAAAAAAAAAAAAAAAAACGTTTATGTTTGAAGGTAATTATTCAAATATATATGGCATGATTAATTTGAATAATTAACTTTCCTAATTTCATGCAAATCAAATGCAATTTCAACTCCTATATTGTTGGATGATATTTTAAAAATCCACATGCCATAATAGTGGACATATATACACAAAATTAATAATAATAAACCTCATCCTATAATTATATACAAAATATAATGTAATTTTAAAAAAAAAATGGTGCATTCATATACTTGGGCTTGGACCTACAAAATCTATTAGAACCTTTTGTATAGAAAACCTCGAGACTTGTAAAGAAGCTTATTAATCACAAACGGCTGGGTAATCATTGTTACTTCTGACCATTCGTCTGTTCCTCATCAACTGCTTACTAATCAGAAGTAATATTGTAAGATTTATGCTTTTCTTTCTAAATAATGTTAGATTTGATTGTTAGATAGTTGATCAAAGAAAGGTGCTGTTTGTAAAACTTTCATTAGTTAGTATGATGTCAGATCGATGTCCAATTTTATGTTAGGCATGATGAAAACAAATGTGTTTTGCAATATACTTTGATCAAAGGTTGCATGTGGTGTTGTTAGTAAGCTGGTAGATATAACATCAAGTATGATGTAACTGAAATAATATGTATTTTTTAAGAGTGCTAAGTAACTATGAAAGATCAGATTATGAACTGAAATTGACCATTATAAGTTGTTATGATGACTTTGTGGATCACTATTGTTACATAAAAAAAACAAATGCATAACAAAATTACTGTTGGGTAAACCGAAATTTATGATGTGTGTAGCGGATAGGTTACTTATAATGCTCTGTATTTGTATATGGTACTTTTAAGGGTATTTGGCTATTTGTAGATAATATGTCAAGAAATTGTTAGTGATGAAAAATTATTATTATTATTATTATTATTATTATTATTATTATTATTATTATTATTATTATTATTATTATTATTATTATTATTATTATTATTATTATTATTATTATTATTATTATTATTATTATTATTATTTTTGTTATACATATACAAAAGCACATCTCTTTAGTAAGATAATTTGATAAAATATGGCTGGCTGTTTTTGTATTAGTTAATTAAAGGTCACAAAATGGGTGGACACAAATTGTTCATCTGTATTTAGGGTAATTGTTAAACAATATTAGGATCAGGATAAAGTGATTGTTGTTTGAAATAGGATGAATATGACTATATAATGAAGCTTAGGTGAATTGTATATGATTATGCTCCTTGTTCACAAGTGGTTTTAAGCCAATGCTCTGTTTTTGTTTGTGTGAGGTTATATACAATCTTTTAATATATTTATATTTATGTATAGGCAAACATGTGTATCGACTTCATTATACTTCAAGATAAGGATCATTTTGCTGAATTCCAGGTAGTTGAAATACTAATACCAAAATAGTGTAACATAACGTGGAATGTTGTTGTAATCTAAAACTGAAATATATTTGAACTTTATATTGTAGGTGATACCGGAAGTGTACAATCGTGAATCATACAACGGTAAATCCGAGATATACATAATCTCAGCAGATGGGTATCGTTTTAAGGTGCAATTAGTTAAGCCTACTTACGGTCTCTGGTATTTAACCGGCCCAAAATGGACAGTTTTTTGCAATCGGTACTTGAATGAAGATGTAGATATGTTGCATTTTGTTGAAGAAGGGAATGACTGTTTTTATGTGACTGGATACTTGCCAAACGGACATGAAGTAGGTGGATATGATGTAAACAGAGCAACATATTCAAGGTTCAAGACAGTTGTGTTGTCCGACCCACGTTTGCCTCAGGTACAGATAATTGATATACTTAAAAATTGCATATCATAAAATAGAAAAATATCAGTTAACATAGGTTTTGCATAAAAGCAAGTAAAATCTTTGATGACATACTTTAATACAGTCAATTCTGGCTCAACTACTACCGGGATTTGAGGAGCTTGATGAGCTGACTGTCCAAGTGAACGGACAAAATTTCGACTGTCATGTGCGCCGCGTGCAAGTATTTGGGAAACCTGGCACTTATGTGTACACATTGTTGGGTGATGTATGGAGTTTGTTGGTGAACGTTGTTGGTCTGGAGCCTGGAATGACATGTGTCTTCACAAAGAACAGGGGACATAGTATGTGGCTGGATGCGTTTGATGATGACGGGAGCATCCTAACGCAGGGCGTGTTCAAAGGAACTTGTACTCTAAGAAGGATTCAACTGCCGTTGGAGTGGAATGAACAGAGTAAGATATGTTTTACTTGCTTTTATAACCATTTATTTTGTATGCGTTTAACTAATACCATAATTTATTACGTTTGTATGGTTAAATAGATGACGATAGAATGAAACACATTTTCTATTGGCCATTCCACACCGACCATTATGGAGAGTATACCAGAAGCTTCTACAAAAGCTACGCCCAAATCCAGTGCCGCAACAGATTGGTAAATTAATTTAATGTTTTTGGTATGAATATATATCGACTGTCTAACATTTGGTTAACACTAATTGCAAATTCAAATATCACAGGCAATCCCTGCTAATTTCCTGGAAAGACATCCTATGCACACCTACAATAAGGCGATGATCATTCACCAGAATTATAGAGCTGAAATGAGGGTGCAAATGGAGCCGCACAGGGAGAACCCAAACAGAACCAACCATGTAAACATCTTTGGAAACTGGAAGCTGTTAGCGGTGTCATGCCATTTCCCGTACAGCAAGGTGATACGGTTCAAATATGTGTCAAATGGGTTAGACTTGGATGCGCAACCAGGTGAAAACCCTCATTTACCGATATTCCACATATGTTAAGATGGTAAATGGCAGGTCCTCAGGGTTGTTGCTGGGAATGTCAAAAACAATTAACTGTTGATGCTTTATTTTGTGTTTTGTCTCCTTCAAAAACAATGTTTATGGTGCCGTAGTTGTGAACATTTGGTTCTGAACATTTGCTTGTGTAACTATTTAGGTACGTATTGTGGTACTGTTTGTGGTATTCATTCCACTCGAACATTGGCGTTCAAAGGTTAAGTTTGTCGAAGTCTTTGTGCCAATGATTGTACATGACATTTGACACTTGTTAACTTGATCCATGTAGAATGAATGAATATTATCAGTTATCTTATATTTTATATGCCTTCATTGTATTATTATGCCTTGAAATTATCAAACATTTGTAAATAAGAACATTAAGTACTTTAGGTGAAAAAAAGCCCATACGTCCAAGTTGAAAAAAACATTGTAGGGTATGTAACATACAAATAATACAATATTAAGAATCATTCAGCCTTTTTCTATAGGTTATCATTAATAGAACTTTAAGGTGTTTGTAAGTATAAAACTCAATTATTGTGTAAATAAAATGTTAGATGACTTTACTTAACGATACTTAAAATATATGAGACCTATTGATTGGCATGTTTATAAGTGATTAAAAAGTTAAACTTAATAACAAAAGCCGTTAAACTTCATCTTGAAAAAAAATATTATTAACGAAACATTCATAAAGTAAAACCCAAAATGTAAAAATCAAAAATCGTCATCGTCATCTTCAACATCGGTCGAATCATTATATAAAAATTCATCATCAGCAAAAATGTCTGTATCATATCCATCGGATACAGACAGGCCAGTACCAATGTCCGAATCTTTTAAATCTTCTTCTGCTTCATCATCAATGTATTTGTTATGATTATCAGAAACATGAGAAGGGTGAGGCAGATCATTTATATTAACCCACACACCATCATCACTTATGTTCTTCTTTTTATTAGTATCCTCAACGGTTTCTTCATCAATGAGAACAAAATTGTTACCTTTAGATAGTGAAGTTTGTTGTTGATGAAGTTGTGTTTCTTCGTGCGTAAAGTAATCCAAATGCTCCAAATGATTAACGAATTCGTCATCCTTTTTGTTTGATACGTCTTCAAATTTAGATGAAAGTACATTATCAAATGATTGAAAGTCATCATTGTCTTGATCAATGTCTGGAACAGCAGGTTCATCAATGAAATGGTCCAAAACCTTTTTTGAAAACTTACTTTGTGTAACCTTGCGGGTTCGCTTAAAGCTCATTTGGGTTTCATCATCAGACTCCTAACATAATAATGATAAAACATTAGACTCACAAAGGTTACTACTGAATCCAAAAATTGGTATTGTTGATACAGGAAAATTATACCAGGAAATTACAATAGTTGCTACCGAATTTGTAAGTAAATTATAATATATGCATACCAATTTCTCGTGATTTGCAACATGCTCTTCAAACTCTTTGTTTTCACCTTTTGGTAATACCTCATCATTATCCGACAAAACAATATGAACAACATTCTTTTCCAAGAAAGCAGCATCCTTTATATTTCTTTTGCGTTTGCTTGGGTTCGATAACTCCTGTAGTTAATAAAATTTAAGTTCATAAAGCAACTTTATTCTTTTTTATTTAAGGTTGATATTATACGCATACCACTTCATCATCAGATAAAACGATAAGGGTGGAGTTTTTGTTCTTTAAAATGGTTGGTATGTTTGAATCTTCTTCCTTGTTGGTAACCTAATGAACAAATATATAAGACATTATTAACAAATGAAGATAAAATTATATGAATATATGTTATGAAATGATATAATAAACAAACATCATGATTACCTTTGATGATTTCGTATGAACCATTTCTTATGATAAATGGAGGTTTTCGAGCTATTGAAAATGTTGTGAAATTGTTAAGGGTGATGTTTAGAGTTTAAATAAAGTGTGAAGAGATAGAGATTTTAGGAAATGATATTGTTTGCAAATATTTCAAATTCAAGATTGAATCATATCTTTTAAATGTTGATAGTTTGTTAGTAGTAACCTGCAATTTTGGAAATGATTTGCTTAAATTGCAATGTGTAACAAACTATATGATCTGTGGAAACCGTAGAGGGGGGTGAATACGTTTCCCTTTAAAAACTTAAAACTTTTTGTATCAAATAACCGATCAAGTGTGACGTAATATGAAAAGTGTCAACAATGGTTATATGTCATCTAGGGATGAATAAATTAAACTACAACACAAGCACAATCAACCATGACACATACATAACATAAGCAACTAGCCACACAAGCATAAACACAATGCAAATATAAACATAAAGCGATAAGGAATAAAATGAAAGTAAAGAGATAAGTTAGAAGGCGCAAACCAGACACGGTGATTTATAGTGGTTCGGTCACGAAGCTCCTCTTCGCCCTACTCCACTCCCCGAGTACCCAACTCGAGAGTTACTTCACTAATCAACAAACTCCCTTCAGGCGGAGAAAACCGTTACACGTCGCTTAACTTGTTTTCCGACACTAAGCTAGATGTCGAGTGCTAATCTTAGCTAGCACCAATCTACCACGATCTACCCGATCTACACCTTACACGTCGCTTATCCTATTTCCGACACTAAGCTAGATGTCGAGTGCTAATCTTAGCTAGCACCAATCTACCACGATCTACCCTTGATCCACATGATCAATCACACAAGCCCAATGGCTTCAAGAGATCTTCACTATCTCTTAAGATCACAATGATCTTGACTCACTCTCTCACAAAAGAAAAATAATCTTGATGTATGCTATGATACAATCAAGAGTGTAACCAATGTTACAAGACCTAACAACTCCAACACTTTGTATCTACTTGGATACTTTGTGTTCTTCTCTTGCTAATCAAGAGGGATGACAACACTTTGTATCTACTTGGATACTTTGTGTTCTTCTCTTGCTAATCAAGAGGGATGACAACACTTTGTATCTAGGATACTTTGTGTTCTTCTCTTGCTAATCAAGAGGGATGACAACACTTTGTATCTAGGATACTTTGTGTTCTTCTCTTGCTAATCAAGAGGAATGAAGAGGATCACTTGAGTGGATGATTGGATCACTCTTAAACAACCTAAGACTCTCCAAATGATCAAAGAAAGTTATCTAAGTGAAGAGGGATAAGACCAGAGAAAAAGGACTGGAAAAATCAAGTTGGAAGTGTGGAATGGTCCACTATTTATAGGCAAAGGAAAATCTGACCGTTAGAGACCTACGGCTCCACTAAATACCCAACGGCTCCACTAAATTTAGTGGAGCCGTCCATACTTAAAGGTGCCGTGGACGCTCCCTTTTTTGTCTTTAGTGGGGAAGGTTTATTTGGGGAAGTTAGGAGCTGTTTTGGGGGGGAAAATGACTGTTGGTAATTCAAAATAATTTGAAATGATTTTTCCAACTAAAACATTTCTTTTTAATTCAAAAATAATTTGTAAAATGTATTTTTGAAAAATGTTTTGTCACATTTATAAAAATGTGAAGTTTAGAAAAATATAATCCTTTGATCATTTGTCAAGTAGTAGATTTGTTTGTCCATACCTTGAGTGATTTATGTCGGGATGGAAATCTACGACTTCGTTGAAGCATACTTGAGACGTCGGGAGGTGTTGATGTAAGTATGCATTGATGATTTGTGTTTACAAGTAACTTGCACATTTTACGTTATGTATTACAAGTTACATGTTTGTCATTATTAAAACCGAAGAAACCGTTTAGTTTAAATATCGTAATATTTGCACTAACAATCTCCCCCTTTTTGATGATGACAAATATGTAAACCGTAAGACATAGTAAAATGTAAAAGTTACATGTTTACACTTCCTTCTCCCCCTTTTGTCGAATCAAAAAGGTATTTGCCTCGAGCGCTTCCTTGGATTTACTTCCTACTCCCCCTTATTTCACTACTATCCTTTCTCCCCTGAAAGGCGAGCTTGCATCATCCCAGTGAAGCCTTCTATCAACACTTGTGAAGACGACTCCATGCTATGTATTCAAATACTCCCGAGCTCCCCCTAGCTCAATGCTCCCCTATGGTGACTTAAACCCCTTGTTTATTTATCTTAGTATCTAGCGGATCCATGGATCAAATTCTTACAAAGACTTTTCCTACATCAAGGGTTAGCTTCGTGCAGCATAATATATAACAGTATAGGAGCAGCATTATAAGGATAGAATACACATAACAAGACATGCATAGGTTAAACTATGTTAACACGTAAGTGTCACAACCCGACTGAAACCTAAGGTGTAATTGTTCACTCAATCACACTAATCAAGAACGAGATTCGTTCATTGATTGACGCATTAAATGACTTCTTCCAAGTTGTCATTGGGAAGGAAAGTTCTAACAAACCTTTTGAACAACATAATCATCTACCTAAGATGATTGATGTTAAGGATAGTTTGTTAATAAGACATACTCTAAATGATTACTATTATGACAAGTCGTGCCATAAAGTAGACTCGATAGAGGTTATACTTAAATAATTCCATAAGGTGGGAGAGTGTTGGTTGTGGTGACAACAAGGACAACTTGGGTTATGTGGTTGTAGGGGATAAATAATGGAATGACCCATCAGTGGTTGTGGTGAAGGTGATAGTGATAAGGATGATGTGTTGGTGCCAAGTCCAAAGAGGTTTGATGGTGATAGGGTTAGTGTGATGGCTAAAAGTTGTGGTGGACTTGGTGGAGGTAAGGGTGTAGGAATCCTAAAGGTGTAGGATGATGATGATGTGGTTGGAGGTGTTGGTTTTGCCCTTTGAGGAAAGGTGGGAAAGGATGGTTTAGGTTAATATATCGTTTGCACTGACAATGAGATGCATGATATAATTCAAAAGGGAAAAAGAAAAAGGTGTATGTGATTCTAACAGGATTGTTGGTGGATATCTCTAACGGGGGTAAGGTAACGAGGTTCTAGGTTTCTAGGTTGGATGATCCTAGTTGTGTGTTAGAGATAATTTGGTGCATGAAGGGTTTCATGTGTCTGTGAGGGTTGAAGGTTGTTGAACTAACTATCACTTATCCAAAGTGACGAGTAGTTGTAAGGTTTGAGTGTGATGAGTTGAAGGTTATAAGGTTTGAGTGTGATGTTCTATGGGTTGAAGGTTCTTAGACTAACTATCACTGTCAAGAGTGAAGTGTAGCTAAAAGGGTTGAGTGTGATGATGATGTTAATGTGAGGTTTGAAGGTGAGATGCAAGATAAGCTTGCAATGGTGAGGCCTTATATAGGCAAGAGTTGTGGGATTCGAACTAAAGTTGGTGTTAGAGTCCTATGGTGTAGTGAGGGAATCCTAGGGTGTATGTGAGTTTGCAAAATTTTGCAGGTTTGAGGTTAGGAATGCAGGGATCTAAAGGAAACAGTGAAAATTCGTCAAACATAGGCACGGTACCACTAAATACCGTGACCTGGAAGTCACGAATTTTCCTGTGCAGCCTAGTTCTGGGCAGCTAAAGGGAAGTTTCCTAGGGAATAAGAACCACATTTGTGTGTTCTTGAGAGTGTTTGGTGAAAGACTATATGAGTGTGTTTTCACTCCCCCTTAATCTATGACCATCCGGACAAGATGTAAAAGATAAAGAGGAAAACAAACGTTGACGAAAGCGATGAGCTTAGTAACGTCATGACAAGTGGTGGATAGCATACGATAAACTTCACCTTTGAAGTCACGTAGCTCTTCTCAATCATTGTGAATATTCATAGAATATTATGATGAGGCATGCGATTACTAGGAGATATCCTAAGGGTTAAGAAGATAAAATCTTCAGAGTTGTGAGGTTGGTGACAAGGTTCTAGTGGGGTTATCTCAACCTATCCTAGTGGTTCTTCGCTTGAGGTGTGTGTAAGGTGAGTGTGATGCGGAAGCATTGGTAGTGTTTAGTACCATGCGGAAGTGTGACGGAAAAAGGCTAAGGAATCAGATGATAGATACAATCTATTCTGATAGGAGATGGTTTTGGGTTCAAGACTACATTGAGTGGGTTTTGATGGCAAGAGGAAATGGTTTTGGGTTTGTTTGAAAAAAAAAACTGTGCAGAAGAAAAGTGAATAGGCGCGTTTTTCAGATGCACGGCTCCACAGTTCCACTAAACATTAGTGGAGCCGTGTCTCTTTAATGGAGCCGTGTGTCTGATTGAGCCATTTTTCTTCTGTTTTGACTTTTGGCTGATTAATCTTACTTATTTAGTAAGACTTTTTGACACGAGGAAAAAGTTTATACCTAATAAACTTTTTGATGAAAACGACTAGGAGAGATGACATGAAATGACCTTAGTGTTTCCAAGGAAATTGACTAAGTTGTCATTGGATGAGGGTTGACTTCTAATATTTCCCGTGAAATAAATAGAAGTTATAAGTAGTGTTTTGGAGGATGACTATAATATTTCTCATGAAATATTTAATTAGTCGGAATACGAAACGCAAGGAATGACTTAATATTTCCCGTGAAATATTCAAACAGTCATATGACAAGTTGAAAGGGAATGACTTAGAATTTCTTAGAGAAAATTCTAAAAGTCATGAGACGAATGAGAAAGATGACTTAAAAAGTCATGGGTGATTAGTAGAGAAATGACTTCAATGTTTCCCGAAAAACTTTTGAGAGGTCATAAAGGGGATGAAAGGTTATAAGGTATGACGCGAGGGATGACTTTAACATTTCCATCGAAATATTGAAATAGTCATGAGCGGGATGATAGGAATGACTTAAGAAGTCATATGACGAGACGTGAGAGATGACATTCATATTTCCGAAGAAATATTTAGGTAGTCATTAAAGTGATGTGAAGAATGACTCAATATTTCCAGTGAAATATTTAAAGAGTCATGAGACGAGACACATGAGATGACTTCAATATTTCCAGTGAAATATTTAAATAGTCATAAGATTTATGGAATAAGTTCCATCATTCCTAGACCTAGACGGAGACGGTTAAGGGATTCTCGGTTGAGAGGATTGGTTGATTTACGGATTTCGAGGTGCTTCGCACGCGAGTGTTTCACGGTGTTTTGAAAGACGTAAAGCTAGGCCTATGGTGCTGATTCGCAGCAAGGTTTGGGATCTAAAGATGTGTATATACACACGAGGATGAAAGGAACTACTAATCACTTATATAGTAACTCGTGAGTCCTTTGTCACCCGAGGGTAGACGTAAGCTTTTAGCTTTTGGATGAGCGTTTTAACATACATTGTTAAAAGGCTTGAATGTGATGTTTCGGATATGACATTTAACAATTGCGATCGCAAGTTAAATTTACTTGAATATTTCGGATGAAATATTTAAGTTGTCAACCCTACTCCGAGTTCTACTGGGTTTGTATCTAACCTACCCATGACAAAAGGGTGTATTGCTTGGAAGAAGGCAAAGGGATGACTAGGGAATTAGGACAACTTCGCGACTACTCTAACTTATGGGTTTTGACACTAGTGTATGACTCTATGACTTCTAAGGGTTCATAGTGATAGGCATACCTAATTCCTAATGTGTCAAAATGACCTAGTGTGGGTGCAAGCAAATCATGTAGAATGCACATAACGAATAAATGCAAATATCATGCAGAACATGATAATCATTTAGCATTTAAGATCACGAAGACATTTAATCATATCTTATGAAAACATGTTATCATTTTGAAACACATATGTGGGATGCAAGCAATCTAGGTTTGCTAAGGAAGATCCTAGTTACTAATTGTTCAAAATGAGATCCTAACGGGAGATAAAGTTTACCGATGTAAACTAGCTCTAGTCAAATGTAGGAATGAAAACTTTTCAAGTTAGAGAATGAGTATGAGACTATCACTAGTGGTGCTCAATTAAGGCTAAACACGACCATTTTTATGGGTTATACACCAACCCAACTTCTCTCCTGGAAGCAATCCAACCGTTAGGTCAAATTGAATTTCTAGTGCGATAGGTTCTCCAGTAGTCATTCTCATGTTAGAAGAATTTGAATTCCTATATTTGCCTATCGAAGTATAGCCAAGATGATTTCATCTTGTTTTGCTATACATGGCCTAATATGACTTAATTAACCATACTTTGAAAGTAGGTTAAGAAAATGACATGTCTTACACAACTCCTAACAAAGGCAAGCGAGATGTTTTAATTTCGTGTTTGAGATTTAAAGGTTGTTTGATGGAGATGGTGTATTTTATGATCTCTTGGACAACATCTTTGTTTGTTGAGTTGTTACATGTTATTTTAACATGATTTGGTTTCCTAGAACCAAGAGACACTCTAATTGTTAGAGTTAATGGAAAAAATATTAAATGTGTATGTCTAGATTCGAACTCGGGACCGAGGGATTGCACACTTTACGTATGATGATCAAGTAAATAATTAATATGTATAATTATTGTATATATTAATTATTTGGACACGAAATAATGCATAACGGACGTTATGTAACTAACGATGTTGACTAACGACCGTTAAAGAATAGTTAAAGGACTATAAGTGAAATTGGGATTGGAAGGATCTAGAATCCTTGAAGGACAAGATAGCACCGATCGGTCATTAGGGATAATAAACCCAAATCGATGGCTTGTTCCCAAAGTCTTCAAATCACTATAAATATAAATTGTAAAGGTAATGTGTTGTTAGTTTTTTTGACATTCACTAAACCTTTAAATATTATATTATATCCTTGTGTCATAATATTGGTCGACAGCTTTTCTAAAAGTGTCGAACCATTATTTTATTTAATTAACAAAGTGTTTTGGTTAATCATGTGTCTAATCACTAGCATCATTGCTTGATCGGTTATAGTACGTGTGTACATGAGTTCGGTAACAACTTACTTTAGTTGTTCATCTTGGATCGATTAACAAAATGGTAAGGGGTTAATCTATAGATCCCTAATTCATATAAACCCTTATTAGGGTTCATCTTTATTGAAGATTTAAAGATTGGTTCTTGTTCTTGCTAGAACCTAAAGGTACGTTTTCTATTTATGTTTAAGTTAATTATTTATATGTTATACTTGTTTACACGCTTCCGCTATATGTGTACTTTGTGATTATGGAGTTTTATGATTGTCATGGTTTTCAAATTCCAACAGTGGCATCAAGAGCCATGTATAACATGTAATTGATTACTTAAACAATAAAAAAAACGTATCTTTAAAAAAAAAAAAAAAAAACGTATCTTTAAATTGTTTAGATTATACATGTTTTATTTTCTAGGGTTTTATTAATAAAAATTGTTTTTTTTTTTTAATAAAAGTCGAACCCTAACCCTAATTTAGGGGGGGTGTCGATTGTACCCATAAACCCTAATTAGGGTTTGTGGTTTTCATAATTAATTGCGATTAATTAGAAACCCTAGGTCTTTAACAAGTTGTTGTGTTATGAATCTTGTGACCTAATTGCTATATGATATGCATGAATCCGTGACTATACATGCATAATTAGTCACGGATAATTACTTGAATTAAATTGTTTAGATGTTTGCTACATGTTTAAATAAATCTAAAATTAGGGAAGACCTAATATATTAAATTAATGAATCAGTTATGTGCAACGTGGTATATTATCATTAAAACTTACGCGGCCAATTGTTGGTGACTGTGGTCCATTGGGCACAATGAGCTCGAAAACCAATGGGAGTTTTATTGATTCTATACATAATAATTCACATATAGATTATTAATAGGATTTGTTTAAAAGGTTGCATGTGGCTAGATGTTTCACTAACAATTAATTGTTTTCTTATTAGTTGATTATTTGTTTTCTTTTAATTACTTGTTTATTGTTTTTTATATGTGATATGTTAAAAGTAAGCAATAAAAGGGTAATTTTCAAAGAAAAATTAAATTGGACTAATAATGGTGAAACATAAAGTAATAAAGTAAGGATCTTGCGGTGTCTTATGTGCCGACAGTGGTTCGCTTCGCACGGTAATTTGCTCCCAGGCGAGACTAGCAAGATCTAAACTTTGTCACTTAATTTTTTTTAAGACTAAGATCATAAACTTTTGCTTGATTGATGTTTTTGTACAATAGTGTGTGAAAGGCGGACCAAAGTTGACAAACTGTGTGGTGGGTTTATCTGGAGAGGGGTTTTTTAAGAGATCCGCTCCTACCGGCTCTCCGGGCCCGCTTGTGCGTCAACTGCGACTTACCCATATCACTATTTACGTACACTATCATCTTAAGGGTGATTTACCTCAATTCCACGCGCCACTTTTGTGGCAAATATCCGAATAACATGTAAGAGTAGGATATGTGGGCGATAATTGTTGGTACTTCTTTAATTGGTGAACCCAATACCTCAAGTACATAGTTTTTGGTTTACTCTTAACTAATTGGTTAATAAAAATTGTTTTGAAAACTAATGATACAAAGATGAGTGCATGCATCTTTGTACATGTTTTTGTCACACCAAAAACTAAATACCCTAAAATTTAAGTTACATGCCATCTAACTATAAGGAACACTTGAAGTTAATTTTGGGTATGCGTGAGACCTGGACCAAATATTAATGACAAGGTAAATTTCCGAGTGTGCGTGAGACCACACATGGATGAATTTACTGTTTCTAAGTTAGACAACTTAATTAAGCTGATGCGTGAGACCTAGAGCTTAAGGCATGAGATGGGATGAAACATGCTTACATTGCAAATTGATGAATCAATTTGATGTAAATCCCATAATGATCTAGGAATTGGAAAATTGTTTGCCAATTATTGTTCGACAGATTACCTAGTTGAATACTATCATTACTAGCAGATCAACTGATGTAATGGTACTATGTCAATTAGGATCCTAGCTTTAAGAAAATACTATGGTTTATATGAATATTTACCAATGGGTATTTTATTTTCTTAAAGAGCTATTATCGAAAATACTAAACTGAATTTTGTAAATTCTTTTAATTGTATTAATGCAACGATAAACCGTAAACATGGGTTATTCTTTATTAGTAAATTGATCTACACCCGTAGGGGTTTTGGTTAGAGTCAATTTCATTAAAAGAATAAACCAAGTCTCCTTTCATATGAGAAGCGTGAGACTAAATCCTATTCCTTTTCATGAATGAGAAAGGTATGATGGAAAATTAGAATTGTCTAAATTCTAAATACATAACTCATAGCAAGTTTTAATCGTTAAGGTTATTGCGAATTTATAAGTTATTAAATTAGAAGCTAGACTAATTACCGCATAATGGTAAAAGACAAGCTAGTATATCTAGTTGTTTTGTTTTGACCATTTAAAGTACTACATACAATTGTTGGAATTGTAGACCTACTATGGAAGAAATTGCATGTCAATTTTTCAAGTTAATAGTAAGCAATGTGATGAATCACATTTGGCGTAAATGTGGATAGTCCATCAGTTACGTAGTAGAACACAATCTTTTAGAACCTAAGTAATTGTTACGAATAGGTTTTGTCAAAGATGTAGGAAAGTAACAAGGACACTCTTTCCTTTCACTGGTTTATGAAACACTTATTATGGTGTCGAATTCAGTGGGAGTTTTGTGTTCTCATTACTGAATAAGGGGTTATTGTAAGTTCTCTAATTCAGTGGGAGTTACAAGATTTATTGTCATGATTGTAACTCAGATTATCTTTTGAATGGCTCAAGATAATTACTTTCCAAATATAGATACTAATATTACCAAGGATAGTCATGTGCGTTTCCTTGATTGAATAACTCTATATCTACTAGTTATGCTAATGACGCAAATCATATTGATCACATTAAACAAACGCGTGCAGTGTTGTTTATGTGGTACATGATGTTGTACCATGCACAAGTGGGAGAAATCTTTATTGTGTGCAAGGTATAACATATAGCAATATGATTTAGTAGATTCTCTTAACCGCAAGGTAAGAGATTCTTGTTCTAATATGATTGTACATATCTAGTCTTAAAAACACTTGGAGTTAATTTTGGGTATGCGTGAGACCTGGACCAAAATTAATGACAAGGTAAATTTCCAAGTGTGCGTGAGACCACACATGGAAAATTTACAGTTTCTAAATTAGATACTTATTAGAACTTGTGTCAATATGATAACAAGATTACTTCAACTTTAATGTTTATGTATTATTGGAATGACATAAATGCATGAAGTAATATAATACTACTTCAATAATTATGTATTCTTTGAATGACATAAATAAATGAAGTAATAAGTTTAACTTGAAAATACTATTGAAACCAAATGATGGTGTTCATGATTACTTTAGTTATAAATATGAAGTCTTTAAGACTTAGTATAATCTAAAGTAAGACGTTAACTTGTTATGTCTTCTTTATTAAGGACATATACAAGAAGTCATTGAGTTGATCAATGATTTATAACGTGTAGTGAGATTATAACGGTTTATGTCTTCTTGATTGAGACATGAACATGAAGTGACTTATTTAATAAGTACTTGAGTTATAATGCATGCAAGAGGCTTGAAATTCTATTTCACCATTAAGATGACTTAGTTGGGAAATAGGTAAGCCAAAAGGAATACAAAGTTATCTTTCATATTGTTAGATTATCTCACAATATGAGTTCTAATGAAATATCACATATTTGTGGTGTGTTTAGTTAGGAAAATCAAACTTTATTTGTATTGTTTGATTAAAGATAACTATAACTTCTTTTCTTCCAAAAGTTATCAAGGTTAGGAAATTGAGTATGGATTGAATATACTCAATTAGACTCCTAGAAGATTTATAAGACATTATTTATTATGGAATGTGATGAATCACATTAAGTCTTAAAATGAAGTTCTGAATTTGTTAAACTTCTGATGAAGCTGGATTTTAACAAACGAATGTCAGGAACTATCATGTGTATTTGTAATATCCCAAAAGAGAACAATATTGGTGTTGCTTAACTTGCTAATTATTTATAGATAGTCTATAAATTACAAAAGGCAAGTGGGAGTTTTATCTTGTAGAGATAAAGTTACAAGATACATAATCTTCTAATGTACACTAGCGAATATCATGATGAGATTAGACATGAAAATGTTGGATCTCAAAATGATGGAATTCTCATTAATAGATCCACTTGGATATCTCAGATATTTGATTAATATGCTGAGGATTATATGATGAAGTATTACCAAATAATGAATTGGGTAAATTACTCATACTATGAATGTTATAGATGCTGTTCATAAAGATATTCAAAATTTTACAAATTTGGTTTATCTTAATTCTTAATAGTTAAGAGAATGATGATGAGTTTATTTAAAGATAAAAAACCCTAGTGGTTTAAATCTTTATGTAGAAATCATATGGACAATATTGTACACATATTTAATGTATGTCTTGTGACAAGATTATTAATCATACTTAAGTAATTAACTATGATTGAATACTCTTTCATAAGCACATTAAATATATAAAGATAATAATTGTCATATCTATTTTCATTTATATGAAGGATGACAATGGAATATCAAAACTCTTTCTTGAGTGATTACTTGAGCGAGGACGGTAAGTAATCGAAAGGATTTTTGAATTCATAATTATTTTGGAAGTGTACAAAGTGTAATAATCCATGAATGGATTAATGCATGCATCTATGAAATATTCTTATGTTTAATTATTAAATCCATTGTTTGATTTATAATTGAAATAAGACAATTTCTAAGTATTCCTAAAAGCTAGCGGGAGTATTATGTTTAATTTCTTAAATAATGTATGTTGTATAACATATGGGAAGTAACATTCCATGTAAGTTAAAATGTTAAGTCTTAACTTGGAATGAAACTTTACTTGAAGAATTTAAGAAGTAAAACATACAACCTTGAGATATATGTTTATTATTATAAACATGTGCGGTAATTAATTCTAATAAGACATAACATATCATTTAGAAAGTCTAAATGAAAAATATATCTTTTGATAAGTTAGAACATGAATAAAATCTATGATTGATTCTAGGATTTTCATGTATATCATTGTTGTATCATGTTTGAATGTAAAATGATTTGACAACATTTGATATCTAATAAAAGATATTTGATAAATTGTGTAATATTCTAATCGAATATGTTTGAACTTAGAATAATGATCCTCAACCTGGAATTGCTCCTAAATTCTAAGTATAAACAATATGGCAAGTTGTTGCGTAATTGTTGTAGCCGATAAATCTTGAAAGATTATATGGCATCCAAATTACACAATTGATATAAGGTTTACGGAATAGTTAAAAAGGCATATTGTAGTTTTATACAATAATGTTTGTTTAATTGAGATGACACTCAATACTAGTCATGGTAGGATTTTATCCTTGATAATGGCCATGTGAACTAGTTATGCTTAACTAAGAAGCATAGTTGCATTATGCATTAAAGAGTTAGAATACTTTAAACTTTAAAGTGTTTGAAAGTTTGAATATTATAAATTGGTGATTGAGGATGTTATACCATTTATGAAATAATATGTGGCAATATCAATATAGTTGATTGCACACATACAAGAATTTAAATAATTCTTGAAATAAGTATTCTCAAAATTTTATAGATCAAAGTTAGTTGATTTATGCCTTGTCAACAAGTATGATAGACATGACTTGAGGCATAATTCATTAACAAGTATTATCATGCATTGATCTATTTAGTGTTTGGATAAAAGGACATTAAGCAATTATTATTCATAATGAATTAAAGTACTAGGTACGTTTGTTTTCATTAATAATAAATTGTGTCCTATATTTGCATGTTTAAATCCGTGAATAACTTATGTTATTCTAAATGTTCGTTGTCAATTAATGATATGGGAATATCATTAAATTAAGACAAATCTGAGTATTGGTTAGAATATACTTGAAAGTATATTGATGCGTTGACATACCAATTTCACATGATATTCAATGAATTGAATATAGGACTTATCCCAACTACATGATTTTACTTTGTGGATCTTGTCAGTAAGTAAATCATGAATTTAGTTATCCTCAGACTTGAGATACCAGATAAGTGTCATGGATGTAGTGCATTTCTGTGAAGCAATTTACCGCTCACCGTAACTGGGAGTTATAAGGATTGTTTTCAGAAATGTTGCAAAGTCTATGGGTTATTCTTGTAGTCAAGAGAGAATTTGTTCCTTCAAATTTGTTTTGAAGTTTAATACTGCTGGGCCCCTCGTAGGGTTGACAAGGTGTTTGCGTGCGCACGCCCAAAGTCTATCTGGAATACGTTCAGATGTTTTGGTAATCTTGCTCAATCATAAACAACGAGAAACAGAATTGTTAATTAAAGAATGACTGAGATCCATATCTTTATTAATGTAGTATTAGAAACAAAAGGATAAGTATGATGATTATAAAATCATCAAGTGGTTTGTCCAGGAGACCACACACTCGAGTTGTACTAGGGGCATTGGCGTGTTGCTAGACGCTAACCAATGTCATTACACTTTAATAGATTTCCAAGTGGGAGCTGTTAGAGTTAATGGAAAAAATATTAAATGTGTATGTCTAGATTCGAACTCGGGACCGAGGGATTGCACACTTTACGTATGATGATCAAGTAAATAATTAATATGTATAATTATTGTATATATTAATTATTTGGACACGAAATAATGCATAACGGACGTTATGTAACTAACGATGTTGACTAACGACCGTTAAAGAATAGTTAAAGGACTATAAGTGAAATTGGGATTGGAAGGATCTAGAATCCTTGAAGGACAAGATAGCACCGATCGGTCATTAGGGATAATAAACCCAAATCGATGGCTTGTTCCCAAAGTCTTCAAATCACTATAAATATAAATTGTAAAGGTAATGTGTTGTTAGTTTTTTTGACATTCACTAAACCTTTAAATATTATATTATATCCTTGTGTCATAATATTGGTCGACAGCTTTTCTAAAAGTGTCGAACCATTATTTTATTTAATTAACAAAGTGTTTTGGTTAATCATGTGTCTAATCACTAGCATCATTGCTTGATCGGTTATAGTACGTGTGTACATGAGTTCGGTAACAACTTACTTTAGTTGTTCATCTTGGATCGATTAACAAAATGGTAAGGGGTTAATCTATAGATCCCTAATTCATATAAACCCTTATTAGGGTTCATCTTTATTGAAGATTTAAAGATTGGTTCTTGTTCTTGCTAGAACCTAAAGGTACGTTTTCTATTTATGTTTAAGTTAATTATTTATATGTTATACTTGTTTACACACTTCCGCTATATGTGTACTTTGTGATTATGGAGTTTTATGATTGTCATGGTTTTCAAATTCCAACACTAATGTGATACAATGTAGAACCTACTACATCGTGTGTGTTTCAAGAATGCTCCTTTGCATATCTTGAGTGAGAATCTAGTGAAGGTTACTTACCTCAATAGATCTTGTGAGCATTTTATTTGAAATGAGACATACTGTTTATTTCAAAAAGTATGCTTTTCTAAGAGGAAACTTATCACTCTTAAGAATGCTTTGTGAAACAAGTATTTTAATGTATGACCAATTTTACTTGTTTATGCAATGACACATGTCCTAATAGGTTATTATTCAACTCTAATATCATATATTTGTTAACATGATGCAATGTATTCTCTTGTAACATAACCATTCATGTTACAAAGAAAATGAGATGCATAGGATATAAGTTATCCATTGTCAATCTTTTGATAAGAGAAATACATGTGATATTCTCAAGATTGATGACTTACATAATAGTTAATAACATATTATGTGTGACACTTTTACTAGACATGTGACTTTGAGTGTTGAGTCGTTCATGAGCAAAGTTTACATATGTTGTTTGTTTGCTCTTGTTTGGTTTTTCGGAAATGACACATTTACTAATTGCATTGCAATGTAAATTACTTGTATATTTCGGATGAAACATCCAAGTTGTCAATCCTACTGGGTTGTGTATTTTATGCATCTTTTAAACATGTTAGTTTAAAGTTTGGAACACAACCATTGGACAAGAAGACTTAACATGGCATCTTCAACACAAGTGTGAGTTATGATCCGATGCATATTATTTTCGTCTTGAGAGGACGTCATTATTTTCATAACAATCGAGTGTGATTGAGTATGTAGATTCAAGAAAATATGTTTCAACATGTTTTGATGTTATCTTGAAGCTAAACAAATAATGACTCCAATTTCATGTCCACACTCGACAACTTGTCAATTAGATTCGATGATGATATCAATCATAATTTGAATAATGAATTGATATGTACTCGAAATCTTTCTTGACCCTCACGATCACTCCTTTTAAAAAGAAAATAAAAATTTAAGGAGTGTGTTCCATTTATTCTAATACTGCTTGTATGTTTGAGGTTAATGACATATTAAGTTACTACTTCGATATTGTCATTTATTTTTATTTGAGAAAAACTATTTATATTATTAAGTATAATACTTTTAGTTTTTCGACACCTCATTAGTATAAAAATAATTATCTTAACTATTTTTATACAACATACGTAAAATACTAAATGTTTAAAACATTTTGTATGTGTGTTAAATCACTGCAAGTTTAATACATTTTCTTTTACTTAAATACTAATGTATTAAAATTACCTTTTATCTTGTTTAGACAACCCATGGTCAAACAAGACAAAATGATTTAATGTTTTAAAGATCATGTTACGGATTTTATGAAAGTGTTAAGTGTTTTGGGGTGATATACATTTTACACTTAAACCTTTGGAAAAATAATTGTGTAAGACAATATCTTTCAACACACATGATCTACCAACTTAGTTTCTATTCCTAAGAAAGTTACTAAACCATTTTAAGAACTTGCAACAAATGCAAGACAAATGGTTGATGCCAATATGCAATGCAAACTAATTACTTAATATAGTGCAAGTGGTTTAGCATGAGCTTTATAAATGCATAAACCGAAAAACTATAATAAGCAAATAGCAATTTAGCTTAACACACAAAAATACTTATCGTCATTTTGTGTATTATGTATAACAATGTATACTAAGCTTGATTTTATTTGACAATGAATTTGTTTCCTCCCCATTTCAAAGATTTTTGCTGAGTCACTTTGAAAACATGTCAAGGTTTAAAAGTTGAATCGCCCTTTTTTAGTTTGACCAAAAATTTATGCAAACTGCATGACCAGAAGACCTTTAGTTGAAAATCAAGGACTTTAACATACTCTCATTTAGAACTAATTCATAAAAATGTTTCTGAAATGAAAGTAGACTCAACATCATTTAAAATGATGGGCGACACGACTCGTACAGACTTATGGTTGATTTTATATGGATTTCTGAAAATGAACCAAAAGTGAAAAACAGACAAGCAGATGCACGGCACCATTAAATGACTCACGGTACCATTAAATATAACGGTACCGTACCATATTATAGTGGTACCGTGGTCTGTTTTCTGATTCAGAACTGCATCACATAATGACTCGTTCTGAAAACATGACCGGACACTTAAAAACACTATTCTTTTAGTGGTTTAAGAAAACCTTCAAGCTAGTATGACAAAGTATACTTAACAACAAAACTTGTAAGTATTAAGCAACTAAATACTTTTCATGTTTTATCACATTCATGGGTAATTTGATACATATATCGTACTCAATTTTGAAAACCATTTGTTTTAAAAATTTGAGCGACGTGGCTCTGGTACCAATTGTGGAAACCGTAGAGGGGGGTGAATACGTTTCCCTTTAAAAACTTAAAACTTTTTGTATCAAATAACCGATCAAGTGTGACGTAATATGAAAAGTGTCAACAATGGTTATGTATCATCTAGGGATGAATAAATTAAACTACAACACAAGCACAATCAACCATGACACATACATAACATAAGCAACTAGCCACACAAGCATAAACACAATGCAAATATAAACATAAAGCGATAAGGAATAAAATGAAAGTAAAGAGATAAGTTAGAAGGCGCAAACCAGACACAGTGATTTATAGTGGTTCGGTCACGAAGCTCCTCTTCGCCCTACTCCACTCCCCGAGTACCCAACTCGAGAGTTACTTCACTAATCAACAAACTCCCTTCAGGCGGAGAAAACCGTTACACGTCGCTTAACTTGTTTTCCGACACTAAGCTAGATGTCGAGTGCTAATCTTAGCTAGCACCAATCTACCACGATCTACCCGATCTACACCTTACACGTCGCTTATCCTATTTCCGACACTAAGCTAGATGTCGAGTGTTAATCTTAGCTAGCACCAATCTACCACGATCTACCCGATCTACCCTTGATCCACATGATCAATCACACAAGCCCAATGGCTTCAAGAGATCTTCACTATCTCTTAAGATCACAATGATCTTGACTCACTCTCTCACAAAAGAAAAATAATCTTGATGTATGCTATGATACAATCAAGAGTGTAACCAATGTTACAAGACCTAACAACTCCAACACTTTGTATCTACTTGGATACTTTGTGTTCTTCTCTTGCTAATCAAGAGGGATGACAACACTTCGTATCTACTTGGATACTTTGTGTTCTTCTCTTGCTAATCAAGAGGGATGACAACACTTTGTATCTAGGATACTTTGTGTTCTTCTCTTGCTAATCAAGAGGGATGACAACACTTTGTATCTAGGATACTTTATGTTCTTCTCTTGCTAATCAAGAGGAATGAAGAGGATCACTTGAGTGGATGATTGGATCACTCTTAAACAACCTAATACTCTCCAAATGATCAAAGAAAGTTATCTAAGTGAAGAGGGATAAGACCAGAGAAAAAGGACTGGAAAAATCAAGTTGGAAGTGTGGAATGGTCCACTATTTATAGGCAAAGGAAAATCTGACCGTTAGAGACCTACGGCTCCACTAAATACCCGACGGCTCCACTAAATTTAGTGGAGCCGTCCATACTTAAAGGTGCCGTGGACGCTCCCTTTTTTGTCTTTAATGGGGAAGGTTTATTTGGGGAAGTTAGGAGCTGTTTTGGGGGGAAAATGACTGTTGGTAATTCAAAATAATTTGAAATGATTTTCCCAACTAAAACATTTCTTTTTAATTCAAAAATAATTTGTAAAATGTATTTTTGAAAAATGTTTTGTCACATTTATAAAAATGTGAAGTTTAGAAAAATATAATCCTTTGATCATTTGTCAAGTAGTAGATTTGTTTGTCCATACCTTGAGTGATTTATGTCGGGATGGAAATCTACGACTTCGTTGAAGTATACTTGAGACGTCGGGAGGTGTTGATGTAAGTATGCATTGATGATTTGTGTTTACAAGTAACTTGCACATTTTACGTTATGTATTACAAGTTACATGTTTGTCATTATTAAAACCGAAGAAACCGTTTAGTTTAAATATCGTAATATTTGCACTAACATGATCAATACCTAAACAGTTAGTACTGATGCCATGTCACTTTAATGTTGCTCGCAATTTTTTAGTATCTCTAAATATAAAGTTACTACTGCTGTTTGTATAAAGATGTTTGAAAGGTAATTATAAATTGTAAAGTTAAGTAAACATGTAACACTTAAAAAACATTGGTAATGTGGGATAGTGTTGAAAGCAGACATTTAAGGATAATAAATCATAAATAAACTGTTATTTGGTGTTTTCATACTCGAAACACCTTTGTATCTGAAAATATATACACATAAAGTTGTTATAAAGACTGAGTTATAATCAGAAAAACAAAGGATAAATAAAGAGCAAATGAATAGAAATCCAAAATATTGCATAATTGTTCAACACATACCATCTCCATGGTATGTAAAATATAGCAAATACTTCATAAAAGAAGCAAACAAAAATGTCAAACTAAAATTAATAAAAAACAAACATTGTTCTTTGCAAACACATTTGCAAAATTTAAAATCAAAATGATGAACCAAGTAGTTGCTGGAAGTGTTCTATTCTGTTGGTTCAATCTTCACTTGGAGCAGATCTTGCTGAGTGCCGTTGACTGTTTCATCCTCGGGTTCGCTCTCAACCTCATCCAGATCAACAACAACACATTGCTTCTTTTCTGCACTTCCAGATGTTTCACCTGCTGCAAGAGTTGGCGACAAAAAACGGCTCTTCTTTGAACCGGAACTTGAGGAACTTTCAGGAGGTGACTGCAAATCCAACACACGGCTCAAACTGGGATCAGAGATGCTTACTTGTTTCATCAAAGTAGCAGGTGTGTTGAACTCCTGTGTAGAAGGTGTGATGAACTCCTCATTTGGAACCTGAAAATCAAAAAATTTACTCAACTAAACATTACTATAAAGTTTTAATATTTGTAATATCTGCAAATGTTATATGATAGTTTACCTCATCAGGAACATCGTCTACTACGTTATCTTCTAAAAAGTCTTTCTTAAAATGGTTGATGAAATCAACGTTTTCAGAAAAACCATCACACCGATACGTATGGTTGTTCTTGTTGACATTGTACTCAGAGTAGTAGATCTTAAAGAGACATTTCTTCCCGATTATGTTGTCCACCTCTTCTGGCCAGTATTCATCTGGGTCCATACCATGGGTTTCCATCAATTCCCAGGCAGTATGGCCGGAAAGCTTGGAAAACTGGCTGTTAAAAAATACCACAGGGGCGGAACCAGACTCATCAATCAGCCTTAATATTACCTTAAACCTGTAACAACAAAATAAACATGCATGTAAAAACTTGCAAATCTAATAATTGCTACTAAAAAAAACAAATAAAGATTGTTGACTCTAATATTTGTTACCTGGATACAGGCTGTACAGAACCATGATCCTCACAAACACAAACGGACTTGCGATTCCTTCCCTCAATAACATCCACTCTTTTGTTACACTCTTTACATGCTGTGTAAGCCCAGCCGCTCTCTTTGTGGATCCTGTGTATTGTTGCTAAAACAATACAATGTGAATCCTGCATTTTATTTTTGCAAAATGTTTGAATTCAATGAATGAAGATAAAAAATAATGCGTGTAAATTTTAGAATCGGAAAGACTAACACATCGGTTCACAGTCACGGATTCCATCAACCATTCTTTTCACACAGCCACGGAAAAACTCGGTTATCGTTTGAACCTTGACTTCCGGTGAGAAAACCTCAATCTTGAGCTGATCACTCTGAAAACCTTCACGCTGTTGAACCCTAAAATAAAATTACAAAACAATACAAAGTAATAATATTAATAACAATCAAATATTAAATTGTTGCATTAATTTGGACAGGAAAAAAGATAAGAACCTTGTTTTGAAATCAGTTATCTCTGGTATGTCACGGTTGACAAATATCTTAGAACCGAAGAGGGCATTGTGAACCGAAGCTATTCCTGATTAGTTAAACATTGAATAAATATAAGTTAAAAAAGAAAAAAATAATTGAATGTATTACAAATAAGATAATAGAACAATGCACGTACCGTCCCAGTACTTGACTTTTCCAAGTTGAAGTATAACCACCAGATGATCAATGGCGGCACGCTTGTTAGCATACTGATCCCACATGGTCGCCCATTTGTCCCAGAAAGTGAGATGCAAACGGTTTGCCCTGTATAACATACATACAATAGGTTATAAATAAATATCAAAATCCTTATTATGGCTTGGCTAAAAATGTATATTATATATAATTCGTTTATTTAAACTTACTCCGCGTCCTCAACCACCACTGTCCTACGGACCTTTTTCCCGCCTGCAGAGGAAACGGGAACAATTTCCTCGATACCAACCACTGAGCCAATGACATCTGTGTAGAAAACCATTGGTTGCATATAAATGACATAACATAATAATGTTATTGAAATTTAGGTTACCTAAATGGATCAAGTACGTACCAACTGAGTCGTTATCATAGTATTGGTAATTTTCAGGATCACCCAAATGACTAAACGGTTCTAAAATGAAACCATGTGTGTTGTTGTCAAAAGGTGGAATACGGGTGACAATGGTTGTTTTGTAAAAGCTTATTTTGAACCTATGAGGCAACAACGGAAGCTTTCCACCATTCTCAGCAATACCAAAGTTCGATATTAGGTAACATTGGCCCTCCTCAAACAATGGCTCGAACCGAAACATGAATTCTTTCTTTATATACACCTGGATCCTAGTGTTCTGCATTGGACATATTATGGGTTACATAAAAGTGAATTAATAAGGTATTATATACATAATTGAAGGTTAGTGAAGATACCTCGACATCTTGCAGCACAAGATCAAGGCTGTATGGATCATTTTCATGATTCAATTTATGCGAATGCCAAATTGATATGCATCTGGCTCGAACTGCTATGTCATCCAACATAGGATTGACTTCTTTAAGAGGAGTGATTTTTTTATCCTCGCCATTACCTGATATGTAAAAATTAATCTACAATTATAATCGCATAACAATGAACACAACACATGTGCATAATTGCAGCCGTAAAAAAAACATATTTAAAGATCATTGAGTATTTAATACATTGAGAATGAAATTTAAATAATACAACACACCATATAAGGATCTGAAAGTAATTGTATAAGGATTTAGAAACAAATAAATAACATTCATAAACAGATTGTATTATCATCAAGTGCAACCAACACAAAACATCAATCAACAATTAATATTGGTAAGAAGAAATATATATCATACGATTTTGCAACCAAAAAAACACAATAGGAATTACCTCCTGATAAACGAAATAACATAATAGTATAACAATTGCATACACAAACATACATCATATTAGTATAACAACATTATTAACAATGTATAAATGAAATGCTTTACCTCCTGATCCACCGTAACCACCAGCACCACCAAAAGCCTTTGAACCTCCAAAACCTCCAAAACCTTATCATCAAGTGGAACCAACAAACAAAAAACAAACAACAAATAAGATTGGTAAAAACAGAAAACTATCATACGAAACACAAATAAGCCTAAAAAAAGTATTTAAAAAAATAATTGCATACACAAACATCATATCATTATAACAACATTATTAACAATGTATCAATGAAATGATTTACCTCCTGATCCACCGATTCCACCAGCACCACCAAAAGCCTTTGAACCTCCAGAACCTTATCATCAAGTGCAACCAACAGGAAAAATGAAACAACAAATAAGATTGGTAAGAACAAATAAGTAGCATACGAAACACAAATCAGCCTAAAAAGAAGTATTTAAAAAAGCAATTGCATACACAAACATCATATCATTATAAAAACATTATTAACAATGTATCAACGAAATGATTTACCTCCAGAACCTCCAAAACCTCCACCCTTTCTCAAATTGCTACCTGATGCTGATGGTGATTTCTGGTATCCCATGTTACCATTTTTTTTGCCTGGAAACCTATTCATGACTGATTTGTGTGTGATATGAAAGGATATATGTCGATTGATAAATGTGATGCTAAGAAACCGTGAACATACTGCCTTTATAGATAAACATTAGGGTTTTGGAAAAGATTTTTAGTTTAAAATGATCCGTGATTTTTGTGATATGATTTTCAAATTCAAAACAAATCATAATGAAAATTTTAAAATCAAAAGGTTTAATTTTGGAAGGCAATATGCAGTTACAGAGATTTTAGGGAAATAATTAAGGGAGTGAGTTATGATTTGTGTGTTGATAAGAATTTGAAATCCGGATTATAAGTGAAATTGAATTGAAGCATGACATCTTTGTTTTGAAATGCCTAACACAAAAAAACACTTGCTCCAGTGGTAGGAGCGTTGGATGTGTGCATGAGGTCGTGGGTTCGAAACCAGGAATGTCCAATTTTTTTTAAATAAGTGCCGCAAATATAGAAAATGCCAAGTGGCATTGAGGTGGCATTGAGGTGGCATTGACGTGTCATTTTCTAGCTGCATGCTTAGCCTCATATATTTTGTATATATATATATATATATATATATATATATATATATATATATATATATATATATATATATATATATATATATATATATATATATATATATATATAGTATAACTTTCAAACGAGAACCATTTTAACTGCAAGAACTGCGAGAACCATCTAAAACCGTTAGATTATTTCATCAATGGATGAGATCACTTGTGCCATTAGTGTAATTAATGTAAACAATATGTCATTAGTGTAAATAATAGAAGGGCATTTAGGGGATTTCAAAATTGATAACTGATTGCCAGCATTTAAATCTCTTCCAATTTTATCTCAATTGCATTTAAATTAATTCTCTTTCTACTAATTCATTTGACGGTTTCTAACTTCACAACCTTAATTCATATTAATTATTTACAGCCACCATGCTTTCTCCAATCTCAGGCTGTCATCCTTTCACCTTTAAACCACTATCCCTTTTTTTGTCATACTTAATAAATCGCCTGAAGTATTAACCTATATCATGATGGATCTCAAAGTCGATAGAAAAGTTAACCGATACCGTGTCATCGCTTATGTCCATCTGATCTATTAATCTTTTTCTTGATTATCTAGGGTGAAGAAACCAACGACGGTTACGTTTCCAGATGGTTGGAGTAAGAGTATTTTTAATATTATTTTCGTATTAGTTATTGTTTAGGTTTTTTTTTGGAATCAGATTTGATTTTTTTTTAATATATTTTCGTATTAATCAAAGGTTTAATTTCGTGTTAATTTGATTGAGAGTTCGGTGTTGTAATGTTGTAAATCATTGTAACCTTACGCCCAGTTATGTATGTATTGCTGATGATATAAAAACCAATGTGGTTTTCAGGTAGTTCATATGGCCCTGCCATTCCCAAATATAAAAGAAGTATAGTTAGTAACTTGCTTCTGTCAGTATGCTAAAAGAGACTGTTTATGTGTCATTCTGGTCAAAAAGTAGCAACCTTGACGGTTGACCAATGTGCTGTATTTGTTTTATCATGTGACTATGGCTGTTTAGGAATTAATGCATCAATAGGTGTGAAACTCTCCTTTGTAACATGGTTCTGGTAAGAGTATTTTTAATATTATTTTCGTATTAGTTATTGTTTAGGTTTTTTTTTGGAATCAGATTTGATTTTTTTTTAATATATTTTCGTATTAATCAAAGGTTTAATTTCGTGTTAATTTGATTGATAGTTAGAAGGCCGCAAGTTTGTTGTATAAGATCTGCTGTTGTTATTTTTGTTGGAATCTTTAGTTAAGAGTTATAGTTATGGAGATGGGTTGTGATATTGGGGTTGTTGTTGTCTACATACGTATATTTGTTTGCCATGGTTCTAGATCTGCGTTTCTCATTTTATAATGGTGATACTCAGTACTTATTGTAAAAAAACATATGTGTTTTATAAAAAAAACATATGTGTTTTATAAAAAAAACATATGTGTTTTATAAAAAAAACATATATGTTTACGTATAAAACATATATGTTTTGCGTTTGGATTATAGAACATATATGTTTTATGTTTGGATTATATGTTTACGTATAAAACATATATGTTTTGTGTTTGCTAAACAAGTATGTTTCCTAAAACATACATATACTCATGTACATGTATAATTTTTAATAATATTATGGTTGCTAATTTTTGTACTTTTCTTTGTATCAGGTGTAATTACAAGAATACTCACGGCTACAAGTGTGCATGTATGTCCGACTTTTGAAAAAATGTTGACGGCTACTCGTGCGCATATGTTCATTTGTGTTAAATATTATTAGTGCTCACGTGTATAGATCGATTAGATTCATGTATTTATGCTTTTAGAAATTTGTATTTTAATTGTATTTCAATCGATATCGAAGTTTGTATATAACATTTATGTTCTTGGTTTGTTATAAATTTCATTATATTAAAAAAGCTATATGCACCTTGAAAGGGAAAAAAAACATATATGCACTTTGGACTAACTGAAAACATGTATGCACCTTGACTATTTGGGGAAAAAAAACATGCTTGCACCATGAGATTTTGAAATAACTAATGATTAGGTATAAAAAACATGTATGCACCATGACTATTTGAAAACATGTTAAAAAAAAAAAAAAAAAAAAAAAAAAAAAAAAAAAAAAAAAAAAAAAAAAAAACTCCGAATTTTAAGATTTAAAAAAAAAACGGAAATTATATAAAAAAACAAAAATAATATGAAAATGTCTTTTACTAATATGCCCTTTTGAATTAAATAAAAATAACAAAATCATATGGAGCATTAAATGATGTACATTGTGTATTATTAGTTGTAAAAAGGTGGTTCTCGCAGTTCTTGTAGATAACATGGTTCTCGTAAGAAAGGGACCCTATATATATATATATATATATATATATATATATATATATATATATATATATATGTATGTATGTATATATGTATGTATGTATGTATGTATATATATATGTATGTATGTATGTATGTATATATAAAAATAAAAAAATAGAGGTGCACAAATGGTCTAATGTCACGTCCCGAACGTCAATACCGGAGGTTAAGTCGGCATTTGAGAAGATTCTCAAAATCAAGGAACATCGTGCGTTCCTTCAAAATGACGTGAGTATTCATGGGAGTTTTGATATTTTAAGAGTTTTTAGAGACATTTATATACTGTACATGTTATTTATATCTTGTAAGCATTGGCGGACATACCTAATATTTGAAGATTACTAAAGAGTTATAGAAGATTAATTTGAAGATTTCAAGATAAATGTGATCCGTACCTAAGCACTAGCCGACATACCTAATATTTTTAAGTAGGATTGTAAACGAACCGGACGAACACGGACAGAGCCTTGTTCATGTTCGTTCATTTAATTTTAACCGGACAAATAAACGAACACGAACGCTTAAACGAACGAATTTTCTTGTTCATGTTCGTTTATTAAGAAAATGAGTTGTTCATGTGCGTTTATGTTCGTTCATTAAGACACTAAACGAACGGCAAACGGACATAAACGATTGAACATAAATAAACATAGACAAACAAACATAAACTTTATTAAATTATGCATCTAATATTGTTTTATAAGTGTTGTTTTGTTTAAACAAACTAATTTTAAAATTATACAATTAAAAGATATGATATACGAACATAAATAAATAAATGAAAATAAACGAACGTTAACGAACGCATAATCGGACGTTCACGAACATAATAAACGGACGTGCCTTTTGTTCATGTTCGTTCATTTAACTAAACGATCATAAAATATTGTTCATGTTCGTTCATTTAATAAATAAACAACCATAAACGAACTTTTTACCGAACGGTTTATGAAATGTTCACTGAACGTTCAGTTCGTTTACAACCCTGTTTGTAAGCATTGGAAGACATATGTAAGGCATTGGAGGACATACTTAAGGTAGAGGGTATGCACGTGCATACCTTATGAAAAACACCCGTAGTGTAAATTTTACTTTTTGTTATGAATTTTTGATAGTTTAACACTAAGTGCATACCCTCTTAAAAAAGAATTTGAGTATGCATACTCTATGATTAGTTTTTTGCGTCTGCCGCTGCTTGTAAGCATTCACTTAATCAAATAAGTCTTCTCCTCACTATTTAGTCTGTATAACCTGCGCCATTAAATAAAAGTATATTACTTAGTTGTCCTCACTATTTAATCTGTATAACCTGCGCCATTAAATAAAAGTATATTACTTAGTTGTCCTCACTTTTTAATCTGTATAACCTGCGCCATTAAAAAAAAGTATATTGCTTAGTTGTTCTCATTTACATGTACAATATGATGTTAGGCGACCTGATTCAACTCTCGTGGCAATATAACCTTACTAATAAAAAAACATGGATGATAATTACGAGTATAAAAAAGGTAAATTGCAAAAATCGTCTTTGGTCTTTCAAAAATGCGAGCAACATCTCCTTGGAAAACTTTGGGGCTCATCCTTCGATGGCTAATGTCAAATGACTGAAATACCCTCATTTTCTTCCCCATCTAATTTTTTTACTTGAATCTATTTTTAATTAAAAATAAAAATCATCTTTTTGTGAATGGTGTTGATCTATTCTAGCCAATTTAATTGAATATGCTTACTTCTATTAGAGATCTAAAGACGTGTTTAATTTATGTATTTATAACTTTAATTTTGATGCTCAAACACTTTTTTTTATATCTTATAACATCAACAAGATTGCAGCAGAGAGACATAATGTGTCATTTTGTGTGAAGTTTTATGTTTTTGGAACTTTGGAACTTTCGAAATAATGTGATCTTCAACAACTCGAAGTTTCAAAGAAGTAACATCTTTGATAGTATCGTTGTTAACTCTTATGATTTCTTGTCGAGTAGATATAAAAAATCTAGAATAGACTGGAACATGTGTGTGAAGTTTTATGTATTACCCGAAACATATTAGTCTCTTTAAAAGGTCAATGTTTTACTTTTTAAGGATGCAATAAATATGGAAACGATTGATATACATGTCAAACTTTATGAAACTACTCAACACGGGCTATAGATGTGCAATTCTATTTTACCGATTTCTATTTATTTAAAGGTTAGACACATATGTGGAAGAGTAGATTGCAAAAACCATTCGTGTAGCATGTCCAAATCGCATGCGCAGTCTTTACTTTTTTGAAAGTGCAAGTGTCATCCCTGTGAGAGACAAACGTTTGGTGTGCATATCATCCCTGACTCAATGTAAAATGACTAAAATGCCGTTTCCTTCGTTGAAAATTGGTCATTCAGGGGGCGGGATGCCAAAGTTAGGGGGTTCAAGACATCATATTTGTGTTAAAAGTAATAGAATGTGTTCACATCGGTATTGATTTATAACATCTCAGTGGGTTCGCTTGAACCCCTTCACCCAAGGGTGGCTTCGCCACTGACTGTAGGACTATGTTTTGCATGCCAGCCGGCTTGAAAGTGGTTCACACTCACAATACTTGACTTGCTGGAAGTATGCTCTTTGTTGAGGAGGGGCAATTGATCATTGAAGTCCGTAAGGGCATTTTGCCTTATTAGAAGCCTACGTTGTTGCTCTTGCTTTTGCAGCTTAGTGAAAGTTTGAGAGTCAAACTCATTAGTGTGCTATACGTTTGGATATTTCATGTAATATTATCTGTGGATGGATGCAACTACGCAAGCATTATCTGTTTTATTGTTTTTTAATTATCGAAGTTGTTCGGCAAAAATGTTTTATTGTACAAAATTTTAATTTCAGTTTACATACTTCTGCGTAACTCTCGGTGTAAACTGTATTTGGTCATCGTCAGACATGCCCCAAAAGGATGTTGTAGACCGATAGAACACGTTTGAACCACATGGAATCATCAAATACTAACCTTGACTTAACAAGGTAAATTACAGCACCAAATACAGTTTGACCTCCAAACCCAAGCACTATCTATCATTGACATCTTTAAAATGACTGCCTTTCTCTTCATTTTTGTGTGTTTTTCGATGGTCTTGGATAGTTGTTATGCTGCACCAGAGACCCCTTTTTGAAATTCTTGCCAAATGTACTTCTTTTCTTCCTTTTGTTTCATCTTTCAATATGAGACGAAATCTATTTTCTAGTTTTGCATTTATCATTAAACACACCAGTACTGAGCATGTGTAAAAAGTAAAAACAATATCGATGTAAAATTCGCATACCGTAAGGTTTGTAAAATGAGGAAAGCATAGCTACATTACAATGCAGCCAATTGGCTACATTTCCTTTGAAAAAAAGGGTGAGACAGGAAGAAAATATGTGTCTTGGACTTACCGCAGAAACTAAACCGTACATTTTTAAAACTTTTTTCAAAGAAAATGTAGCCGATTCTGCTACATTTTTAATGTAAGTATGATTTCCCTTTTAAAATTATGTCTTCACTAAATTATTATCAAGTATATGTCATTTAGTGGTTTACACAAAGTATACAGGCAGTAAAGGATTCTGAATATTCCGACACTAAATGGGGACTAACACGTTTGTATGAATCTCGTGATGTTTTTGGCCCTCGATGTTGCATATTTTCTTCGGAAACGACAGATATATTATTAACACCACCCAATAAAATGGCGGTGGAAGGTGCAATGTAACTTGTATTGATCATCTGAAAATAAATGAGCTATTATAGTTCAAAATTTTTACTAGTAGTTTCTTACAACTATCCCAATACGGACTCTATGATTTTGATGAAATTCTCGAATATCTCCACATGCAAAAAGCAAAAACTATCAGACCAGCAAATCCAGCTTGAACTTGCAACCGCAAAAAGAATAATTTATTATAATTGTTAATAAACGGAGTGAAAATAGAGGACTGCCTACAAAGTTCAACAACACTATTAGTAAAAACTGGCGAGGAGATGCAAAAAAAAGTATGGTAGCATATGGAACTCACCTTTGTATCAGTCACGATTGACTTTAGCAACTTCAAACGGGAAGACTTGGGCATTAGAACTACTACTGTGTATTGTCTTTTGCAAGGAAAAGGTATAATCTTTTGGAGTGCAAGCTGAGCTGTAGCTGGTGTTAAGATTTTCCTAACATCTGAGCGACTGTCATCTTGAACCTGCATAAAAAAGTCACCCAGGTATTACTACTCGACACATATAACTTATAAGTTGCAACATGAATTAATGAGATGAAATGAAAGTGAAGTTCTGGTGTTGGTTTAGATTCCATTCATGCCAAGTAGTATCATATCATTTGCATGTAGATCCTAGAGTTGGCGAAATAGACACAACTGGTAAGAGGTCAAAACGGGTAGTTTTATATGTGGGTAAAAAAGCAGACAACCCGGCAACACCTTTTTGGTCCATATTTGGACTTCGTGATACTACATGTATCCAAAAACAAGTAAAAAACTATACTATCAAAATAATAACCCATAATATAACTTTTTTCAAGTAAAACCGACTTAGGACGTAAGCAATGAATAGACATTAGACGAATTTTGACACGATCCATTTTTGGCTACTTATTTGTTTTACCTGTTTGATAGTCTATTACTAGTATCAAACAAGTACAACTTGAAATCCTGTCTTCAGATAAATGGGCTGAAATTGCCACCTTTAGTTGAAACATGCAATTATTCAACCACCAAAACTGGTAACACAGACAATGGAAATCTTGATTGTAAGCTAGGCAAGGCAGTGTGGAACTAGAATGATAGGATAGTCCACATGTGACTTTGGAGTGTCAGTTTTTATAATCTCCAAAACAACTATTTTTTTAGAACGAAATGTCAGCAGTGCCAATGAACTATATAAAAGTATTTTATGCCACACACACTCTGGATATATAAAAAGGAAATATTTATGTCTACTGACTACTAAAACTTGAAGAGAGAGTAATGCTATAAACATGGACTTAAGAGTGATATGTAAAGAAAACTGGGCCCGCGTTTTCTGGAAGAAGGAGTGATATGCAATAAATATGGACTTAAAAGAGAATCCTTCCAAAAAACAAGACACTATACACAACCAGGTTTTGGAGTTAAATAAAATAAGGAATTATCTATTAAAAAAACTGTATATAAACATACACTTGCCATGTAATTATGTAAATGTCTGATAAAGAACCCACAATAGCACACCTATTGCAGATCAAATATGATGTCTTTTACAATCTTAAACAAAAGGTATTTCATTGGCACCTGAAGGATGAATTGAATCATCAACATCCAGTAAGGTGGAAAGAGTGGTTAAAAGGAAAAGCAATTTAGGAAGAGAGGATCAAATAGCGCACAAACTAAGATTATGAGTTCACCAAAATGTATGCTCAAATATGAGAATAAACCTCCTTTAATTTTTACATTAAAACAACAAAGAAGATGAAACCAAGCAAATGTATGCAAAAAGAAGACGAAAAAATCAGGTGCAGTTTGAAGAGAATGAGGCTTGGTCACACTCATACAGTCATGATAAGTTAAGAGTTATTTATGTCCACCACTAAAGCATAATTTTTTTTACAGTAAATTCAAATGACTGAGGTCATAACTCTAAGAGCAAATTTATTAAGACTCATCATTAAACTTTAAATTTTTATTTACAATGATACTCTTTTTAGCAAGCGGCAGATTTGTGGAGCATTTAAAAGTAAAGATGAAATTGAGAAGTTTATTCCAAATTAACTTATGGCACCACATAGTTAACGTGGATACTGGGTAAAGACGGGAACTCACCGCGAAAGAAGCACCAACATCCCCAGAATAGATCCTAGATTGATAACTGTGCAATATCCGATCCAGCCACCAGTAATTCTCCTGAAGAAGCACTTATATTAGCACATGAGAGATTTTAAACCTATATTCAAATTCACAATCATAACCAGTAATTCTTCAGTTTAATGTAGATGTTAGATTCCTATGAAATACCACGTAACCAACCTTCCAAGTCAAAGATAAAAATTGTTCAACCATTAAACAAACTCTTGTTGCTAAAAGTAGTATGAGTATCAGTAATTGATACCCAGTTGAATCAGAATCACCTGTAATCCATTTTCATGGGACCGTTGATCAATCTCGAGTACTGTTGAAATATCTGCATCTAAAGGTCCTTCAACCTGAAGACGTAGTATCTCATCTAAAGCAAGATCAACCTACAGATAAAGTTATACAATGAGAGGAAAATCTGCATCCATTTTTAAGAGGAGAAAGGTCAATGAACATACCAGTGCTAAAGCTACGTCTGGATCACATGAAAAGTTTACACTAATATCACCGCGAGCATTACCAACTCGTGAAGGTTTGTTGCCACCAAGAAATACCGAAATTCCAGATGAGTAGATCTGATAGACAAACAGCATTAGATCAACAATTGAGCTAAGAGATGAATTTAGTCTTATATTAGTTTACAAGTGAAACATATATGCAAACCTGTCCATGCTTGAAGCGAAGAACCTGAATTATTTTGGCTTCCAGAAGCTTGCTCAAAAACCCAACAAAGTGAACATCTTCCATCTGTCAATAAGAAAAATTTCACGAGTCACCAACAGAAGTCACAAACATCTCATGAGAATAGATCTTTATGAAGAGATACCATTTTTTCATTCATTAACTCGACAGGAAAGCAAAGTTGAACAGAACATTGTGCTTCCACCATGGGGCTTCGAACAACTTCTCTACAAGCAACACCAATGATTAAATGAACTTTTGTTGTTATTAGACAAGAGAGAAAATGATAAAAGCTTGTAAATGAATCTAAGCTATAGTGTAGATTAGTTCAACTAGGAATAAAAACATTTACAAACCTGATTATTTTTGTGGGGAAAGTAAATGGCAAGCCTTTAAGGTCATCACGGTTGTATTTTAAAATTGGTTCAGATGGTCTCGGAATTCCACCCTGCATTAGAAGCAGGATCAATATTCCCAACAATCACAACAGTGAAAGTTGACGGGTCCTTGAAACATTTGTTGTAATATTCACATGCCTTAAACGGATCAACTTTTCGGAGGTCGCTAATTCTCGTCGGCTGTGAAAAAAGAAATGACCATTAGATGATACTAGCAAAACCGGAAAATAAACAACAATCACACATACCCTGAAAAAGTAGGAGTTTCCGTAATTAAGCTCCCTCACACGATTTGCAAAGACCGTATATGGGTCTCTTTCCTGAGCATTAATAGACTCTTCTGACATTTGCATCACGATTTTGATGTCCTCTTCCCCTGGTACCACATGTGTTGCAAACAGTTGGTAGACCAGCTAGCAACAAAATCATTAAAAAAGGTTAACAAGAAGTTTTATGATATTAGCCAAAAGTGTAGTAATGATAACAAAAAAAACAGTATATTGAATTAAACTATCAATCGAATATCATAAAAGTTTCTATGCGTAAGCATAGGTGATTAGCAGAATAACTGATAAGCAGCATAGGTGAGTATTAAAACAAACCTGTAAGGCCGTTTCCAGGTCTGTAGGTGAACAGTCACCATAAAAGGTTCTCATATATGCTCCAAGCTTTGTACCGATTTCAGCTCTCTTACCAGCAAGCATTTCCAACATCACTGACGGTCTATAACCAAATACACCGATTTCTCCAGCAATTGTGGAACCCATTGAACATGAGATGTATTCACTTTCGGGGAGTTCAGATAAACCACCATATGCATATCCTGTGAACAAAACCTGCTCAAGCAGAACATATATTGATCACATAAACACCATGTAGGAAAAACCCAATATATTCAAGCTGTCATAACTACAAACAGATTCACCTCATATGGTTCTAGCACATACGTAACTGTAATCCATCAGGTTATCTAAATACTTTATTTCTACCATGGTTTGGAAAATGCGTTTGAACACTTATTTAACAGCTAGCATTTTAAAACTCCAACACAGTAGGCAAAAGTAATGGCACATGTATCAAATTTCGACGTTAGCATTTAACCTGATTTTATTTTCTTGCAGCGATATTACATCTATCTGTACCAGACCCAGTGATAGAATATACTCCAAACTTTGAATATGTTCAAGTCATGGAAGCTACTCCAGTGATCAAAACTATTGCAAAGAAGGGATACTTGGGCTGCCATATACCAAGCGTGTTGAGGTGGATTAAATCTGCACGCCGTGAATATTACTGCCATGTGATGCTGGACATTGAAGGAATCAACAGCTTTTTTGACACTTTGGTTGGTATGCTTATACTTAGCACAAAACAATACAATGATTTTTAACATATGATACATAAATCCATAACCTACGTTAAAAGAGAATCACAGACTTTCCTACTTATGTAGATTTACCATTGAACTTGGCCGAGATAGCTGATTTATTGGCTTCGGATACCGAAGATGATAAAGCTTTGATGGCATTGGGTATTGACTCTCCGCGTGACCTTGCCTTCCGAGAAGCATTGATCTATCCATGTATATCCCTATTATTCTTCTTTTTATATGGAAATTCCCACTCATTAACCGACGAACATAAACTAGCTTTCCGGTTTAACGCAATATCATTCACTGATGTTGGAGGGGGCAAGCCTGATTACAAAATCATGAGTGATATGTTGTCATTCGCAAAGAATTCCCCAACAACTCGCTATTTTATGTTAATGGCAGGTGATTCGGACTTTTACGAAGTTGTTGCTGATCCAAAGAAACAAACCTTGTTAAAAATTGTTGGTGAAAATCCCATTCCATGGGTACAACTGTCAAATGGTGAATTGAATCAGAACCCTTTCGTGGGAGAAATGCTAACTTGGGCAAAAAAACGTGAACCTGAGATAACAGTGGTCTTTTGGAATGTTGCTTCGTGTCCTCCTCCGTCTTTTCCTATAGCTAAGGATGCTTGTGACAAAACAAAATCTCAGATGTTACAAGCACAGTACAAGACAGCAATAGGATGCATTGAAGCATTACCGGAATCTTATGGGCTAATTTCACCTTCAGCTACAATAGTAAGATTTTACGCATATTCGACACAAAAAAGCGTAACAGGATAGAAAGCAATATGTTAGTTGATCTCTTATAGCTCACTCTTGAATACGATGCTCCAGCTAATGTTTTGATATTAACTGACGATGATAATATGGCTAGACCAGTCGAGATTCTTAAAATGGGAGGTTGTAGGGTGTATGTCTGCATACCTAAGGAAGGCAGAGTTGACTTGGAGCATTTGGCATCAGCAGCAGGCCAACAAAATTTAATTGCCTGGGATGAATTAGATATACAACTATAATGTATCAGATAGCTCTTTGGTATCTTCAAGCTCTTTGGCATATTGAAATGCTTTTAGAAATTCATCCCAGGAAATTAAATTTTGTTGGCCTGCTGCTGATGCCAAATGCTCCAAGTCAACTCTGCCTTCCTTAGGTATGCAGACATACACCCTACAACCTCCCATTTTAAGAATCTCGACTGGTCTAGCCATATTATCATCGTCAATTAATATCAAAACATTAGCTGGAGCATCGTATTCAAGAGTGAGTTGTAAGAGATCAACCAACATACTGCTTTCTACCCTGTTACACTTATTGAATGAGGTGTGGATGTGTTCCACTTCTTTGGGGAGATACTTAGCTATTTTTTGTGTCAAATATGCGTAAAATCTTACTATTGTTGCTGAAGGTGAAATTAGCCCATAAGATTCCAGTAATGCTTCAATGCATCCTATTGCTGTCTTGTACTGTGCTTGTAACATCTGAGATTTTATTTTGTCACAAGCATCCTTAGCTATAGGAAAAGACGGAGGAGGACACGAAGCAACATTCCAAAAGACCACTGTTATCTCAGGTTCACGTTTTTTTGCCCAAGTTAGCATTTCTCCCACGAAAGGGTTCTGATTCAATTCACCATTTGACAGTTGTACCCATGGAATGGGATTTTCACCAACAATTTTTAACAAGGTTTGTTTCTTTGGATCAGCAACAACTTCGTAAAAGTCCGAATCACCTGCTATTAACATAAAATAGCGAGTTGTTGGGGAATTCTTTGCGAATGACAACATATCACTCATGATTTTGTAATCAGGCTTGCCCCCTGCAATATCAGTGAATGATATTGCGTTAAAATGGAAAGCTATAGTTTCTGTTCGTCGGTTAATGAGCGGGAATTTCCAAAACATTTGAAGCTGTTGACACGCAAGCCTGGTAAGAAGTCACTCAGGAAAGTTTTGATGTTGCGAGCTGCAGTATCGACATCTGGAACCCTGGCGTTTTCCCAATCCCACCAAATTGCGAGATAGGGTTGACTCTGCCAAAAATAAAAAAAAAATCATGAGCCTAAGTTTGGTTGCAGCTTATGCAGCAAGTTGTATGCTATACTAGTTTCCTTATTAGAGATGCTAGAATTAGGGGTGAGCGCGGTTCCGGAACCGCAAAGAACTGACCCGGAACCGAGAGAACCGAGAACCGCAAAATACATATATTAGGAACCGAGAACCGAAGAGCGTGTTTCGGTTCGGTTCTCGGGTCCGGTTTGGGTATTTCGGTTTTACCCGATTGGAACCCAATTTTTTTAAAAAGTACCCAAAGATTCAACATTTTTTTTATGTTTGCACTCATTTATGTCTAAAGCGTAAATAATATTGAACTATTAAAGTATATAGCCGAATATATTTTGAAAAACACGTTGTCGTTAAATGCCTTTAACCCATTTACGAGTGAAAAGCTTTACATAATCTGATAAATTACCATAATCACATGGATTTTTTAAAGGCTAAGTTTACCATGCTTTGTGAGTTTGTTTTATTTTTTATCTTTTCACTTGATATGTAGTTTACTAGATACTGGTCAAGTGTTGAGCCAAATTTACATAATGAGTTGTAGACGATGACCAATGTCTCGAAACTATGTAAAGGGTGTATTGACAAATAGGCAAATCTAGTTTTAGAGATAGCAAACTTGGTTTTTATCTTATAAATTGTTTGCCAAAACTATATACATTATAGTTGTACTAGCCGAGTACCCGCGCCCAGCGGCAGCGGCGTCTATTTTTCGATAAAATTATAGCTGCGAATGATTTTCTTTCAAAAGATTGTATTTGTAGCGCTCTGGAATCCTTTTTTAGGAACTGTTTTTTCTGATGGCATAGTTAGATAGTAGCGTTAATGTATAGCGTGGTATTGGTGCATAGTGGCGCCGACAAATATTTACTGATAAACAGCTTGTTCGAAACGCTATGTTTTTTAGTTGTCTTTTAGTTAAAAAAACCCTTTCTCAGGCCATGTTGTGTGTGCCTTTTTTTGCATAGTTGCACACAATTAGTTAGCTAAGTACCCGCGCCTAGCGCCAACGGTGTCTATTTTTTGACAAAATTTCAGCTACGAGTAATTTTCTTTCTATAAGCTGCATTCGTAGCATTAGGAAATCCTTTCGGAAAAATTGTTTTTCCGATGGCATGGTTCTAATTTTATGGGTGCCAAATAACACAAAAAAGCATGTTTTTTTTTATTCTTTTTCTTATTTGACATAATTTTTGTTAAGGCAAGCTCTAATTATGTTTTGGGAAATTGTTTTTCCAATTACTCGTGCCTAGCGGCACCAGTGTATTGTTCGAATAATTACCGTCACATCGATATTTGTTTGTGTTTATTGTTTTTAAGACAACCATCATAACGATAGTCAAGCAGATTATCGGTGGTTGTATCGGTGTATCGATTGAGGTGTTTGTGTTTATTGTTTTTAAGACAACCACCGGTGTATCGGTGGTTGTCTCTTCAATAATTACTATCACATCGATATTTGTTTGGTGTAGTATTTGAGTCTACGTAACATATAGTCTGTTTTTGCTATGTCGCACTTTTGAACCAAGTTCGATTGAGGTGTTTGCTATGTGCAAGGTTTCGAGTAATATTCGTGTATGTCCGCGTTTGTGCGTGCATTTTTTTGTTTTTTTAGACATACCACTATGTTAACTATCGATTAATCATTGATGGTTTTATGCAAATTATGAGAATGGCCGTAGGTGTTAATGATTTATATTAGCTAATAATCAACATAACTCGGTTATAACGTTTTATGCAAATTACATTATTCAAAGGATCAAGTATTAGTTTTTGGGTCCAGACTAACATTTTAACATAAATAAATCACGACAGTCCAATGCTTTTGGTTTGTCCATGATGCAAAATATAGATCCACATCATCTTATATCCGGTTAAAGTTGTCATCTAGTAGACTGTTTTTTCTTTAATACAATGGAATTTTTCAAATTAAAGCTGACAAAGCTGTCATGGCTAACTCTTTTTACTTTTAACTTTTGCATTACGGAATTAGTTCTAATCAGATTATAGCAAGCCACGAGCGCCCCCTTTTACATCAATTACGGAATTAGTTCTAATCAGATCTAAGCAGGAAAAAAAAAAAAAAAAAAAGAAACATATAAATCTACAAATAAAATCAATAGATCTAGAAAAAATATGTATGGATCTATAAAAAAAAACTATAGATCTACGAAAAAAATTATAGATCTACAAAATACCTCAAAACTTGATGGTGGAAGGTTTCGGTGGAGGTGGCGTCGGTTGGTGGTGCCGTTGGATGGTTGGATGGTGGCGGCGTCTTGTGGTGGAGGCGTATGGTGGTGGCAGCGTAGGGTGTTTGTGGTGTGAGTGGTGATGATATTTGGGAGAGATTTTTTTAAGATGGGAGTGGTTGCTTGAGTTTTTTTTTTAGAGTGAGATGTGCAGGTTTTGTGTGTGTGTGTGTGTGTTTTTTTTTTTTTTTTTTTTTTTTAAGAGGTTTATATATTTTGGTTGGTTTGGTAATTTTTTAGGGTTATATGTTGGTTTGGTATGTCTAAATTTAGGTTTTGATATAGGTTTGAATGGCTAAATTTAGGTTTTGATATAGGTTTGAATGGCTGAATTTTAAAAATAGAGGGTTGGATGTTGGTTGAGAATATCTTAACTCCTTTATAAAGATTATGTAACCTAATGAAAATGTTAGAAAAAAAAGAGTTGCGAAATGTCGAAAATACCTTTTATCTTATCTATCAAATATAAAAGCTCACCATAACTCTTATAATTCACAAAAACTCTCTCTCTCTCTAAAAACACACATTACCTCTCTAAAAACTCTCTCTCAAATCTGATATAAAACCCCTACCACCGCCGCACCTCACCACCACCACGAAACCCTATCACCACCGAGCCACACCACCACAGCAACACCACCACCACGAAATAAGTTTAATTTGTTTAGATATATTGTTTTTTTATAGATCCATACATATCTTTTATAGATCTATATATTTTGTTTGTAGATATATTGTTTCTTTTATAGATCTAACGTTTTTTGTATTTTTTGTTAGTGCCTCATCTCGCCGGAAAATTTTTTGGTCGACGGAAAAAGTTAACGCCACCGGAAAATATATAAGGTATTTTTCGTTAATATTTTTCGTATTTGGTATTTTTCGTTTTTGGTATTTTTTTCGTTAATATTTTTCGTTAAACTTTGAGGTATTTTTCGTTAATAGTTTCTGCCGGAAAATTTTTATTTTTTCGTTAATATTTCTCGCCGGTATATTTGTGTTAATATTATTTTCTTGAAATTTTTTCGTTAATATTTTTAGTTTATATGTTTTTTTTTAGTTCTATATGTTTTTTTTTTTTTATTTCTAACGTATATGGTATTTTTTATCACCAGAAATTGTATTTTTTTACCGCCCGCAAATTGTTGTGCCACGCCGGAATTCGTTCATAGGTCGCCGGAAAAAGTTACCACTATCGGACTCAAACTCCACCGGCACCACTGAAACCCTCCACATAAAGTTTTGAGGTATTTTGATACAATTATGATTTTTGAAGTTTACTTTTATACATCTATAATATTTTTCTTTATATGTTTTTTTTTTGTAGTTCTATATGTATTTTTTTTAGTTCTAACTTATATGTTTTTTTTTACTGATTTAAAGTTTGTGGGAGACATGAGGCAACTTTATTCCATGTTCTTTGTCAAAAGTAATTGATATGAATTGAAAATGGTGTGAGTGGAATCCTTGTGTGGGTCGGCTGTATATTTAATCTAAATGGTGTGTTTGGACTGAGAATATTTTATAAAATCTGGGAAAACGGGTCTTCGCTACATGTATTATAGATGGAATTTGAAATTTGAAATATTTTGAAGGTTTTGGCATGCGCCGTATTTTTTTTAAACGTTTATACTTTTGAATTTTTTTGTTGTATCAATAAAGTTCAAACATAGAAAAATGTGAAAAATCATCATTTTCAAGAAGAGTGTCATCCTTTTCAAACATAGAGTAGTAGCTATAGACTTTCAAAAGACATAAAGAGAATAAAAACATATATTTTTTTTACTAACCAAAATTGAAGTCGTGAAAAGAAGGGGCTCATGAAAAAAAACATATATGTGGACGAATAATTAAAGTCATGAAAAGGAGTGGTCCATGAAGGTTTTATCAAGTTTTTTAGATCTATGTTTTTCTTTTAGTTTTGAAGGTTTTATTGATATATCTATGTATTTACATTGTAGATCCGAGATTTGTCTTTCTTTCTCGCTGGAGTCTTTGGAGCCGCCGCCACCAGAATCTGCTTAATCTCCACCATCGCTGGAGTCTTTGGTGTATATTTTTTTTTAGATACTTTGTTATAAAGGTTATGTATTTTTATTTTGTTGCGTTAATTTCCTTGTAAGTTTTGGTGAAGTTTTTTGTGTACGACCCACGTTGAGCATTAAAGTGCATAATTGGCACCATGATACTTTCACCCATGATATATTGTCGATCAAAAGAAATAAAATATAATGGACACCGACCCACTTATCATTAGAAAATGATAATAAATCGGTAGGAAGCATGCTATTCAAACCATAGGGAATCATGCTATTCAAACCATAGTTATACTCCCGACTTTTATGAGCTTCATCTTTGCATTGTGAGTTTTTTTGTTTGTTTTGTGTTTGCATTAAGACTTGATGAATGTCACAACAGATGTATACAGTAATCACTTGAAGCCTGTGCCATGGTATCCGCCGCAACGCGCGGGTACCATGCTAGTGTATGCTCCTTATAAGTATAGATATTGACATCATAGCATCATACGTTTTAAGAATTAATTCAACCAAAACCAAAACTCTAGCTATATTGGTCAAGCATTTTGGCATTGGAAAACATAAAATCAGAATTCGGGCGGTTCTTCGGTTCCAGAACCGATACCCGCGGTTCCAGAACGAACCCAATCTACCCTATCCTCACGTCTCAATTATAACAAAATCCAGTCATAATATGCTCAGTAGCGAATCAAAAACACACTCAATAACAAACCATAGTCCAAACAAAACAATAAAATTAAAACCACAACTAAAAAATGCAATAAAACTATACAGATCAAACAAAAAATCCTATTCAAAATTTGAGATATCCTATCCAAACGCACTATAACATCAGGATTCAAATACCTCTTCCTCTTCTTGGTCCATCATTTTCTGGTCGTCATCTTCCTCCTGGTCCACCATTTTCTGGTCGTCTTGGTCCATCATTTTATGTTGCAAAGATAATACCCTAGGTTTGTTCGGTACTCACTAATCTATATAGACTAGAAAGTGGGCTGTCTAGAAAAAAAATTGGGCTTGGAAATGTAGCCCAGTTTGCCAAATTTGTGAACTATCTAAACTGTGGGCCTTGTTGGGTCTTTATGGAGAACAAAAACATACAATATCTTTTTTTAAACATATATATTAACGAGTAGTAGGCCCACTTTGCATGCGTGTTTGTACGCCGAAGGAGTTACCACTTTCCCATAATCGTAGCTTTCTGGTCCCCACAAAATGTTGTGTGTGTTTATGTACAAAATTTCAAACAAATACAACTAAAGAGAGGTTGTGTTGACTATGTTCTGACACAAACCATATGAAGCTGCAAAAGATAATGCAGTGAAGAAATTTGCAAATCTAATTTATATGAAGGCCTTAATAGCAATAATAAAATTTCTCTGTATAAAGTTACCATATAAAAAGAAGAATAATAGGGATATACATGGATAGATCAATGCTTCTCGGAAGGCAAGGTCACGCGGAGAGTCAATACCCAATGCCATCAAAGCTTTATCATCTTCGGTATCCGAAGCCAGTAAATCAGCTATCTCGGCCAAGTTCAATGGTAAATCTACAAAAGTAGGAAAGTCTGTGATTCTCTTATAACGTAGGTTATGGATTTATGTATCATATGTTAAAAATCATTGTATTGTTTTGTGCTAAGTATAAGCATACCAACCAAAGTGTCAAAAAAGCTGTTGATTCCTTCAATGTCCAGCATCGCATGGCAGTAATATTCACGACGTGCAGATTTAATCCACCTCAACACGCTTGGTATATGGCAGCCCAAGTATCCCTTCTTTGCAATAGTTTCGATCACTGGAGTAGCTTCCATGACTTGAACATATTCAAAGTTTGGAGTATATTCTATCACTGGGTCTGGTACAGATATATGTAATATCGCTGCAAGAAAATAAAATCAGGTTAAATGCTAACGTCGAAATTTGATACATGTGCCATTACTTTTGCCTATTGTGTTGGAGTTTTAAAATGCTGTTAAATAAGTGTTCAAACGCATTTTCCAAACCATGGTAGAAATAAGTATTTAGATAACATGATGGATTACAGTTACGTATGTGCTAGAACCATATGAGGTGAATCTGTTTACTGGCAATTGCCTGCTCATACCTAAGAGTCTAAGACAGTAACAACCATCAGTAAAATAACTTAAACCCACAACCACTTAGTAGACGGCATCTCACACCTCATAGATATTGTTAGGCTACAAAGTACAAACCCTTAGATAAACTTATATAAAAGTATACTTCTAAAACAAACATTGACACTGGGATCCATTTACAGCCAATTTGCCCTTCAAAATACGATATGAAAAAGGGTCTCATTCTATTTTACGGGTTTCTTTTTAGGAGTATGTTTATTTGACCATCTGACCCATTGAAGACCAACAATTAACCAAAAAAGCAAACCAGCTCATTCAGTAGTAAAGTTGCTGCTTCACAAAATGCAATGAACTGACGAGTGAACAAAAGACTTCACCACAGTTTTACTCACCTTGATCAAGGTTTCCATGGTGTAAACCAGATGTTAGTTGCTCAAAAACCATGACCCTCGCTTTTAAAGATCATAAGTCGCAAAGCATTAAGAAGATTTTGCAACATGTGATTCAGTAGTAAACCTGCATCGGGTTCATTCCACTCCAAGGCAGTCTTAGAGTTGCAAGTTCCCACAGTATAACACCAAAGCTATACACATCACACCTGTGCACACAAGAAACAAATTTAATGAGATTTATGCATCATGTAATAAATGCAACACCCTCCTTTTCCATAGCTCTTCAAACCTTTACATGTTTGCCCACTGGTAAAAGTTTTTTGGATAACCATGGTTTAGACCATATGGCCGTGAAGATTTCGAATGAAAGTGTCGGGTGAAGGAGTACGAGCACGAGAGGTTCCTTTTTCATTAACTTCATCATCATCCTTATCCATAGGGTGAGATGACGATCCATGACGGAAGGAGGAAGAAGAGAAAGTAGCATCGGAAGTGGATTTACGACCATGTTTAGACCCTTTGTCACTACGTTGCTATGTGCGACATTGTGGTCCACCAAGGGGTTTCATAATGGGATCAACAAGGAAGTAGTCGACGTTAATGAGATGTGGGTAATTAGCCATAACCCAACGGAAGAGACGAGTAAGCAACATACCGTATGGCATGAGCTTATCGGACCGACTATGAATGTTAGCCATTCTTTTTGCCATATAGTATGCGAGGTTGTATGGCTCCTCGTTACTAAGGCAATAGAGCATGTGGGCTAGACTTGCCGGAACATGATCCTGGTTACCCGCAAGACACAAGACATTCTCACGAAGAAGTAGTTCCCAATTTTTTAGATCGGGAAGAATTTCTTTGAGATAGATACGGTTTGGGTCGAGGTGGACTATTGAACCATCACGTTTTTGGTACGTGTTGGCGACACGAGGGATTTGAACATGTTTCTTTATGCTTTGAAGATCCGGAATTTCGGTTAGATAAGGACCTTCACTTTCAAGATGATAGTGAAGGGACTCTAAGGAATGGTCTTATGTGTAGGCACATTGACCATAGGAAAAAACACCTAGAATGTCACCAAGTTCAGTGATGGACAAAATGATATATTGATTTTGAATCCAAAAATCTAGGAAGACATTACCCTCAAGATCATTGAAGGTACGAACACGACTATAGAATTCAAGGATGAAACGAGGACAAATTTGATCATTTATTTTATATAAACAATCAAAGTGGATCGTAGGGAAGCATACATTTATGCCATTTAAAGGAGCAAAATAAGCATCGACTACACGACCTTCGTGTATATATCGATGTTTGACTTTAAGAAGATAAGCTTTTTGCTCATCAGGAATGCAGGATCAAGGAAAACTGAAAGCAGCAAAAGATCTTCAAAAGAGCTACGCCGATAATTGGCGCAAGCCTCTAGACTTAAACATCGGCAACGAGGTATTACTTAAGGTATCACCTTGGATGGGCGTTGTACGATTTGACAAGAAAATGAAACTTGCACCGAGATATGTAAGAACATTTGAAATCGTTGAACGAATTAGTCCCGTAGCTTATCGGTTGAGATTAACACAAGAACTAAGTTGCATTCACGACAAGTTTCATGTGTCGAATCTAAAGAAATGCCTGGCAGATGTGAATCTACACGTACCACTAGGCGAGATCAAGAATGACAAAGGCTTACGTTTTGTTAAAGAGCCGATATAAATCATGGACCGTGAGGTCAAGAAATTGTAACCGGATTCCTATGGTGAAAGTCCAATGGAATTCACGAAGAGACCGTAATACACTTGGGAACGTGAAGACGAAATGAAGCGCAAGTACCCGCAACTGTTTGCGAGTTCTACGTCCTTAGAACGAACGAAATGAATTTCAAGACGAAATCCCCTTAACGGGGGATACTGTGACAACTGTCTATTAATGAAAAATAACATAGCTGATAATATATAATATATTGTGAAAGCACTGATTACTGAAAAACAAAATGTGTGATTTTTTAAGTCATTATATCAATATATCACCGCATTTTTGCAATAGGGTACTACCATTTTCATTTATGTTTTGTGGTAGATAGAAATTTAATATGAGAAATAAATTTACGTTTTGTTCAATGTTTTAAAAGTTGATTTTGTTCAATGTTTCAAAATTTGATAGTTTCAAAATTTTAGAATAAATGACGTTTGACAAGTTTAAGGCTTTTAGAAAAGTTAACATAATAATTTTACCAATATATAAGATCTTAAGTCAGTAATATCATAAACAAAACACCCACTTATTTCTTATACATCTAGCAAATGAAACACAACCCAATAAGTGTATACAACAAATCAACAAACCTTAAAAAAAACATAATCCAGTCATAATATGCTCAGCAGCGAATCAAAAACACACTCAATAACAAACCATAGTCCAAACAAAACAAAAAATTAAAACCACAACTAAAAAATGCAATAAAACTATACAGATCAAACAAAAAATCCTATTCAAAATTTGAGATATCCTATCCATACGCACTATAACATCAGGATTCAAATACCTCTTCCTCTTCTTGGTCCACCATTTTTTGGTCGTCATCTTCCTCCTGGTCCACCATTTTCTGGTCGTCTTGGTCCATCATTTTATGTTGCAAAGATAATACCCTAGGTTTGTTCGGTACTCACTAATCTATATAGACTAGAAAGTGGGCTGTCTAGAAAAAAAATTGGGCTTGGAAATGTAGCCCAGTTTGCCAAATTTGTGAACTATCTAAATTGTGGGCCTTATTGGGTCTTTATGGAGAACAAAAACATACAATATCTTTTTTTAAACATATATATTAACGAGTAGTAGGCCCACTTTGCATGCGTGTTTGTACGCCGAAGGAGTTACCACTTTCCCATAATCGTAGCTTTCTGGTCCCTACAAAATGTTGTGTGTGTTTATGTACAAAATTTCAAACAAATACAACTAAAGAGAGGTTGTGTTGACTATGTTCTGACACAAACCATATGAAGCTGCAAAAGATAATGCAGTGAAGAAATTTGCAAATCTAATTTATATGAAGGCCTTAATAGCAATAATAAAATTTCTACGTATAGAGTTACCATATAAAAAGAAGAATAATAGGGATATACATGGATAGATCAATGCTTCTGGGAAGGCAAGGTCACGCGGAGAGTCAATACCCAATGCCATCAAAGCTTTATCATCTTCGGTATCCGAAGCCAGTAAATCAGCTATCTCGGCCAAGTTCAATGGTAAATCTACAAAAGTAGGAAAGTCTGTGATTCTCTTATAACGTAGGTTATGGATTTATGTATCATATGTTAAAAATCATTGTATTGTTTTGTGCTAAGTATAAGCATACCAACCAAAGTGTCAAAAAAGCTGTTGATTCCTTCAATGTCCAGCATCACATGGCAGTAATATTCACGGCGTGCAGATTTAATCCACCTCAACACGCTTGGTATATGCAGCCCAAGTATCCCTTCTTTGCAATAGTTTCGATCACTGGAGTAGCTTCCATGACTTGAACATATTCAAAGTTTGGAGTATATTCTATCACTGGGTCTGGTACAGATATATGTAATATCGCTGCAAGAAAATAAAATCAGGTTAAATGCTAACGTCGAAATTTGATACATGTGCCATTACTTTTGCCTACTGTGTTGGAGTTTTAAAATGCTGTTAAATAAGTGTTCAAACGCATTTTCCAAACCATGGTAGAAATAAGTATTTAGATAACATGATGGATTACAGTTACGTATGTGCTAGAACCATATGAGGTGAATCTGTTTACTGGCAATTGCCTGCTCATACCTAAGAGTCTAAGACAGTAACAACCATCAGTAAAATAACTTAAACCCACAACCACTTAGTAGACGGCATCTCACACCTCATAGATATTGCTAGGCTACAAAGTACAAACCCTTAGATAAACTTATATAAAAGTATACTTCTAAAACAAACATTGACACTGGGATCCATGTACAGCCAATTTGCCCTTCAAAATACGATATGAAAAACGGTCTCATTCTATTTTACGGGTTTCTTTTCAGGAGTATGTTTATTTGACCATCTGACCCATTGAAGACCAACAATTAATCAAAAAAGCAAACCAGCTCATTCAGTAGTAAAGTTGCTGCTTCACAAAATGCAATGAACTGACGAGTGAACAAGAGACTTCACCACAGTTTTACTCACCTTGATCAAGGTTTCCATGGTGTAAACCAGATGTTAGTTGCTCAAAAACCATGACCCTCGCTTTCCAAGATCATAAGTCACAAAGCATTAAGAAGATTTTGCAACATGTGATTCAGTAGTAAACCTGCATCGGGTTCATTCCACTCCAAGGCAGTCTTAGAGTTGCAAGTTCCCACAGTATAACACCAAAGCTATACACATCACACCTGTGCACACAAGAAACAAAATTAATGAGATTTATGCATCATGTAATAAATGCAACACCCTCCTTTTCCATAGCTCTTCAAACCTTTACATGTTTGCCCACTGATAAAAGTTTTTTGGATAACCATGGTTTCGACCTTATGGCCGTCAAGATTTCGAATGAATGTGTCAGGTGAAGGAGTACGAGCACGAGAGGTTCCTTCTTCATTAACTTCATCATCATCCTCATCCATAGGGTGAGATGACGATCCATGACGGAAGGAGGAAGAAGAGAAAGTAGCATCGGAAGTGGATTTACGACCATGTTTAGACCCTTTGTCACTACGTTGCTTTATGCGACATTGTGGTCCACCAAGGGGTTTCATAATGGGATGAACAAGGAAGTAGTCGACGTTAATGAGATGTGGGTAATTAGCCATAACCCAACGGAAGAGACGAGTAAGCAACATACCGTATGGCATGAGCTTATCGGACCGACTATGAATGTTAGCCATTCGTTTTGCCATATAGTATGCGAGGTTGTATGGCTCCTCGTTACTAAGGCAATAGAGCATGTGGGCTAGACTTGCCGGAACATGATCCCGGTTACCCGCAAGACACAAGACATTCTCACGAAGAAGTAGTTCCCAATTTTTTAGATCGGGATGAATTTCTTTGAGATAGATACGGTTTGGGTCGAGGTGGACTATTGAACCATCACGTTTTTTGTACGTGTTGGCGACACGAGGGATTTGAACATGTTTCTTTATGCTTTGAAGATCGGGAATTTCGGTTAGATAAGGACCTTCACTTTCAAGATGATAGTAAAGGGACTCTAAGGAATGGTCTTATGTGTAGGCACATTGACCATAGGAAGGAACACCTAGAATGTCACCAAGTTCGGTGATGGACAAAAAGATATATTGATTTTGAATCCAAAAATCTAGGAAGACATTACCCTCAAGATCATTGAAGGTACGAACACGACTATAGAATTCAAGGATGAAACGAGGACAAATTTCATCATTTATTTTATATAAACAATCAAAGTGGATCGTAGGGAAGCATACATTTATGCCATTTAAAGGAGAAAAATAAGCATCGACTACACGACCTTCGTGTATATATCGATGTTTGACTTTAAGAAGATAAGCTTTTTGCTCATCAGGAATGTAGGATCAAGGGAAACTGAAAGCAGCAAAAGATCTTCAAAAGAGCTACGCCGATAATTGGCGCAAGCCTCTAGAATTCAACATCGGCAACGAGGTATTACTTAAGGTATCACCTTGGATGGGCGTTGTACGATTTGACAAGAAAATGAAACTTGCACCGAGATATGTAAGACCATTTGAAATCGTTGAACGAATTGGTCCCGTAGCTTATCGGTTGAGATTAACACAAGAACTAAGTTGCATTCACGACAAGTTTCATGTGTCGAATCTAAAGAAATGCCTGGCAGATGTGAATCTACACGTACCACTAGGCGAGATCAAGAAAGACAAAGGCTTACGTTTTGTTAAAGAGCCGATATAAATCATGGACCGTGAGGTCAAGAAATTGAAACCGGATTCCTATGGTGAAAGTCCAATGGAATTCACGAAGAGACCGTAATACACTTGGGAACGTGAAGACGAAATGAAGCGCAAGTACCCGCAACTGTTTGCGAGTTCTACGTCCTTAGAACGAACGAATTGAATTTCAAGACGAAATTCCCTTAACGGGGGATACTGTGACAACTGTCTATTTACGAAAAATAACATAGCTGATAATATATAATATATTGTGAAAGCACGGATTACTGAAAAACAAAATGTGTGATTTTTTAAGTCATTATATCAATATATCACCGCATTTTTGCAATAGGGTACTACCATTTTCATTTATGTTTTGTGGTAGATAGAAATTTAATATGAGAAATAAATTTACGGTTTGTTCAATGTTTTAAAAGTTGATTTTGTTCAATGTTTCAAAATTTGATAGTTTCAAAATTTTAGAATAAATGACGTTTGACAAGTTTAAGGCTTTTAGAAAAGTTAACATAATAATTTTACCAATATATAAGATCTTAAGTCAGTAATATCATAAACAAAACACCCACTTATTTCTTATACATCTAGCAAATGAAACACAACCCAATAAGTGTATACAACAAATCAACAAACCTTAAAAAAACATAATCCAGTCATAATATGCTCAGTAGCGAATCAAAAACACACTCAATAAAAAACCATAGTCCAAACAAAACAATAAAATTAAAACCACAACTAAAAAATGCAATAAAACTATACAGATCAAACAAAAAATCCTATTCAAAATTTGAGATATCCTATCCAAAAGCACTATAACATCAGGATTCAAATACCTCTTCCTCTTCTTGGTCCACCATTTTCTGGTCGTCATCTTCCTCCTGGTCCACCATTTTCTGGTCGTCTTGGTCCATCATTTTATGTTGCAAAGATAATACCCTAGGTTTGTTCGGTACTCACTAATCTGTATAGACTAGAAAGTGGGCTGTCTAGAAAAAAAAATTGGGCTTGGAAATGTAGCCCAGTTTGCCAAATTTGTGAACTATCTAAACTGTGGGCCTTGTTGGGTCTTTATGGAGAACAAAAACATACAATATCTTTTTTTAAACATTTATATTAACGAGTAGTAGGCCCACTTTGCATGCGTGTTTGTACGCCGAAGGAGTTACCACTTTCCCATAATCGTAGCTTTCTGGTCCCCACAAAATGTTGTGTGTGTTTATGTACAAAATTTCAAACAAATACAACTAAAGAGAGGTTGTGTTGACTATGTTCTGACACAAACCATATGAAGCTGCAAAAGATAATGCAGTGAAGAAATTTGCAAATCTAATTTATATGAAGGCCTTAATAGCAATAATAAAATTTCTATGTATTGAGTTACCATATAAAAAGAAGAATAATAGGGATATACATGGATAGATCAATGCTTCTCGGAAGGCAAGGTCACGCGGAGAGTCAATACCCAATGCCATCAAAGCTTTATCATCTTCGGTATCCGAAGCCAGTAAATCAGCTATCTCGGCCAAGTTCAATGGTAAATCTACAAAAGTAGGAAAGTCTGTGATTCTCTTATAACGTAGGTTATGGATTTATGTATCATATGTTAAAAATCATTGTATTGTTTTGTGCTAAGTATAAGCATACCAACCAAAGTGTCAAAAAAGCTGTTGATTCCTTCAATGTCCAGCATCACATGGCAGTAATATTCACGGCGTGCAGATTTAATCCACCTCAACACGCTTGGTATATGGCAGCCCAAGTATCCCTTCTTTGCAATAGTTTTGATCACTGGAGTAGCTTCCATGACTTGAACATATTCAAAGTTTGGAGTATATTCTATCACTGGGTCTGGTAAAGATATATGTAATATCGCTGCAAGAAAATAAAATCAGGTTAAATGCTAACGTCGAAATTTGATACATGTGCCATTACTTTTGCCTATTGTGTTGGAGTTTTAAAATGCTGTTAAATAAGTGTTCAAACGCAATTTCCAAACCATGGTAGAAATAAGTATTTAGATAACATGATGGATTATAGTTACGTATGTGCTAGAACCATATGAGGTGAATCTGTTTACTGGCAATTGCCTGCTCATACCTAAGAGTCTAAGACAGTAACAACCATCAGTAAAATAACTTAAACCCACAACCACTTAGTAGACGGCATCTCACACCTCATAGATATTGCTAGGCTACAAAGTACAAACCCCTAAATAAACTTATATAAAAGTATACTTCTAAAACAAACATTGACACTGGGATCCATTTACAGCCAATTTGCCCTTCAAAATACGATATGAAAAAGGGTCTCATTCTATTTTACGGGTTTCTTTTCAGGAGTATGTTTATTTGACCATCTGACCCATTGAAGACCAACAATTAATCAAAAAAGCAAACCAGCTCATTCAGTAGTAAAGTTGCTGCTTCACAAAATGCAATGAACTGACGAGTGAACAAAAGAATTCACCACAGTTTTACTCACCTTGATCAAGGTTTCCATGGTGTAAACCAGATGTTAGTTGCTCAAAAACCATGACCCTCGCTTTCAAAGATCATAAGTCACAAAGCATTAAGAAGATTTTGCAACATGTGATTCAGTAGAAAACCTGCATCGGGTTCATTCCACTCCAAGGCAGTCTTAGATTTGCAAGTTCCCACAGTGTAACACCAAAGCTATACACATCACACCAGTGCACACAAGAAACAAAATTAATGAGATTTATGCATCATGTAATAAATGCAACACCCTCCTTTTCCATAGCTCTTCAAACCTTTACATGTTTGCCCACTGATAAAAGTTTTTTGTATAACCATGGTTTCGACCTTATGGCCGTCAAGATTTCGAATGAATGTGTCAGGTGAAGGAGTACGAGCACGAGAGGTTCCTTCTTCATTAACTTCATCATCATCCTCATCCATAGGGTGAGATGACGATCCATGACGGAAGGAGGAAGAAGAGAAAGTAGCATCGGAAGTGGATTTACGACCACGTTTAGACCCTTTGTCACTACGTTGCTTTGTGCGACATTGTGGTCCACCAAGGGGTTTCATAATGGGATCAACAAGGAAGTAGTCGACGTTAATGAGATGTGGGTAATTAGCCATAACCCAACGGAAGAGACGAGTAAGCAACATACCGTATGGCATGAGCTTATCGGACCGACTATGAATGTTAGCCATTCGTTTTGCCATATAGTATGCGAGGTTGTATGGCTCCTCGTTACTAAGGCAATAGAGCATGTGGGCTAGACTTGCCGAAACATGATCCCGGTTACCCGCAAGACACAAGACATTCTCACGAAGAATTAGTTCCCAATTTTTTAGATCGGGAAGAATTTCTTTGAGATAGATACGGTTTGGGTCGAGGTGGACTATTGAACCATCACGTTTTTGGTACGTGTTGGCGACACGAGGGATTTGAACATGTTTCTTTATGCTTTGAAGATCGGGAATTTCGGTTAGATAAGGACCTTCACTTTCAAGATGATAGTGAAGGGACTCTAAGGAATGGTCTTATGTGTAGACACATTGACCATAGGAAGGAACACCTAGAATGTCACCAAGTTCGGTGATGGACAAAACGATATATTGATTTTGAATCCAAAAATCTAGGAAGACATTACCCTCAAGATCATTGAAGGTACGAACACGACTATAGAATTCAAGGATGAAACGAGGACAAATTTGTTCATTTATTTTATATAAATAATCAAAGTGGACCGTAGGGAAGCATACATTTATGCCATTTAAAGGAGCAAAATAAGCATCGACTACACGACCTTCGTGTATATATCGATGTTTGACTTTAAGAAGATAAGCTTTTTGCTCATCAGGAATGTAGGATCAAGGAAAACTGAAAGCAACAAAAGATCTTCAAAAGAGCTACGCCGATAATTGGCGCAAGCCTCTAGAATTCAACATCGGCAACGAGGTATTACTTAAGGTATCACCTTGGATGGGCGTTGTACGATTTGACAAGAATAGGAAACTTGCACCGAGATATGTAAGACCATTTGAAATCGTTGAACGAATTGGTCCCGTAGCTTATCGGTTGAGATTAACACAAGAACTAAGTTGCATTCACGACAAGTTTCATGTGTCGAATCTAAAGAAATGCCTGGCAGATGTGAATCTACACGTACCACTAGACGAGATCAAGATTGACAAAGGCTTACGTTTTGTTAAAGAGCCGATATAAATCATGGACCGTGAGGTCAAGAAATTGAAACCGGATTCCTATCGTGAAAGTCCAATGGAATTCACGAAGAGACCGTAATACACATGGGAACGTGAAGACGAAATGAAGCTCAAGTACCCGCAACTGTTTGCGAGTTCTACGTCCTTAGAACGAACGAATTGAATTTCAAGACGAAATTCCCTTAACGGGGGATACTGTGACAACTGTCTATTTATGAAAAATAACATAGCTGATAATATATAATATATTGTGAAAGCACTGATTACTGAAAAACAAAATGTGTGATTTTTTAAGTCATTATATCAATATATCACCGCATTTTTGCAATAGGGTACTACCATTTTTCATTTATGTTTTGTGTTAGATAGAAATTTAATATGAGAAATGAATTTACGTTTTGTTCAATGTTTTAAAAGTTGATTTTGTTCAATGTTTCAAAATTTTAGAATAAATGACGTTTGACAAGTTTAAGGCTTTTAGAAAAGTTAACATAATAATTTTACCAATATATAAGATCTTAAGTCAGTAATATCATAAACAAAACACCCACTTATTTCTTATACATCTAGCAAATGAAACACAACCCAATAAGTGTATACAACAAATCAACAAACCTTAAAAAAACATAATCCAGTCATAATATGCTCAGTAGCGAATCAAAAACACACTCAATAACAAACCATAGTCCAAACAAAACAATAAAATTAAAACCACAACTAAAAAATGCAATAAAACTATACAGATCAAACAAAAAATCCTATTCAAAATTTGAGATATCCTATCCAAAAGCACTATAACATCAGGATTCAAATACCTCTTCCTCTTCTTGGTCCACCATTTTCTGGTCGTCATCTTCCTCCTGGTCCACCATTTTCTGGTCGTCTTGGTCCATCATTTTATGTTGCAAAGATAATACCCTAGGTTTGTTCGGTACTCACTAATCTATATAGACTAGAAAGTGGGTTGTCTAGAAAAAAAAATTGGGCTTGGAAATGTAGCCCAGTTTGCCAAATTTGTGAACTATCTAAACTGTGGGCCTTGTTGGGTCTTTATGGAGAACAAAAACATACAATATATTTTTTTAAACATATATATTAACGAGTAGTAGGCCCACTTTGCGTGCGTGTTTGTACGCCGAAGGAGTTACCACTTTCCCATAATCGTAGCTTTCTGGTCCCCACAAAATGTTGTGTGTGTTTATGTACAAAATTTCAAACAAATACAACTAAAGAGAGGTTGTGTTGACTATGTTCTGACACAAACCATATGAAGCTGCAAAAGATAATGCAGTGAAGAAATTTGCAAATCTAATTTATATGAAGGCCTTAATAGCAATAATAAAATTTCTATGTATAGAGTTACCATATAAAAAGAAGAAGAATAGGGATATACATGGATAGATCAATGCTTCTCGGAAGGCAAGGTCACGCGGAGAGTCAATACCCAATGCCATCAAAGCTTTATCATCTTCGGTATCCGAAGCCAGTAAATCAGCTATCTCGGCCAAGTTCAATGGTAAATCTACAAAAGTAGGAAAGTCTGTGATTCTCTTATAACGTAGGTTATGGATTTATGTATCATATGTTAAAAATCATTGTATTGTTTTGTGCTAAGTATAAGCATACCAACCAAAGTGTCAAAAAAGCTGTTGATTCCTTCAATGTCCAGCATCACATGGCAGTAATATTCACGGCGTGCAGATTTAATCCACCTCAACACGCTTGGTATATGGCAGCCCAAGTATCTATTCTTTGAAATAGTTTTGATCACTGGAGTAGCTTCCATGACTTGAACATATTCAAAGTTTGGAGTATATTCTATCACCGGGTCTGGTACAGATATATGTAATATCGCTGCAAGAAAATAAAATCAGGTTAAATGCTAACGTCGAAATTTGATACATGTGCCATTACTTTTGCCTATTGTGTTGGAGTTTTAAAATGCTGTTAAATAAGTGTTCAAACGCATTTTCCAAACCATGGTAGAAATAAGTATTTAGATAACATGATGGATTATAGTTACGTATGTGCTAGAACCATATGAGGTGAATCTGTTTACTGGCAATTGCCTGCTCATACCTAAGAGTCTAAGACAGTAACAACCATCAGTAAAATAACTTAAACCCACAACCACTTAGTAGACGGCATCTCACACCTCATAGATATTGCTAGGCTACAAAGTACAAACCCTTAGATAAACTTATATAAAAGTATACTTCTAAAACAAACATTGACACTGGGATCCATTTACAGCCAATTTGCCCTTCAAAATACGATATGAAAAAGGGTCTCATTCTATTTTACGGGTTTCTTTTCAGGAGTATGTTTATTTGACCATCTGACCCATTGAAGACCAACAATTAATCAAAAAAGCAAACCAGCTCATTCAGTAGTAAAGTTGCTGCTTCACAAAATGCAATGAACTGACGAGTGAACAAAAGAATTCACCACAGTTTTACTCACCTTGATCAAGGTTTCCATGGTGTAAACCAGATGTTAGTTGCTCAAAAACCATGACCCTCGCTTTCAAAGATCATAAGTCACAAAGCATTAAGAAGATTTTGCAACATGTGATTCAGTAGTAAACCTGCATCGGGTTCATTCCACTCCAAGGCAGTCTTAGAGTTGCAAGTTCCCACAGTATAACACCAAAGCTATACACATCACACCTGTGCACACAAGAAACAAAATTATTGAGATTTATGCATCATGTAATAAATGCAACACCCTCCTTTTCCATAGCTCTTCAAACCTTTACATGTTTGCCCACTGATAAAAGTTTTTTGGATAACCATGGTTTCGACCTTATGGCCGTCAAGATTTCGAATGAATGTGTCGGGTGAAGGAGTACGAGCACGAGAGGTTCCTTCTTCATTAACTTCATCATCATCCTCATCCATAGGGTGAGATGACGATCCATGACGGAAGGAGGAAGAAGAGAAAGTAGCATCGGAAGTAGATTTACGACCATGTTTAGACCCTTTGTCACTACGTTGCTTTATGCGACATTGTGGTCCACCAAGGGGTTTCATAATGGGATCAACATGGAAGTAGTCGACGTTAATGAGATGTGGGTAATTAGCCATAACCCAACGGAAGAGACGAGTAAGCAACATACCGTATGGCATGAGCTTATCGGACCGACTATGAATGTTAGCCATTCTTTTTGCCATATAGTATGCGAGGTTGTATGGCTCCTCGTTACTAAGGCAATAGAGCATGTGGGCTAGACTTGCCGGAACATGATCCCGGTTACTCGCAAGACACAAGACATTCTCACGAAGAAGTAGTTCCCAATTTTTTAGATCGGGAAGAATTTCTTTGAGATAGATACGGTTTGGGTCGAGGTGGACTATTGAACCATCACGTTTTTGGTACGTGTTGGCGACACGAGGGATTTGAACATGTTTCTTTATGCTTTGAAGATCGGGAATTTCGGTTAGATAAGGACCTTCACTTTCAAGATGATAGTGAATGGACTATAAGGAATGGTCTTATGTGTAGGCACATTGACCATAGGAAGGAACACCTAGAATGTCACCAGGTTCGGTGATGGACAAAACGATATATTGATTTTGAATCCAAAAATCTAGGAAGACATTACCCTCAAGATCATTGAAGGTACGAACACGACTATAGAATTCAAGGATGAAACGAGGACAAATTTGATCATTTATTTTATATAAACAATCAAAGTGGATCGTAGGGAAGCATACATTTATGCCATTTAAAGGAGAAAAATAAGCATCGACTACACGACCTTCGTGTATATATCGATGTTTGACTTTAAGAAGATAAGCTTTTTGCTCATCAGGAATGTAGGATCAAGGAAAACTGAAAGCAGCAAAAGATCTTCAAAAGAGCTACGCCGATAATTGGCGCAAGCCTCTAGAATTCAACATCGGCAACGAGGTATTACTTAAGGTATCACCTTGGATGGGCGTTGTACGATTTGACAAGAAAAGGAAACATGCATCGAGATATGTAAGACCATTTGAAATCGTTGAACGAACTGGTCCCGTAGCTTATCGGTTGAGATTAACACAAGAACTAAGTTGCATTCACGACAAGTTTCATGTGTCGAATCTAAAGAAATGCCTGGCAGATGTGAATCTACACGTACCACTAGACGAGATCAAGATTGACAAAGGCTTACGTTTTGTTAAAGAGCCGATATAAATCATGGACCGTGAGGTCAAGAAATTGAAACCGGATTCCTATCGTGAAAGACCAATGGAATTCACGAAGAGACCGTAATACACTTGGGAACGTGAAGACGAAATGAAGCGCAAGTACCCGCAACTGTTTGCGAGTTCTACGTCCTTAGAACGAACGAATTGAATTTCAAGACGAAATTCCCTTAACGGGGGATACTGTGACAACTGTCTATTTATGAAAAATAACATAGCTGATAATATATAATATATTGTGAAAGCACTGATTACTGAAAAACAAAATGTGTGATTTTTTAAGTCATTATATCAATATATCACCGCATTTTTGCAATAGGGTACTACCATTTTCATTTATGTTTTGTGGTAGATAGAAATTTAATATGAGAAATGAATTTACGCTTTGTTCAATGTTTTAAAAGTTGATTTTGTTCAATGTTTCAAAATTTGATAGTTTCAAAATTTTAGAATAAATGACGTTTGACAAGTTTAAAGCTTTTAGAAAAGTTAACATAATAATTTTACCAATATATAAGATCTTAAAATAGTAATATCATAAACAAAACACCCACTTATTTCTTATACATCTAGCAAATGAAACACAACCCAATAAGTGTATACAACAAATCAACAAACCTTAAAAAAACATAATCCAGTCATAATATGCTCAGTAGCGAATCAAAAACACACTCAATAACAAACCATAGTCCAAACAAAACAATAAAATTAAAACCACAACTAAAAAATGCAATAAAACTATACAGATCAAACAAAAAATCCTATTCAAAATTTGAGATATCCTATCCAAACGCACTATAACATCAGGATTCAAATACCTCTTCCTCTTCTTGGTCCATCATTTTCTGGTCGTCATCTTCCTCCTGGTCCACCATTTTCTGGTCGTCTTGGTCCATCATTTTATGTTGCAAAGATAATACCCTAGGTTTGTTCGGTACTCACTAATCTATATAGACTAGAAAGTGGGCTGTCTAGGAAAAAAATTGGGCTTGGAAATGTAGCCCAGTTTGCCAAATTTGTGAACTATCTAAACTGTGGGCCTTGTTGGGTCTTTATGGAGAACAAAAACATACAATATCTTTTTTTAAACATATATATTAACGAGTAGTAGGCCCACTTTGCATGCGTGTTTGTACGCCGAAGGAGTTACCACTTTCCCATAATCGTAGCTTTCTGGTCCCCACAAAATGTTGTGTGTGTTTATGTACAAAATTTCAAACAAATACAACTAAAGAGAGGTTGTGTTGACTATGTTCTGACACAAACCATATGAAGCTGCAAAAGATAATGCAGTGAAGAAATTTGCAAATCTAATTTATATGAAGGCTTTAATAGCAATAATAAAATTTCTCTGTATAAAGTTACCGTATAAAAAGAAGAATAATAGGGATATACATGGATAGATCAATGCTTCTCGGAAGGCAAGGTCACGCGGAGAGTCAATACCAAATGCCGTCAAAGCTTTATCATCTTCGGTATCCGAAGCCAGTAAATCAGCTATCTCGGCCAAGTTCAATTGTAAATCTACAATAGTAGGAAAGTCTGTGATTCTCTTATAACGTAGGTTATGGATTTATGTATCATATGTAAAAAATCATTGTATTGTTTTGTGCTAAGTATAAGCATACCAACCAAAGTGTCAAAAAAGCTGTTGATTCCTTCAATGTCCAGCATCACATGGCAGTAATATTCACGGCGTGCAGATTTAATCCACCTCAACACGCTTGGTATATGGCAGCCCAAGTATCCCTTCTTTGCAATAGTTTTGATCACTGGAGTAGCTTCCATGACTTGAACATATTCAAAGTTTGGAGTATATTCTATCACTGGGTCTGGTACAGATATATGTAATATCGCTGCAAGAAAATAAAATCAGGTTAAATGCTAACGTCGAAATTTGATACATGTGCCATTACTTTTGCCTACTGTGTTGGAGTTTTAAAATGCTGTTAAATAAGTGTTCAAACGCATTTTCCAAACCATGGTAGAAATAAGTATTTAGATAACATGATGGATTACAGTTACGTATGTGCTAGAACCATATGAGGTGAATCTGTTTACTGGCAATTGCCTGCTCATACCTAAGAGTCTAAGACAGTAACAACCATCAGTAAAATAACTTAAACCCACAACCACTTAGTAGACGGCATCTCACACCTCATAGATATTGCTAGGCTACAAAGTACAAACCCTTAGATAAACTAATATAAAAGTATACTTCTAAAACAAACATTGACACTGGGATCCATTTACAGCCAATTTGCCCTTCAAAATACGATATGAAAAATGGTCTCATTCTATTTTACGGGTTTCTTTTCAGGAGTATGTTTATTTGACCATCTGACCCATTGAAGACCAACAATTAATCAAAAAAGCAAACCAGCTCATTCAGTAGTAAAGTTGCTGCTTCACAAAATGCAATGAACTGAAGAGTGAATAAAAGACTTCACCACAGTTTTACTCACCTTGATCAAGGTTTCCATGGTGTAAACCAGATGTTAGTTGCTCAAAAACCATGACCCTCGCTTTCAAAGATCCTAAGTCACAAAGCATTAAGAAGATTTTGCAACATGTGATTCAGTAGTAAACCTGCATCGGGTTCATTCCACTCCAAGGCAGTCTTAGAGTTGCAAGTTCCCACAGTATAACACCAAAGCTATACACATCACACCTGTGCACACAAGAAACAAAATTAATGAGATTTATGCATCATGTAATAAATGCAACACCCTCCTTTTCCATAGCTCTTCAAACCTTCACATGTTTGCCCACTGATAAAAGTTTTTGGATAACCATGATTTCGACCTTATGGCCGTCAAGATTTCGAATGAATGTGTCGGGTGAAGGAGTACGAGCACGAGAAGTTCCTTCTTCATTAACTTCATCATCATCCTCATCCATAGGGTGAGATGACGATCCATGACGGAAGGAGGAAGAAGAGAAAGTAGCATCGGAAGTGGATTTACGACCACGTTTAGACCCTTTGTCACTACGTTGCTTTGTGCGACGTTGTGGTCCACCAAGGGGTTTCATAATGGGATCAACAAGGAAGTAGTCGACGTTAATGAGATGTGGGTAATTAGCCATAACCCAACGGAAGAGACGAGTAAGCAACATACCGTATGGCATAAGCTTATCGGACCGACTATGAATGTTAGCCATTCTTTTTGCCATATAGTATGCGAGATTGTATGGCTCCTCGTTACTAAGGCAATAGAGCATGTGGGCAAGACTTGCCGGAACATGATCCCGGTTACCCGCAAGACACAAGACATTCTCACGAAGAAGTAGTTCCCAATTTTTTAGATCGGGAAGAATTTATTTGAGATAGATACGGTTTGGGTCGAGGTGGACTATTGAACCATCACGTTTTTGGTACGTGTTGGCGACACGAGGGATTTGAACATGTTTCTTTATGCTTTGAAGATCGGGAATTTCGGTTAGATAAGGACCTTCACTTTCAAGATGATAGTGAAGGGACTCTAAGGAATGGTCTTATGTGTAGGCACATTGACCATAGGAAGGAACACCTAGAATGTCACCAAGTTCGGTGATGGACAAAACGATATATTGATTTTGAATCCAAAAATCTAGGAAGACATTACCCTCAAGATCATTGAAGGTACGAACACGACTATAGAATTCAAGGATGAAACGAGGACAAATTTGATCATTTATTTTATATAAACAATCAAAGTGGATCGTAGGGAAGCATACATTTATGCCATTTAAAGGAGCAAAATAAGCATCGACTACACGACCTTCGTGTATATATCGATGTTTGACTTTAAGAAGATAAGCTTTTTGCTCATCAGGAATGTAGGATCAAGGAAAACTGAAAGCAGCAAAAGATCTTCAAAAGAGCTACGCCGATAATTGGCGCAAGCCTCTAGAATTCAACATCGGCAACGAGGTATTACTTAAGGTATCACCTTGGATGGGCGTTGTACGATTTGACAAGAAAAGGAAACTTGCACCGAGATATGTAAGACCATTTGAAATCGTTGAACGAATTGGTCCCGTAGCTTATCGGTTGAGATTAACACAAGAACTAAGTTGCATTCACGACAAGTTTCATGTGTCGAATCTAAAGAAATGCCTGGCAGATGTGAATCTACACGTACCACTAGACGAGATCAAGATTGACAAAGGCTTACGTTTTGTTAAAGAGCCGATATAAATCATGGACCGTGAGGTCAAGAAATTGAAACCGGATTCCTATCGTGAAAGTCCAATGGAATTCACGAAGAGACCGTAATACACATGGGAACGTGAAGACGAAATGAAGCGCAAGTACCCGCAACTGTTTGCGAGTTCTACGTCCTTAGAACGAACGAATTGAATTTCAAGACGAAATTCCCTTAACGGGGGATACTGTGACAACTGTCTATTTATGAAAAATAACATAGCTGATAATATATAATATATTGTGAAAGCACTGATTACTGAAAAACAAAATGTGTGATTTTTTAAGTCATTATATAAATATATCACCGCATTTTTGCAATAGGGTACTACCATTTTCATTTATGTTTTGTGGTAGATAGAAATTTAATATGAGAAATGAATTTACGTTTTGTTCAATGTTTTAAAAGTTGATTTTGTTCAATGTTTCAAAATTTTAGAATAAATGACGTTTGACAAGTTTAAGGCTTTTAGAAAAGTTAACATAATAATTTTTCCAATATATAAGATCTTAAGTCAGTAATATCATAAACAAAACACCCACTTATTTCTTATACATCTAGCAAATGAAACACAACCCAATAAGTGTATACAACAAATCAACAAACCTTAAAAAAACATAATCCAGTCATAATATGCTCAGTAGCGAATCAAAAACACACTCAATAACAAACCATAGTCCAAACAAAACAAAAAATTAAAACCACAACTAAAAAATGCAATAAAACTATACAGATCAAACAAAAAATCCTATTCAAAATTTGAGATATCCTATCCAAACGCACTATAACATCAGGATTCAAATACCTCTTCCTCTTCTTGGTCCATCATTTTCTGGTCGTCATCTTCCTCCTGGTCCACCATTTTCTAGTCGTCTTGGTACATCATTTTATGTTGCAAAGATAATACCCTAGGTTTGTTCGGTACTCACTAATCTATATAGACTAGAAAGTGGGCTGTTTAGAAAAAAAATTGGGCATGGAAATGTAGCCGGTTTGCCAAATTTGTGAACTATCTAAACTGTGGGCCTTGTTGGGTCTTTATGGAGAACAAAAACATTTCAATAGCTTTTTTTAAACATATATATTTACGAGTAGTAGGCCCACTTTGCATGCGTGTTTGTACGCCGAAGGAGTTACCACTTTCCCATAATCGTAGCTTTCTGGTCCCCACAAAATATTGTGTGTGTTTATGTACAAAATTTCAAACAAATACAACTAAAGAGAGGTTGTGTTGACTATGTTCTGACACAAACCATATGAAGCTGCAAAAGATAATGCAGTGAAGAAATTTGCAAATCTAATTTATATGAAGGCCTTAATAGCAATAATAAAATTTCTCTGTATAAAGTTACCATATAAAAAGAAGAATAATAGGGATATACATGGATAGATCAATGCTTCTCGGAAGGCAAGGTCACGCGGAGAGTCAATACCCAATGCCATCAAAGCTTTATCATCTTCGGTATCCGAAGCCAGTAAATCAGCTATCTCGGCCAAGTTCAATGGTAAATCTACAAAAGTAGGAAAGTCTGTGATTCTCTTATAACGTAGGTTATGGATTTATGTATCGTATGTTAAAAATCATTGTATTGTTTTGTGCTTAGTATGAGCATACCAACCAAAGTGTCAAAAAAGCTGTTGATTCCTTCAATGTCCAGCATCACATGGGAGTAATATACTCGGCGTGCAGATTTAATCCACCTCAACACGCTTGGTATATGGCAGCCCAAGTATCCCTTCTTTGCAATAGTTTTGATCACTGGAGTAGCTTCCATGACTTGAACATATTCAAAATTTGGAGTATATTCTATCACTGGGTCTGGTACAGATATATGTAATATCGCTGCTAGAAAATAAAATCAGGTTAAATGCTAACGTCGAAATTTGATACATGTGCCATTACTTTTGCCTACTGTTTTGGAGTTTTAAAATGCTGTTAAATAAGTGTTCAAACACCTTTTCCAAACCATGGTAGAAATAAGTATTTAGATAACATGATGGATTACAGTTACGTATGTGCTAGAACCATATGAGGTGAATCTGTTTACTGGCAATTGCCTGCTCATACCTAAGAGTCTAAGACAGTAACAACCATCATTAAAATAACTTAAACCCACAACCACTTAGTAGACGGCATCTCACACCTCATAGATATTGCTAGGCTACAAAGTACAAACCCTTAGATAAACTTATATAAAAGTATACTTCTAAAACAAACATTGACACTGGGATCCATTTACAGCCAATTTGCCCTTCAAAATACGATATGAAAAACGGTCTCATTCTATTTTACGGGTTTCTTTTCAGGAGTATGTTTATTTGACCATCTGACCCATTGAAGACCAACAATTAATCAAAAAAGCAAACCAGCTCATTCAGTAGTAAAGTTGCTGCTTCACAAAATGCAATGAACTGACGAGTGAACAAAAGACTTCACCACAGTTTTACTCACCTTGATCAAGGTTTCCATGGTGTAAACCAGATGTTAGTTGCTCAAAAACCATGACCCTTGCTTTCAAAGATCATAAGTCACAAAGCATTAAGAAGATTTTGCAACATGTGATTCAGTAGTAAACCTGCATCGGGTTTATTCCACTCCAAGGCAGTCTTAGAGTTGCAAGTTCCCACAGTATAACACCAAAGCTATACACATCACACCTGTGCACACAAGAAACAAAATTAATGAGATTTATGCATCATGTAATAAATGAAACACCCTCCTTTTCCATAGCTCTTCAAACCTTTACATGTTTGCCCACTGATAAAAGTTTTTTGGATAACCATGGTTTCGACCTTATGGCCGTCAAGATTTCGAATGAATGTGTCGGGTGAAGGAGTACGAGCACGAGAGGTTCCTTCTTCATTAACTTCATCATCATCCTCATCCATAGGGTGAGATGACGATCCATGACGGAAGGAGGAAGAAGAGAAAGTAGCATCGGAAGTGGATTTACGACCACGTTTAGACCCTTTGTCACTACGTTGCTTTGTGCGACATTGTGGTCCACCAAGGAGTTTCATAATGGGATCAACAAGGAAGTAGTCAACATTAATGAGATGTGGGTAATTAGCCATAACCCAACGGAAGAGACGAGTAAGCAACATACCGTATGGCATGAGCTTATCGGACCGACTATGAATGTTAGCCATCCTTTTTGCCATATAGTATGCGAGGTTGTATGGCTCCTCGTTACTAAGGCAATAGAGCATTTGGGCTAGACTTGCCGGAACATGATCCCGGTTACTGGTAAGACACAAGACATTCTTACGAAAAAGTAGTTCCCAATTTTTTAGATCGGGAAGAATTTCTTTGAGATAGATACGGTTTGGGTCGAGGTGGACTATTGAACCATCACGTTTTTGGTACGTGTTGGCGACACGAGGGATTTGAACATGTTTCTTTATGCTTTGAAGATCGGGAATTTCGGTTAGATAAGGACCTTCACTTTCAAGATGATAGTAAAGGGACTCTAAGGAATGGTCTTATGTGTAGGCACATTGACCATAGGAAGGAACACCTAGAATGTCACCAAGTTCGGTGATGGACAAAACGATATATTGATTTTGAATCCAAAAATCTAGGAAGACATTACCCTCAAGATCATTGAAGGTACGAACACGACTATAGAATTCAAGGATGAAACGAGGACAAATTTGATCATTTATTTTATATAAACAATCAAAGTGGATCGTAGGGAAGCATACATTTATGCCATTTAAAGGAGCAAAATAAGCATCGACTACACGACCTTCGTGTATATATCGATGTTTGACTTTAAGAAGATAAACTTTTTGCTCATCAGGAATGTAGGATTAAGGAAAACTGAAAGCAGCAAAAGATCTTCAAAAGAGCTACGCCGATAATTGGCGCAAGCCTCTAGAATTCAACATCGACAACGAGGTATTACTTAAGGTATCACCTTGGATGGGCGTTGTACGATTTAACAAGAAAAGGAAACTTGCATCGAGATATGTAAGACCATTTGAAATCGTTGAACGAATTGGTCCCGTAGCTTATCGGTTGAGATTAACACAAGAACTAAGTTGCATTCACGACAAGTTTCATGTGTCGAATCTAAAGAAATGCCTGGCAGATGTGAATCTACACGTACCACTAGACGAGATCAAGATTGACAAAGGCTTACGTTTTGTTAAAGAGCCGATATAAATCATGGACCGTGAGGTCAAGAAATTGAAACCAGATTCCTATCGTGAAAGTCCAATGGAATTCACGAAGAGACCGTAATACACTTGGGAACGTGAAGACGAAATGAAGCGCAAGTACCCGCAACTGTTTGCGAGTTCTACGTCCTTAGAACGAACGAATTGAATTTCAAGACGAAATTCCCTTAACGGGGATACTGTGACAACTGTCTATTTATGAAAAATAACATAGCTGATAATATATAATATATTGTGAAAGCACTGATTACTGAAAAACAAAATGTGTGATTTTTTAAGTCATTATATCAATATATCACCACATTTTTGCAATAGGGTACTACCATTTTCATTTATGTTTTGTGGTAGATAGAAATTTAATATGAGAAATGAATTTACGTTTTGTTCAATGTTTTAAAAGTTGATTTTGTTCAATGTTTCAAAATTTGATAGTTTCAAAATTTTAGAATAAATGACGTTTGACAAGTTTAAGGCTTTTAAAAAAGTTAACATAATAATTTTACCAATATATAAGATCTTAAGTCAGTAATATCATAAACAAAACACCCACTTATTTATTATACATCTAGCAAATGAAACACAACCCAATAAGTGTATACAACAAATCAATAAACCTTAAAAAAAACATAAAATGACAAAAAAAAAAAAAAAAGTGAAAATAATACAATCCATAAAGACGCTTGTGAAGATTGATGGTGTACTCCCTAGTCACCACCTCTTCTTTCCTTGCTCCTCCTTTTGTTTTCTCAACCATTATCACTTACCTTTTACCTAAACTCAGTCTGTGACATTTCATTAATCATATATAGAACATATGAATGAATGACAGAAAAACAAACATTGGATCTGTTAAGAGAAGATGAAACTATGAGGCGCAGCTAATAAAAGATTGTGAGGCAATAAAAACCCTTGCACGCTTTTTAGGGTTTGCTTCTTTGTAATGGGCTTTGTTAGGTGGGTTAATGGCCCAAATGTTGAACTAGACGAACATCCTTAGCGGTTAGCCCATGCAGTAGAAATTAAATTAAAGAGTAAGTAATTTGCAAAAATCTAACTTGTGGTTTGGCCAAATTACAATTTCATCACTAACCATTCAAAAGTGCAGGTACCGTCCCTGTGAGAAATTTTGGGTTGCAGTTTTTTACCATATCCAAAGTAAAATGATTGAAATACCCTTTTCAAAAACTTACCTTTTATGTTTTTATAAGGTTTATTGATTCATTAATTGAACACATAAATTGATAAAAATAGTCTCATCATTTTATACTTTTTAATCTATATCGTTAAGTAGAAAATGTACTTGTCCTGTATTTAATCAACTCTAAGTTTCCATGAACATGAAATTTTGATCAAAATCTAAAAAGTCTATGAAAGTAAACAAAGGTTTGATCATGCATTTAACCTTTTATTTGTCTCCAACTCCCATCGTACAAATACGTGATCTAGATGTAAGTTTATCAACATTGTAAAGTGGATCGAAGACCCAACTCAACTTCTTTGCTGAGATAAGTGTAACACCCCAACCCAATAAGGGTAGAAGTATTACGTTATGGTGACATATCAAATCAAACACAAGCATATGACTAATTAATACAAAACGAATTTCAATGGTTACAAGAAAGAAAAAAAAATGAAGATACAAGGTTACATGAGAATTACAATAATAACTAAGTCTAGAATAATCTCTTCTTGTCATCTCTAATCCGGAATATCTATCAAGGTATAGCCTTCTAAGTCCAAGATACTCTCCACTCATACCCAGCTTCCTACTAAAACCTGCCACAGGAAAAGAAATGCGGCTGAGTTTAAAAAGCCCAGTGAACAGATATAGAAGTAACAAGCAGTAATAATGGAATAGTGAAATAAGAGAAACAATGCAAGGTATAATAAGAGTTAAGGAATAATTAAATAGATAAGAGTAAAGGGAACGGTAATCCACCACGAGCCCAAGTCAAGTCAAGTCAAGTATCAAGTCAAGTAATCAAGTAACCATGTATACGGAGGGGAGACCTCGGTATACCAAGTACAATATGAGGGGATACCTCCAAGGGGTTGGAGTAGCTAACTCCCAAGATGTGAAAGACGTGTATCGCACACACCATCAGTCACCAAGTATATAACAAGTAATATCATGATAAATCCATCGAAACAAGTCAAGTCAAGTCAAATCTAGGATGCATCCATACGCCCCAGTAGGCCAAGTTCTTCCTCTACGTAACAAGTCAAGTCAGGGACGGGATAGGACATCACTCTCCTACCCTAGAGTCATGCCATCGGTGCATCAATGACACGGACATGAAACCCTCATGCCTAGTATACAAGTGGTGGCTCGTAGTCTCAAACTGTGGATCAAGGGTCAAATCAAGTATCAAGTGTCCAAGTTCAAGTTTCATATCAAGTGGTTCAAGTCAAGTTTCATATCAAGTGGTTCAAGTCAAGTTTTATATCAAGGTTCAAGTCAAGGTTCAAAACAAGAAATCATAGCAAGGGTTTATAGCAAAGGTTCAAATCAAAGGTTCATATCAATTGGTTCAAAGGTTCATAACAAAGGTTCAATTTAAAGGTTTATATTAAATGTTCATATCATAGTGTTAAAAAGTAATCCTTTAATAATGGCTTTCATAAAAGTGATTTTTTAATAGTAGTTTTCATAAAGAAGGTCTTTAAAAGTAGTTTTCATAAAAGTCAGTAAAATTCCATATAAAAGTGGTATCGCATCGTGCTCATAAACGTCATTTTTAAAAATAGTTTTCCTCAAAACATTTTCATATATAATTAAGAAAGGTTTTCGCATCCAGTTATACTATCAAATGAACCTTCAAGGTATCCAAGGATTTGTATATTCATGTCACAGGGTAACGAACGAATTATATCAAGTATCAAGGGGACATAGCAGGGTTCACAAATCAAGGGGAGCATAGCAAGGTTCAAGGGAGTAAGATAGACAAAAGAGAGAGTGAGTTCATGAGAAACCTGTGAGAAGGTCAGAATATCTGTACCTTATTCGGAATGCAAACAAACACAAGATAGCAAACACTGAAAAGAATCAGATCACTCCTTCTTCACACCTAAAGGAGTAGAAGACAGAATTACAAGTGGTTCTTAATTCAGATTACTAATTTTAGTTTATCTTTCCATTTTAAGTAACTTTCCAAATTTAGCAACTTTTCATATATAGTAAGTTTCCACTTTAAGTAAGTTTACTCATTTTAAGTAACTTTCTATTTTTAGCAGGTTTCCAAAATTAGTAAGTTTCCATTTTTAGAAAGTTTCCTTATTTAGTAAGTTTCTATAATTAGCAGCTTTCCATAATTAGAAGGATTTAGTTTTATAAATTAAGTTAAGTTATCAATTAATTATTATTATGGAAATAGGGTTCATTTTAGCAAGTTATAATAGTTTAGGGTTAAATATGACAACTTTCTATATTTTAGTGTTTTAAATGCAAATATACCAAAGGTAAAGGTCTAAAGTGCAATATTGTGAGTTATTCATTTTAATCCATAAGTTACCCATATTTACGATTCAAATCCTTTAACTTTAACAATTTTACAAGTTAGCCCCTTTAATTAATTAAATTACTTAATTTAATTACGATTTAATCCTTGTAATATTCATAATTACACATTAAGCCTTCAATTATCCAAAATTACACATTACACCCCTTACATTAATATTTATACGAGACACCCTCCATTTTACATAATTTACGAAACAGCCCCTCTATTTTATAATTTTCCCAAATCGAATTAAATAATTACATAATTTACCAATTAAACCTTTTAGTTGCCAAATTTACGTATAATACCCCCATATTATATTTTATACGATTTACCCCTGATCCAAAGTGACTTACAAAAATAACCCACAAGTTTATAAAATTACAAAACACACCCA